>CM067075.1:5000-328966 GCA_033980235.1 Diadema setosum
TAAGTCCATTTTTGAAGATTTTGAAGTGCGATCTCTGTCATAAAGTTCAAAATAATGCCTTTTAAATGATATTTTGGTCACTAAATATAATGGTATATTTTTTAAGTTATGGTCAAAAGAAGCAACATTTTTCTTATTATTCTCTTTATTTTTCTTGACCTTTAATCGCAAATATCTCCATTTGACAAATATGGACTTATCGGTTTTTGCAAACAAACTCTTTATATACTCTTTTGAAAAATTCCTTCATTGTGGAATTTTAGTCTATCTAGCTACCAATTTTCCTGGAAAATATCATTTTGTGTTTTTGTTTTGTTTTTCAGTTATTGATGAAAATGTAGATACTTTGGGGAAACCCCACGCAATTGACTGATTTCCCCAAGGAAAAACGCAGTATCTACAATGGAACGAATTTCCCCAAGGAAAAACGCAGTATCTACAGCGGAATGACTAGGATTAATCTTCTGCCATAATTATGTATGCATGTATACATCATTGTTCAAGTATTCTCTGGCCCTTAGGGATGCATCCTCCGTCCCCCCCCCCCCCCCCCCATTTATGCCCTGATTACAGAGCAGGCTTCATAAGATTATTAAATAACAGATCGTTTATTCCTGGAACGTTTTGCTTAAAAGTGTATCCCAGACCGATCTTGCTGTAGGCTTAATGTTACGTCGATACGTGTTTAATATGAAGCTTGCCAGGGCTGTAATGCGATGCTACATCATACATGGCCTAGCTGCTAACTAGCATCTAGAATACTAGATCTAGATCTGTACAGTCTAGGTTTCAAATATCGTTCCTGAAATTCTCTCACCTCCCTAGTACTCGGGAGGGTGCCTTTTTCCATTAAAGTCACAAATCACTGGTCACTTTCACTGACAGCGATCGATCACTTGTGTTCGGATTATTTATGGGCTGCCTTATACCCGGCAGCCTCAAAAGTGGAGTGAGCATCAGGTATAGCATTGCATTTGCATAACATCAAAAATTTACGGTTTGGTAAAGATTTAAAACCAATGACAGTGTATTCAGTGAAACATTGTGCAAACATCCATGTGACGTTTACATGAATGTTTAGTCCAGCGCGGCACGACATAAGTATGTGCATGTATAAGGTTGAGCCAACATTGGTTCGAAACCAAGATGTTGACTCCACTAGGAATTTATCACCTACACGGTGTTCAAAATTCCTTCTGTACCCCCCAGAAAAGTGGTGTTTTTAGATGTGCTCGTTACTTAATTTATGAAGAGTATTTTAATAATTTTCTCCTTCGTAGGCATTTGTAAAGATATCATTGAGAAATTTATTTGAAATGTATTTTCCATGATGTTTTGATAAAGTAGTAGAACTGATGTCACAGAGGTTATTTGTAAAATATTTGGAGTGATTACTATTATAGAGCTGCCCCAAGGAAAAACGCCGTATCTACATCCAGCTCCATTTCTAAACAACCGAGATATTCACCATTTTATCTTTTTGCCAAAGCCCCTGGAAAATATGAAGGGTTTGTTTGCAAAAACCGATAAGTCCATTTTTGAAGATTTTGAAGTGCGATCTCTGTCATAAAGTTCAAAATAATGCCTTTTAAATGATATTTTGGTCACTAAATATAATGGTATATTTTTTAAGTTATGGTCAAAAGAAGCAACATTTTTCTTATTATTCTCTTTATTTTTCTTGACCTTTAATCGCAAATATCTCCATTTGACAAATATGGACTTATCGGTTTTTGCAAACAAACTCTTCATATACTCTTTTGAAAAATTCCTTCATTGTGGAATTTTAGTCTATCTAGCTACCAATTTTCCTGGAAAATATCATTTTGTGTTTTTGTTTTGTTTTTCAGTTATTGATGAAAATGTAGATACTTTGGGGAAACCCCACGCAATTGACTGATTTCCCCAAGGAAAAACGCAGTATCTACAATGGAACGAATTTCCCCAAGGAAAAACGCAGTATCTACAGCGGAATGACTAGGATTAATCTTCTGCCATAATTATGTATGCATGTATACATCATTGTTCAAGTATTCTCTGGCCCTTAGGGATGCATCCTCCGTCCCCCCCCCCCCCCCATTTATGCCCTGATTACAGAGCAGGCTTCATAAGATTATTAAATAACAGATCGTTTATTCCTGGAACGTTTTGCTTAAAAGTGTATCCCAGACCGATCTTGCTGTAGGCTTAATGTTACGTCGATACGTGTTTAATATGAAGCTTGCCAGGGCTGTAATGCGATGCTACATCATACATGGCCTAGCTGCTAACTAGCATATAGAATACTAGATCTAGATCTGTACAGTCTAGGTTACAGTCTGTCTAGACCAAAATAAATCTAAATCGGATGTCTGGACCTTTATCGATCTAGACGAGGTCTAGTTTTTATATCGTTTATTCTAGGCTGGCTACGTACGTAGCAGGCTACACGAGTCTACCGCCGCGCCTCAGGCTATACATGCACTATGCTCACAGAAAAAAAAATAGCCTAACGTTAGAACTGCAGAAGATTTAAGCCCTACACGAGCCAGGACTCTTTGATTAGAAAAAAAAATACATCTAGAACCAGTCTAGAATGAAGTGACATCCGCTCTCTAGGCTTATTCCTTCAGGATTGAACCTAAGTTTAACGTCATGTAAATTTGTAATGTAACTTTTTTTTTACTTGTAAGTTATGTAGCATGCAGCATGGGATCATGCATGCATTTTACGCAACCCAGTGTCATTAGGGTCTAGACACTGTCTAGATCCGATAAGAATTAAAATACAACTTATTCTTAACTGTCTCTATTTCGTCCATTTACCGTGGGTACCTAATTTTCACATGGACCCTAATGTATAGTGTTGTCAACTCTGTAATTTTAAGACAGTATGGTATGGAGTAGATAATTGAACATTGACACTTCACTAACGTTAGACTTAGGATTCTAAAAAGTGGTTAAGTTTTAGACTTCTTGCAGGCCTGCCCTAGAGTAGGCCTATTCAAGTCCTACACTAGATCTTTCTTTAGAGTCTAGACTTTCGGAATACGAACCCTGAAAGTTCTGATTAACGTTAAGTCTAACATTAGAAAAGAGATGCAAGACTCAAACGTTACTGTCTAGGCAAGTCTAAAAGACTTAGACTTAGATCTAAGGGAGGGTGTAACATGTTACATAACCTGACGTTTATCCGATACAACACAAATAGATCTATTGCCTTTCGAAGAAACTTTCGGATTCGGAGCCTGAGGAATTTTGACAAGGGTCTAGGCCTAACAAAGTTACTTCACAAGAAGTTATAGTACGGATAATGTTCATCATTGAGGTAGAATAAGAAAGAATAAAGCTGATCGTTAAGTCTAACATTAGAAAAGAGACGCAAGACTCAAACGTTACTGTCTAGGCAAGTCTAAAAGACTTAGACTTAGATCTAAGGGAGGGTGTAACATGTTACATAACCTGACGTTTATCCGATACAACACAAATAGATCTATTGCCTTTCGAAGAAACTTTCGGATTCGGAGCCTGAGGAATTTTGACAAGGGTCTAGGCCTAACAAAGTTACTTCACAAGAAGTTATAGTACGGATAATGTTCATCATTGAGGTAGAATAAGAAAGAATAAAGCTGATCGTTTATCACACGAAGCGAAGTAAACACAAATACATGTACGTGTATGCATTTGTGTTTACCTCGCTTCGTGTGACAAACATGCATTTGTGTTTACTTCGCTTCGTGTGACAAACAATCAGCTTTATTCTTTCAATATTGAAATAGTTTTGAATAGCTTACTCATTATCTGCAGATAATGAGGGCTATGCTCACGAGTAATTTTCCCCACGACAACATTTTGTTTTATTCCAAGTACACACTCCCACTGTATGCTGACTAGCCGGGCCCTGTGCTGACTGCTGCACAGCATCAGTGCAGCTAGCTGCAAGCTGTCAGTGTTGTGTTGTATTGTTTAATGTGCACTCGGTTAGTCTTAATCACACACTGTGTTTTATATTAGGATCACGATCTCATCAAAATATTTACTAATCAGTATTGTTTCGGTTAGATATTTTGAACATTATGTCTTATTATTGAGCAAGTATATCTAAAGAAAGTAATTTACGTTCAAATTACAAAACAACCGGCAAAGTGTTCACATATATAAATAACAGTGTCTGGTAATTAAGACTAGCTTTGTAGATACTGCGTTTTTCCTTGGGGAAATATTCATCATGTAGATACTGCGTTTTTCCTTGGGGAAAGTGCAAGTTAAGTGTAGATACTGCGTTTGGCAGTTACGGAAAAGTGGCTTTCTAAACATTTTTTTCAAAAATCTGAATATGTCATATGAAGAAGGATTGCCCACTGACTATATTTATGCAAAAAAGTGAAAATCGCCAAAAATGTTAGATACTGCGTTTTTCCTTGGGGGGGGGGGGGGGCACAGAGGGTGAATTTAAAATGGAATACAAACATGTATTTTAAAGGTCATGTTTACCGTTGAGAACAGTGATTTAAAAAATGTAAAAGATATCACTTTCGATGCATATTATGTGTAAGTCATTTCGCTGTATCACAAAACCTCCCACCATATAAACGTTTTCAATAAAGCATGAAATATAAGGAGATATCACTAATTTTTTCACTAAAACCATAACTGTAGACGGTTTAATCTGGAAACATTTTTTTATTATAACTATTGTACACATTTTGTATATCTAAAAATACATTACATCGATGATAATGGTTCAAATATTAACATTGATTGTTTCTATCCCTAACGCACATTTAAGAACTAAAATTTATATTGGCAAAGAAAACGAGGAATACATCTGAAAGACGCCTTTTCTTCAAGAACAAGGTGAAATGGACGTGATTTTGACGTGATTTTGAAGTCGTGGCCAGTTAGTTTATCAGTATTTTAGTTTAAAATCTAATAAAGCGCTTGTGAGCACCTCAAGGTACAAAATCATGATAAAAATCTAACCTACCCTACTCCTGCAAATGTCCTAAGACTTATATCTACGTCTACCACCTATTCATATATAAATTTTAGGGGTGCTGTTCGTTATTCCGAAGGTTCGATATTCCGAAGGTTCGTCATTCCGAAGGTTCGTTAATCCGAAACACGCAAATTCCCTACACCTAGAAGTTCGTTAATCCGAAAATGAAAAAGGGTTCGTTAATCCGAACATTTGTGGCGTTATTTCGAAGGTTCGTTATTCCGAAGATTTGTTCATCCGAAAATGAAATTCGGAAAAACGAACCTTCGGAATAAGGAATCTTAGGACTGAAGAGCCTTCGGAATAACGAACCTTCGGTATAACGAGCTGTAACCAATTTTAGTTGCTAGCACTGTTGTATCACGTTTAAGGGGGATAATTTGTAATGCATTATGACATGGTTACTAAACTAGGTCACAGCAGGCTCAATCTTGAAATTTATAAATATGTGTTCATAAAACACGCTGTAGTTTGAATAAAAAACATTTTTTAACAATAGAGTGCACAATTTTTGACACTTTTATGATTATAACCAGAATGTTTACTTTTTCAGACGTGAACAACGACCAGCTGTGACCTAGACTTTCATAGTTCTTTCAGAATAACTCTTGATTACGTTTTTTACGTTAGCATACACCGAACTTTGCAAGTAACGATATACTGCACACCTACCACACCCACACAAACACATAAACACACAAACACACAACACACATTGCACGCACTCGCACATACACACAAAGACACACACACAAAGTGCATGGAAGGTGCAATCATTGCACTTTCAGGCGCCCGCCCTCGAGTTTTCGGTGCAAAGAAAAAAAAAACACGCACACACACACACACACACATTGCAACATTGCTGATAGATTCCGTACTTTTGTCCAGGCTTGGTATGGAGCTCTATAGGACACCATAATATGATGGCTGTCATCGTTTAAACGTATAGTGATATATCAGTTTCCTATAAATGCATATCATAAAAACGCGTAAGTGGCGTCTGTGACTCTGAACAGATGCTTGATGTTCCAACTTAATGAAAAGACCCTAAATTTGGCTAATATCGGGTAGATAAATTTTCTTTTGGTTATCCTTCACCATTAGAATAAATGAAATTAATTTGTGCCAAATAACAACACATTATAAAACGGTCGTTTCAAGTCGCTCCCACAAATGTGTATTACTCATAAACTCATGAACCCACCTGGGAATCTGATACCAGTTAATGCCAGGTGATTGTTTCTATAATATATCGATCATGAAGTTTCATAAAAAGTTACGAGTACAACAAGAACTCGAGTTTTGGAGCGCGCTCGGTAACCAGCTAACACGTGTGAATGCGGCTAGTGTTTTTACAACAAACAAACAAACAAACAAATCAGTGTTTTAATATTCAATCATTTATCTTCATCATTTCATTGAATCGACTTACAATAAGGGTGCTAGGCCATGTGGGCATTGAAGGGAGGGATCGAGTAGGAATATATTGATAGTCGCAATGCTTATTTAGACTAATGATAATGATGAAGCTGAAAATATGCAAGAGATTTCGTGAAGTTGTTGATGGATTGGTGACATGAAAAAAAAAGTATTGATAGTGCAATATGGTGGAGGATAGATTGCTTGTGGTAATCGACTTGCAATAAGGGTGCTAGGCCATGTGGGCATTGAAGGGAGGGATCGAGTAGGAATATATTGATAGTCGCAATGCTTATTTAGACTAATGATAATGATGAAGCTGAAAATATGCAAGAGATTTCGTGAAGTTGTTGATGGATTGGTGACATGAAAAAAAAAGTATTGATAGTGCAATATGGTGGAGGATAGATTGCTTGTGGTAATATGTATACGATGGTAATACGAGTAGCAATCATGGTGATGATGATGATGATGATGATAAGATGATATCCAGTTGTGAAATGATAGTAATGATGTTTATGGTCGATCCCACAGAACTATTTCTGTGATCGATCCCTCAGTTTTATAATCTAATTGAAGCAATGATGGTAGTGATGATTGCTTGATATTAAAGGAAACTAAAACCAAAAAGAGCAATCTGGATTGAGTGGACGCAGCAACATTAGTGAAAGTTTGAGGAAAATCCGACAATCGATGCAAAAATTATTCATTTTTATAGTTTTGCTGTTGTAATCGCTGGATAAGGAGACTACAGTCCATGACGTCATGTGTGGACAACAATGTAAAGAAAACATGAAGAGAGTTCCACAAAGAAATAATTTTTCATGAAAATTACAGATTCCATCAACTTAATTGATACTGACATAAGTTGTGTTAAAAGCAGTAATCATTCCTCCTACTTTCTGAAAGCGGTTTTTATAGTCAAATGTTCTTTCATTACGCAAGAAAAGTGGAAACATGTTTTTATGATTTTCTTTATATTTTCTTTATGTTGTTGTCCACACATGATATCATGAACTCAAGTATCCCCTTGTCCAGTTGTACCAACATCAAAACGTTAAAAATGCATAACTTTTGCATCTTTTATAATTGTGCGATTTTCCTTTAACTGTCACTGATGTGTTTTACTAATGTTGCTGCTTTCACTCAATCCACATTTCTCTTTGGGCTTGGGTTTCCTTCACTGATGGTCGTTTTGATAGAGGTAACGAGGTACTTGATGAGGAGAACTATAGGGTTGGCAATGATAAAGTGAACATCAAAAAATATAGACCTATATATTTATATTGATAGATCAATTCAAACCGTACGTGATATTAGAATTTTAAATGAAAATGAGTTGCTATTTGCTTCATAAATGCTGTTTCAAAATGCCTTTATAAAGCTGATTGAATTGATATATTAATATAGAGATTTTATTGATCGAAATCGATGATTACTCTCCCCCAGCTTCTCTTCCCTCCCCCATCTTCATCTTGGATGTTATAGTGCATGAGAATTTAATCATATATCTTGATCTGCATGAACCTGAACTAAAAAGGAGCCTACTACGCCTTTCTGAATCATTTTTTTTTTAAGCACAATCATCGTGAGGTCGGAGAAGTATAAACCCAAATTAACCAAGTAGTGTATTCGTGTTACCCAATTAGACCTAATGCCCACTTCGAATCTGATTCTGCGTGGCTTAATAAACATGATCAATGTTAACAATAGCAATTGCTGCAGTTGTACGCCTATATAGGCCTATATAATACTTATATCATAATTCATTCCAAGCTTAGATTTCCAATTTACTTTTGCAAGATATTGATGAAAACTTCGAGTTTGCATCTGAACAACAATTTGTACTCCATGACTGAATTTCTCTTTTCTAATGTTTTCATCGCGACGCTCAGCGCTTAGAAACATTGTAATAAGCGCTTTATAAATGATATCATTTCTTGCGAGACAAAGGAAGAGTGTCAGCAGACGGCGAACAAAACCACAGGAATACCAGTAGTGTAAGCAGACGGCAAAGCAGAACGCGATGCCGATGGCGAAGTGGAAACACGCACACACACACAACACACACACGCACACACACACACACACACATACACAACGGCGTAAATCCGTACTGAGGAGTGGGGGGGGGGGGATGGTCACCATCACCACGATTACAAGCCCATAACCGGACCGGCGCAGCCTTGGGGGGGGGGGGGGGGGGGGGGAAGCTTGGTGGAACCCCCCCCCCCCCACACACACACACACACACACTTTACAGGGATCGGATGTCCCACTCTTGTGCATGGAATAAGTTATAGTGTGAGGAAAGTGGCAGCTTTTTTTTTTTTTTTGCTTGTCAGATGACTTTCGGCCGAAAATGAGACCTTCAAAGTATGAAAACATTTTTCTTTTTGTTTTTGAAATATCTGTGAGAGGGAGCGGAACGACCGAACGGGGGGAGGGTGTGTATCCCTCTCCCACACGAGGAAGATTTTGCATTTTCAGACCGCCTGAAATTCAGCGATCTGGTGCACACTTTTGGTGAAATTTTGTTTTCTTTTCTTTAAAAAACAATAAGAAAATGAAATATTCACAATATATTATTGAATGACTAAATCGTGGTATTTCAGCTCTTGTTCCGCCTGTGCGACATCACTGTGAAGGCCTACTAAATAATGGGGCCTATCACCGGCGTAGACAGGATTTGATCTTAGGAGGAGCGGTTATGTGCCACGGAGGGAGCGAAGCAAGCGAGGGGGGGGGGGGGGAGGGTATGGTACAACGGCGTAAATCCATACTGAGGAGTGGGGGGGGGGGGATGATCGGCGATAGTCACCATCACCACGATTACAAGCCCATAACCGAACCGGCGCAGCCTTGAGGGGGACGGGGGGGGGGGGGGTGAGAGAAGCTTGGTAACCCCCCCCCCCCCCCCCCCACACACACACACACACACACACACTTTACAGGGATCGGATGTCTCACTCTTTTGCATGAAATATAAAGTGGGAGGAGAGTGATATATTTCTGACAAACTGTTACAAGCGAGCTTGAAACTGCGGTTTGTGACTGTATTTTGTCCGCTTTGGAAATTAAGGGGGAGCACCGGGTGAAACTGCCGGCAATTACTGACAGCAACATCAAGAGAATGGCATAACAATTAAATGCGAGCGAGCGAAGCGAGCGAGCTTAAAAATTTTGACATTTTACAGTAAAAAAAAAAACTGCCGTTTTGGGTTGTATTTTTTCGCTTTGGAAATTAAGGGCGGGGGGGGGGGGGCACAGGGCGCAACTGCTGGCAGTTCGTACTGGCAGCAACATCAGGAGAATGGCATAACGATTAAATGCGAGTGTGCGAAGCGAGCGAGCTTGAAAATTTTGACATTTTACAGTCCCAAAACTGCCGTTTGTAGCTTTATTTTTAGCTTTGGAAATTAAGGGGGAGCACCGGGCGAAAACTGGTGGCAATTACTGGCAGCAACATCATGAGAATGGCATAATGATTAAATGCGAGTGTGCGAAGCGAGCGAGCTTGAAAATTTTGACATCTTACAGTCCCCCAAACTGCCATTTGTAGTTATATTTTTCGCTTTGGAAATTAAAGGGGACGCACCGGGCACAACTGCTGTCAATCACTGGCAGCAACATCAGGAGAATGCCATAGCGATTAAATGCGAGCGAGCGGAGCAAGCGAGCCTTAAAATTTTGACATTTTCAATCCCAGAAAATGTCGTTTGTAGCTGCATTTTTTCGCTTTGGAAATTAAGGGGAGGCACACCGGGCGAAAACTGCTGGCAATTACTGGCAGCAACATCAGGAGAATGGCATACTGATTAAGCGAGTGAGCGGAGCGAGCAAGCTTCAAAATTTTGACTTATTACAGTCCCAAAACTGCCGTTTGTAGCTTTATTTTTAGCTTTGGAAATTAAGGGGGGGGGGGCACCGGGTGAAACTGCTGGCAATTACTGACAGCAACATCAAGAGAATGGCATAACAATCAAATGCGAGCGAGCGAAGCGAGCGAGCTTGAAGATTTTGGCATTTTACAGTAAAAAAAAACTGCCGTTTTGGGCTGTATTTTTTCGCTTTGGAAATTTAGGGTGCGCACAGGGCGCAACTGCTGGCAGTTCGTACTGGCAGCAACATCAGGAGAATGGCATAACGATTAAATGCGAGCGAGCGAAGCGAGTGAGCTTGAAAATTTTGACATTTTACAGTCCCAAAACTGCCGTTTGTAGCTTTATTTTTAGCTTTGGAAATTAAGGGGGAGCACCGGGCGAAAACTGGTGGCAATTACTGGCAGCAACATCATGAGAATGGCATAATGATTAAATGCGAGTGTGCGAAGCGAGCGAGCTTGAAAATTTTGACATCTTACAGTCCCCCAAACTGCCATTTGTAGTTATATTTTTCGCTTTGGAAATTAAAGGGGACGCACCGGGCACAACTGCTGTCAATCACTGGCAGCAACATCAGGAGAATGCCATAGCGATTAAATGCGAGCGAGCGGAGCAAGCGAGCCTTAAAATTTTGACATTTTGCAATCCCAGAAAATGTCGTTTGTAGCTGTATTTTTTCGCTTTGGAAATTAAGGGGAGGCACACCGGGCGAAAACTGCTGGCAATTACTGGCAGCAACATCAGGAGAATGGCATAATGATTAAATCCGAGCGAGCGGAGCGAGCGAGCTTCAAAATTTCGACTTATTACAGTCCCAAAACTGCCGTTTGTAGCTTTATTTTTAGCTTTGGAAATTAAGGGGGAGCACCGGGCGAAAACTGCTGGCAATTTATGGCAGCAACATCATGAGAATGGCATAATGATTAAATGCGAGTGTGCGAAGCGAGCGAGCTTGAAAAATTTTGACATCTTACAGTCCCCAAAACTGCCATTTGTAGCTATATTTTTTGCTTTGGAGATTAGGGGGGGGGGGCGCACCGGGCGCAACTGCTGTCAATCACAACTGGTAGCAACATCAGGGGAATGGCTTAGCGCTTAAATGCGAGCGAGCGGAGCGAGCGAGCTTTAAAATTTTAACATTTTTCACCCCCAAAACTGCCGTTTTTAGCTATATTTTTGCGATTTGGTTTGTCCCACTTTTATGGGGGAATCATCCCCCCCCCCCATCGACGCCTCTGCATATGAGGGAGCTTTTGTTAAGTGAAAGATATGCTGCACACTCTTTGACAAAATAGGGAAATATACGTCAATCTCAACAGTGTACTTATTGAAAGGGATCCAGTATAGCGGAGCTTTTGCATGTTTATGATTGCAATTCAACGATTTGGTGCATAGTTCTGGCGGTATTTGGACAATAATTCCATTAAGAAAGTTCGAAATCTGTCCTCATCTCGGAAATTGCTTGGGGGGTAAATGATTTGCCTGCCTAAACACTTTTGTAGGGGCGGGGCAAATGCCCTTTGCCCCCCCCCCCCCCCCCCCCCCCAGATATTTTCGACGCCCCTGATCTTCCCTGGGTATACCCATAGATGTATCTTGACTGAATTATCAGTCACTGTCGTTCCTCATGAATGATTCAGGAAATGGAGGGGGTTCAATTATGGCAATATAGTTTTTTTATTGTTTGTTTGTTTGTTTTCGTACATATTTTGCAGATGGTCCCAAGTTACTCTCGTCTTAGCATGTTTACATGTAGGCCTACACTATTTGACGTTGTCAACGTCTGAGCCATACCTTACAGTGTATGTCCATGTCCGCGAGCGAGCGAAGCGAGCGAGCGCTTGAGAAAATTATGCATTCGATTTCCTACAAGATAGAATACTGTTCAGCTCTGTTACCTGTCTGAAGGCCGGCGTACAAACGTCATGCAATATGCCAAAATTGATACAATCACATTTCTGCTTCCTCCATTTTTTTTTCTTCAAAATTCAGGGGGGGGGGGGATGATTGTACAGGCCATCCCCCCTCCTCCATTTCAGGGGGGATATATCCCCCCCATCCCCCCCGGGATTTACGCCCATGGTATGGTAGGGAGGTTTCCCCCTCCCACGATGAAATCTTTTTGCATTAATAACTTAGACATTTTACAGTCCCAAAACTGCCGTTTGTAGCCATATTTTTCGCTTTGGAAACTAAGGAGGGCCGCACCGGGCGCAACTGCTGTCAGTCACTGGCAGCAATATCAGGAGAATGGCATAGCAATTAAATGCGAGCGAGCGAGCTTGAAATTTTTTACATTTTACAGTCTAAAAACTGCCGTTTGTAGCTATATTTTTCGCTTTGGAAATTAAGGGGGGCCGCACCGGGCGCAACTGCTGTCAAATCACTGGCAGCAACATCAGGAGAATGACATAGTGGTTAAATGCGAGCGAGCTGAGCGAGCGAGCTTGAAAATTTTTGACATTTTACAGTCCAAAGACTTCCGTTTGTGGCTGTATTTTTTCGCTTTGGAAATTAAGGGGGGGGGCACACCGGGCGCAACTCCTGGCAATTACTGGCAGCAACATCAGGAAAATGGCATAACGATTAAATGCGAGCGAGGTAAGCGAGTGAGCTTGAAAATTTTGATATTTTAAAGTCTAAAAAAACTGTCCTTTGTGGCTGTATTTTTTTGCTTTGGAAATTAAGGGGGGCGCACCGGGCGTAAACTGCTGGCAATTATATACTGGCAGCAACATCATGAGAATGGCATAATGATTAAATGGGAGGGAGCGAAGCGAGTAAGCTTGAAAATTTTGACATTTTACAGTCTAAAAAACTGTCGTTTGTGGCTGTATTTTTTCGCTTTGGAAATTAAGGGGGCGCAACGGGCGAAAACTACTGGCAATTACTGGCAGCAGCATCAGAAGGATGGCATAATGATTAAATGCGAGCGAGCGAAGCGATCGAGCTTCAAAATTTTGACATTTTTCAGTCCCAAAACAGCCGCTTGTAGTTATATTTTTCGCTTTGGAAATTAAGGGGGGGGGCGCACCGGGCGAAAACTGCTGGCAATTACTGGCAGCAACACAAGGAGAATGGAATAATGATTAGTAATGCGAGCGAGCGAAGCGAGAGAGCTTCAAAATTTTGACATTTTACAGTCCCAAAACTGCTAGGGTTACAGTCCCAAAACTGCCTTTTGTCGCTATATTTTTCGCTTTGGCAATTAAGGGGGGCCGCACCGGGCGCAACTGCTGTCAGTCACTGGCAGCAACATCAGGAGAATGGCATAGCGGTTAAAATGCGAGCGAGCGGAGCGAGCGAGCTTTAAAATTTTGACATTTTACACTCCAAAAACTGCCGTTTGTAGCTATATTTTTCGCTTTTGTTTGTCCCACTTTTATGGGGGAACCACCCCCCCCCCCATCGACGCCTCTTCATAATATGAGGGTGCTTTGTTAAGTGAAAGATCTGCTCCACACTCCACACTATACGTCAATATCAAAAGTGTACAAAGTTTATCGAAAGGGATCGTGTATAGCTAGAGCATTAATGTTTATGATTGCGATACAACGATCTGGTGCATAATTCTGGCGATATTTGGACAATATTTTCCATTAAGAAAGTTCGAGATTTGCCCTCATCTCGGGAATTGCTTGGGGGATAAATGATTTGTCTGCCTAAACACATCCGTATAGGGGCGGGGCAAAAGCCCCTTTGCCCCCCCCCCCCCCCCAATAGATTCGACGCCCCTGATCTTCCCTGGGCATGCCCATAGATGTATCCTGACTGAGTCATCATTCACTGTCGTTTCTCAATAATGATTCAGGAAATGGAGGGGTTCAATTATGGCGATATATTTTGTATATCACATTTCTGCTTCCTCCATTTTTTCCTAAAAATCCAGGGGGGGATGATTGAACAGGCCATCCCCCCTCCTCCATTTCAGGGGGGATATATCCCCCCATCCCCCCCCCCCCCGGGATTTACGCCCATGATACACACACAAAGCCGTTCACAAGTTCACAAGGCGGCGTGCCATTCATGGGCGTAAATCCCGGGGGGAAGGGGGGATATATCCCCCCCCCCCCCCCTGAAATGGAGGAGGGGGGGGGATGGCCTGTACAATCATCCCCCCTGAATTTTGAGGGGAAAAAATGTAGGAAGCAGAAATGTGATTGTATCAATTTTGGCATATTGAATGACGTTTGTACGCCGGCCTTCAGACGGGTAACAGAGCTGAACAGTATTCTATCTTGTAGGAAAATGTATAATTTTCTCAAGCGCTCGCTCGCTTCGCTCGCTCGCGTAGAGAGTAACATCGACATACACTGTAAAGTATGGCTCAGGCGTTGGCAACGTCAAATAGTATAGGTCTACATTGTAAACATGCTATGACGCGAGTAACTGGGGACCATCTGCAAAATATGTACGAAAACATACAAACAAACAATAACAACAACTTTATCGCCATAATTGAATCCCCTCCATTTCCTGAATCATTCCTGAGAAACGACAGTGACTGATGACTCAGTCAGGATACATCTATGGGCATACCAAGGGAAGATCAGGGACGTCGAATCTATGGGGGGCAAAGGGGCATTTGCCCCGCCCCAAAGGAAGTGTTTAGACAGACAAATCATTTATCCCCCAAGCAATTCCCGAGATGAGGACAAATCTCGAACTTTCTTAATGGAAAATTGTCCAAATATCGCCAGAACTATATGCACCAGATCGTTGTATTGCAATCATGAACATGCAAAAGGTCCGCTATACAGGATAAGGGATAAACTTTGTACACTTTTGACATAGACGTATATTCCCTAATTTATCAAAGAGTGTGCAGCAGATCTTTCACTTAACAAAAGCAACCTAATATGTATAGAGGCGTCGATGGGGGGGGGGGATGGTTCTCAAATAAAAGTGGGACAAACAAAAGCGAAAAATATAGCTACAAACGGCAGTTTTTTTGAGTGTAAAATTTTAAAATTTTAAAGCTCGCTCGCTCCGCTCGCTCGCATTTAACCGCTATGCCATTCTCCTGATTTTGCTGCCAGTGATTGACAGCAGGTGCACCCGGTGCGCCCCCCTTAATTTCCAAAGCGAAAATATAGCTACAAACGACAGTTTTTAGGACTGGAAAATGTCAAAATTTTCAAGCTCACTCGCTTCGCTCGCTAGCATTTAATCAGTATGAGATTCTCCTGATGTTGCTGCCAGTAATTGCCGGCAGTTGCTCCCGGTGTGCCCCCTTAATTTCCAAAGGACAAATCTCGAACTTTCTTAATGGAAAATTGTCCAAATATCGCCAGAACTATGCACCAGATCGTTGTATTGCAATCATGAACATGCAAAAGGTCAGCTATACAGGATAAGGGATAAACTTTGTACACTTTTGACATAGACGTATATTCCCTAATTTATCAAAGAGTGTGCAGCAGATCTTTCACTTAACAAAAGCAACCTAATGGCCCGAATTCACGAAGGTGGTACAAATGAAACCATGGTTTTTGTCCATGGTTTAAACCATGGTTTCATTTGTACCACCTTCGTGAATTCGGGCCAATATGTATAGAGGCGTCGATGGGGGGGGGGGGTGGTTCTCAAATAAAAGTGGGACAAACGAAAGCGAAAAATATAGCTACAAACGGCAGTTTTTTTTAGTGTAAAATTTTAAAATTTTAAAGCTCGCTCGCTCCGCTCGCTCGCATTTAACCGCTATGCCATTCTCATGATGTTGCTGCCAGTGATTGACAGCAGGTGCACCCGGTGCGCCCCCCTTAATTTCCAAAGCGAAAATATAGCTACAATCGACAGTTTTTAGGACTGGAAAATGTCAAAATTTTCAAGCTCACTCGCTTCCCTCGCTCGCATTTAATCAGTATGCCATTCTCCTGATGTTGCTGCCAGTAATTGCCGGCAGTTGCGCCCGGTGTGCCCCCTTAATTTCCAAAGCGAAAAAATACATCCACAAACGGCAGTCTTTGGACTGTAACATGTCAAAATTTTCAAGCTCACTCGCTCCGCTCGCTCGCATTTAACCGCTATGCCATTCTCCTGATGTTGCTGCCAGTAATTGCCGACAGTTGCACTCGGTGTGCCCCCTAAATTTCCAAAGCGAAAAAGTATAGCTACAAACGGCAGATTTTAGACTGTAAAATGTCAAAATTTTCAAGCTCGCTCGCTCCGCTCCCTCGCATTTAATCGCTATGCCATTCCCCTGATGTTGCTGCCAGTGATTGTGAGCAGGTGCGCCCCCCTGAATTTCCAAAGCGAAAAATATAGCTACAAACGGCAGTTTGGGGACTGTAAAATGTATAATTTTTGAAGCTCGCTCGCTTCGCTCGCTCGCATTTAATTATTATTCCATTCTCCTGATGTTGCTGCCAGTAATTGCCAGCAGTTTTTGCCCGGAGCGCCCCCTTAATTTCCAAAGCGAAAAATATAGTTTCTGGACTGTCAAAACGCGAATGTCAAAATTTTGAAGCTCGCTCGCTTCGCTCGCTCGCATTTAATCACTATGCCATTCTCCTGATGTTGCTGCCAGTGATTGACAGCAGGTGCACCCGGTGCGCCCCCTCTAATTTCCAAAGCGAAAATATAGCTACAAACGACAGTTTTTAGGACTGGAAAATGTCAAAATTTTCAAGCTCACTCGCTTCGCTCGCTAGCATTTAATCAGTATGCCATTCTCCTGATGTTGCTGCCAGTGATTGACAGCAGGTGCACCCGGTGCGCCCCCTCTAATTTCCAAAGCGAAAATATAGCTACAAACGACAGTTTTTAGGACTGGAAAATGTCAAAATTTTCAAGCTCACTCGCTTCGCTCGCTAGCATTTAATCAGTATGCCATTCTCCTGATGTTGCTGCCAGTAATTGCCGGCAGTTGCGCCCGGTGTGCCCCCTTAATTTCCAAAGCGAAAATATAGCTACAAACGACAGTTTTTAGGATTGGAAAATGTCAAAATTTTCAAGCTTACTCGCTTCGCTCGCTAGCATTTAATCAGTATGCCATTCTCCTGATGTCGTTGCCAGTAATTGCCGGCAGTTGCGCCCGGTGTGCCCCCTTAATTTCCAAAGCGAAAAATTACAGCTACAAACGGCAGTCTTTGGACTGTAAAATGTCAAAATTTTCAAGCTCGCTCGCTCCGCTCGCTAGCATTTAATCAGTATGCCATTTTCCTGATGTTGCTGCCAGTAATTGCCGGCAGTTGCGCCCGGTGTGCCCCCTTAATTTCCAAAGCAAAAAAAATACAGCCACAAAATGGCAGTCTTTGGACTGTAAAATGTCAAAATTTTCAAGCTCGCTCGCTCCGCTCGCTCGCATTTAATCGCTATGCCATTCTCCTGATGTTGCTGCCAGTGACTGTGAGCAGGTGCGCCCCCCTGAATTTCCAAAGCGAAAAATATAGCTACAAACGGCAGTTTGGGGACTGTAAAATGTCAAATTTTTGAAGCTCGCTCGCTTCGCTCGCTCGCATTTAATTATTTTTCCATTCTCCTGATGTTGCTGCCAGTAATTGCCAGCAGTTTTCGCCCGGTGCGCCCCCTTAATTTCCAAAGCAAAAAATATAGTTACAAACGGCAGTTTCTGGACTGTCAAAACGCGAATGTCAAAATTTTGAAGCTCGCTCGCTTCGCTCGCTCGCATTTAAGCATTATGCCATTCTCCTGATGTTGCTGCCAGTAATTGCCGGCAGTTGCGCCCGGTGTGCCCCCTTAATTTCCAAAGCGAAAAAATACATCCACAAACGGCAGTCTTTGGACTGTAACATGTCAAAATTTTCAAGCTCACTCGCTCCGCTCGCTCGCATTTAACCGCTATGCCATTCTCCTGATGTTGCTGCCAGTAATTGCCGACAGGTGCACCCGGTGCGCCCCCTCTAATTTCCAAAGCGAAAATATAGCTACAAACGACAGTTTTTAGGACTGGAAAATGTCAAAATTTTCAAGCTCACTCGCTTCGCTCGCTAGCATTTAATCAGTATGCCATTCTCCTGATGTTGCTGCCAGGAATTGCCGGCAGTTGCGCCCGGTGTGCCCCCTTAATTTCCAAAGCGAAAATATAGCTACAAACGACAGTTTTTAGGAGTGGAAAATGTCAAAATTTTCAAGCTTACTCACTTCGCTCGCTAGCATTTAATCAGTATGCCATTCTCCTGATGTCGTTGCCAGTAATTGCCGGCAGTTGCGCCCGGTGTGCCCCCTTAATTTCCAAAGCGAAAAATTACAGCTACAAACGGCAGTCTTTGGACTGTAAAATGTCAAAATTTTCAAGCTCGCTCGCTCCGCTCGCTAGCATTTAATCAGTATGCCATTTTCCTGATGTTGCTGCCAGTAATTGCCGGCAGTTGCGCCCGGTGTGCCCCCTTAATTTCCAAAGCAAAAAAAATACAGCCACAAAATGGCAGTCTTTGGACTGTAAAATGTCAAAATTTTAAAGCTCGCTCGCTCCGCTCGCTCGTTTTTAATCGCTATGCCATTCTCCTGATGTTGCTGCCAGTGACTGTGAGCAGGTGCGCCCCCTGAATTTCCAAAGCGAAAAATATAGCTACAAACGGCAGTTTGGGGACTGTAAAATGTCAAATTTTTGAAGCTTGCTCGCTTCGCTCGCTCGCATTTAATTATTTTTCCATTCTCCTGATGTTGCTGCCAGTAATTGCCAGCAGTTTTCGCCCGGTGCGCCCCCTTAATTTCCAAACGAAAAATATAGTTACAAACGGCAGTTTCTGGACTGTCAAAACGCGAATGTCAAAATTTTGAAGCTCGCTCGCTTCGCTCGCTCGCATTTAAGCATTATGCCATTCTCCTGATGTTGCTGCCAGTAATTGCCAACAGTTTTTGCCCGGTGCGCCCCCTTAATTTCCAAAGCGAAAAAATACAGCCACAAACGACAGTTTTTAGGACTGGAAAATGTCAAAATTTTCAAGCTCACTCGCTTCGCTCGCTCGCATTTAATCAGTATGCCATTCTCCTGATGTTGCTGCCAGTAATTGCCGGCAGTTGCGCCCGGTGTGCCCCCTTAATTTCCAAAGCGAAAAAATACAGCCACAAACGACAGTTTTTAGGACTGGAATATGTCAAAATTTTCAAGCTCACTCGCTTCGCTCGCTCGCATTTAATCAGTATGCCATTCTCCTGATGTTGCTGCCAGTAATTGCCAGCAGTTTTCGCCCGGTGCGCCCCCTTAATTTCCAAAGCGAAAAATAGAGTTGCAAACGGCAGTTTCTGGACTGTCAAAACGCGAATGTCAAAATTTTGAAGCTCGTTCGCTTCGCTCGCTCGCATTTAAGCATTATGCCATTCTCCTGATGTTGCTGCCAGTAATTGCCAACAGTTTTTGCCCGGTGCGCCCCCTTAATTTCCAAAGCGAAAAAATACAGCGACAAACGACAGTTTTTAGGACTGGAAAATGTCAAAATTTTCAAGCTCACTCGCTTCGCTCGCTCGCATTTAATCAGTATGCCATTCTCCTGATGTTGCTGCCAGTAATTGCCGGCAGTTGCGCCCGGTGTGCCCCCTTAATTTCCAAAGCGAAAAAATACATCCACAAACGGCAGTCTTTGGACTGTAACATGTCAAAATTTTCAAGCTCACTCGCTCCGCTCGCTCGCATTTAACCGCTATGCCATTCTCCTGATGTTGCTGCCAGTAATTGCCGACAGTTGCACTCGGTGTGCCCCCTAAATTTCCAAAGCGAAAAAGTATAGCTACAAACGGCAGTTTTTAGACTGTAAAATGTCAAAATTTTCAAGCTCGCTCGTTCCGCTCCCTCGCATTTAATCGCTATGCCATTCTCCTGATGTTGCTGCCAGTGATTGTGAGCAGGTGCGCCCCCCTGAATTTCCGAAGCGAAAAATATAGCTACAAACGGCAGTTTGGGGACTGTAAAATGTCAAATTTTTGAAGCTCGCTCGCTTCGCTCGCTCGCATTTAATTATTATTCCATTCTCCTGATGTTGCTGCCAGTAATTGCCAGCAGTTTTTGCCCGGTGCGCCCCCTTAATTTCCAAAGCGAAAATATATAGTTTCTGGACTGTCAAAACGCGAATGTCAAAATTTTGAAGCTCGCTCGCTTCGCTCGCTCGCATTTAATCACTATGCCATTCTCCTGATGTTGCTGCCAGTGATTGACAGCAGGTGCACCCGGTGCGCCCCCTCTAATTTCCAAAGCGAAAATATAGCTACAAACGACAGTTTTTAGGACTGGAAAATGTCAAAATTTTCAAGCTCACTCGCTTCGCTCGCTAGCATTTAATCAGTATGCCATTCTCCTGATGTTGCTGCCAGGAATTGCCGGCAGTTGCGCCCGGTGTGCCCCCTTAATTTCCAAAGCGAAAATATAGCTACAAACGACAGTTTTTAGGAGTGGAAAATGTCAAAATTTTCAAGCTTACTCACTTCGCTCGCTAGCATTTAATCAGTATGCCATTCTCCTGATGTCGTTGCCAGTAATTGCCGGCAGTTGCGCCCGGTGTGCCCCCTTAATTTCCAAAGCGAAAAAATACAGCTACAAACGGCAGTCTTTGGACTGTAAAATGTCAAAATTTTCAAGCTCGCTCGCTCCGCTCGCTAGCATTTAATCAGTATGCCATTTTCCTGATGTTGCTGCCAGTAATTGCCGGCAGTTGCGCCCGGTGTGCCCCCTTAATTTCCAAAGCAAAAAAAATACAGCCACAAAATGGCAGTCTTTGGACTGTAAAATGTCAAAATTTTAAAGCTCGCTCGCTTCGCTCGCTCGTTTTTAATCGCTATGCCATTCTCCTGATGTTGCTGCCAGTGACTGTGAGCAGGTGCGCCCCCTGAATTTCCAAAGCGAAAAATATAGCTACAAACGGCAGTTTGGGGACTGTAAAATGTCAAATTTTTGAAGCTTGCTCGCTTCGCTCGCTCGCATTTAATTATTTTTCCATTCTCCTGATGTTGCTGCCAGTAATTGCCAGCAGTTTTCGCCCGGTGCGCCCCCTTAATTTCCAAAGCGAAAAATATAGCTACAAACGGCAGTTTCTGGACTGTCAAAACGCGAATGTCAAAATTTTGAAGCTCGCTCGCTTCGCTCGCTCGCATTTAAGCATTATGCCATTCTCCTGATGTTGCTGCCAGTAATTGCCAACAGTTTTTGCCCGGTGCGCCCCCTTAATTTCCAAAGCGAAAAAATACAGCCACAAACGACAGTTTTTAGGACTGGAAAATGTCAAAATTTTCAAGCTCACTCGCTTCGCTCGCTCGCATTTAATCAGTATGCCATTCTCCTGATGTTGCTGCCAGTAATTGCCGGCAGTTGCGCCCGGTGTGCCCCCTTAATTTCCAAAGCGAAAAAATACAGCCACAAACGACAGTTTTTAGGACTGGAATATGTCAAAATTTTCAAGCTCACTCGCTTCGCTCGCTCGCATTTAATCAGTATGCCATTCTCCTGATGTTGCTGCCAGTAATTGCCAGCAGTTTTCGCCCGGTGCGCCCCCTTAATTTCCAAAGCGAAAAATAGAGTTGCACACGGCAGTTTCTGGACTGTCAAAACGCGAATGTCAAAATTTTGAAGCTCGTTCGCTTCGCTCGCTCGCATTTAAGCATTATGCCATTCTCCTGATGTTGCTGCCAGTAATTGCCAACAGTTTTTGCCCGGTGCGCCCCCTTAATTTCCAAAGCGAAAAAATACAGCGACAAACGACAGTTTTTAGGACTGGAAAATGTCAAAATTTTCAAGCTCACTCGCTTCGCTCGCTCGCATTTAATCAGTATGCCATTCTCCTGATGTTGCTGCCAGTAATTGCCGGCAGTTGCGCCCGGTGTGCCCCCTTAATTTCCAAAGCGAAAAAATACATCCACAAACGGCAGTCTTTGGACTGTAACATGTCAAAATTTTCAAGCTCACTCGCTCCGCTCGCTCGCATTTAACCGCTATGCCATTCTCCTGATGTTGCTGCCAGTAATTGCCGACAGTTGCACTCGGTGTGCCCCCTAAATTTCCAAAGCGAAAAAGTATAGCTACAAACGGCAGTTTTTAGACTGTAAAATGTCAAAATTTTCAAGCTCGCTCGCTCCGCTCCCTCGCATTTAATCGCTATGCCATTCTCCTGATGTTGCTGCCAGTGATTGTGAGCAGGTGCGCCCCCCTGAATTTCCGAAGCGAAAAATATAGCTACAAACGGCAGTTTGGGGACTGTAAAATGTATAATTTTTGAAGCTCGCTCGCTTCGCTCGCTCGCATTTAATTATTATTCCATTCTCCTGATGTTGCTGCCAGTAATTGCCAGCAGTTTTTGCCCGGTGCGCCCCCTTAATTTCCAAAGCGAAAATATATAGTTTCTGGACTGTCAAAACGCGAATGTCAAAATTTTGAAGCTCGCTCGCTTCGCTCGCTCGCATTTAATCACTATGCCATTCTCCTGATGTTGCTGCCAGTGATTGACAGCAGGTGCACCCGGTGCGCCCCCTCTAATTTCCAAAGCGAAAATATAGCTACAAACGACAGTTTTTAGGACTGGAAAATGTCAAAATTTTCAAGCTCACTCGCTTCGCTCGCTAGCATTTAATCAGTATGCCATTCTCCTGATGTTGCTGCCAGTAATTGCCGGCAGTTGCGCCCGGTGTGCCCCCTTAATTTCCAAAGCGAAAATATAGCTACAAACGACAGTTTTTAGGATTGGAAAATGTCAAAATTTTCAAGCTTACTCGCTTCGCTCGCTAGCATTTAATCAGTATGCCATTCTCCTGATGTCGTTGCCAGTAATTGCCGGCAGTTGCGCCCGGTGTGCCACCTTAATTTCCAAAGCGAAAAATTACAGCTACAAACGGCAGTCTTTGGACTGTAAAATGTCAAAATTTTCAAGCTCGCTCGCTCCGCTCGCTAGCATTTAATCAGTATGCCATTTTCCTGATGTTGCTGCCAGTAATTGCCGGCAGTTGCGCCCGGTGTGCCCCCTTAATTTCCAAAGCAAAAAAAATACAGCCACAAAATGGCAGTCTTTGGACTGTAAAATGTCAAAATTTTCAAGCTCGCTCGCTCCGCTCGCTCGCATCTAATCGCTATGCCATTCTCCTGATGTTGCTGCCAGTGACTGTGAGCAGGTGCGCCCCCTGAATTTCCAAAGCGAAAAATATAGCTACAAACGGCAATTTGGGGACTGTAAAATGTCAAATTTTTGAAGCTCGCTCGCTTCGCTCGCTCGCATTTAATTATTTTTCCATTCTCCTGATGTTGCTGCCAGTAATTGCCAGCAGTTTTCGCCCGGTGCGCCCCCTTAATTTCCAAAGCGAAAAATATAGTTACAAACGACAGTTTCTGGACTGTCAAAACGCGAATGTCAAAATTTTGAAGCTCGCTCGCTTCGCTCGCTCGCATTTAAGCATTATGCCATTCTCCTGATGTTGCTGCCAGTAATTGCCAACAGTTTTTGCCCGGTGCGCCCCCTTAATTTCCAAAGCGAGAAAATACAGCCACAAACGACAGTTTTTAGGACTGGAAAATGTCAAAATTTTCAAGCTCACTCGCTTCGCTCGCTCGCATTTAATCAGTATGCCATTCTCCTGATGTTGCTGCCAGTAATTGCCGGCAGTTGCGCCCGGTGTGCCCCCTTAATTTCCAAAGCGAAAAAATACAGCCACAAACGACAGTTTTTAGGACTGAAAAATGTCAAAATTTTCAAGCTCACTCGCTTCGCTCGCTCGCATTTAACCGCTATGCCATTCTCCTGATGTTGCTGCCAGTAATTGCCAGCAGTTTTCGCCCGGTGTGCCCCCTTAATTTCCAAAGCGAAAAATAGAGTTGCAAACGGCAGTTTCTGGACTGTCAAAACGCGAATGTCAAAATTTTGAAGCTCGCTCGCTTCGCTCGCTCGCATTTAAGCATTATGCCATTCTCCTGATGTTGCTGCCAGTAATTGCCAACAGTTTTTGCCCGGTGCGCCCCCTTAATTTCCAAAGCGAAAAAATACAGCGACAAACGACAGTTTTTAGGACTGGAAAATGTCAAAATTTTCAAGCTCACTCGCTTCGCTCGCTCGCATTTAATCAGTATGCCATTCTCCTGATGTTGCTGCCAGTAATTGCCGGCAGTTGCGCCCGGTGTGCCCCCTTAATTTCCAAAGCGAAAAAATACATCCACAAACGGCAGTCTTTGGACTGTAACATGTCAAAATTTTCAAGCTCACTCGCTCCGCTCGCTCGCATTTAACCGCTATGCCATTCTCCTGATGTTGCTGCCAGTAATTGCCGACAGTTGCACTCGGTGTGCCCCCTAAATTTCCAAAGCGAAAAAGTATAGCTAGAAACGGCAGTTTTTAGACTGTAAAATGTCAAAATTTTCAAGCTCGCTCGCTCCGCTCCCTCGCATTTAATCGCTATGCCATTCTCCTGATGTTGCTGCCAGTGATTGTGAGCAGGTGCGCCCCCCTGAATTTCCGAAGCGAAAAATATAGCTACAAACGGCAGTTTGGGGACTGTAAAATGTCAAATTTTTGAAGCTCGCTCGCTTCGCTCGCTCGCATTTAATTATTATTCCATTCTCCTGATGTTGCTGCCAGTAATTGCCAGCAGTTTTTGCCCGGTGCGCCCCCTTAATTTCCAAAGCGAAAAATATAGTTTCTGGACTGTCAAAACGCGAATGTCAAAATTTTGAAGCTCGCTCGCTTCGCTCGCTCGCATTTAATCACTATGCCATTCTCCTGATGTTGCTGCCAGTGATTGACAGCAGGTGCACCCGGTGCGCCCCCTCTAATTTCCAAAGCGAAAATATAGCTACAAACGACAGTTTTTAGGACTGGAAAATGTCAAAATTTTCAAGCTCACTCGCTTCGCTCGCTAGCATTTAATCAGTATGCCATTCTCCTGATGTTGCTGCCAGTAATTGCCGGCAGTTGCGGCCGGTGTGCCCCCTAAATTTCCAAAGCGAAAATATAGCTACAAACGACAGTTTTTAGGATTGGAAAATGTCAAAATTTTCAAGCTTACTCGCTTCGCTCGCTAGCATTTAATCAGTATGCCATTCTCCTGATGTCGTTGCCAGTAATTGCCGGCAGTTGCGCCCGGTGTGCCCCCTTAATTTCCAAAGCGAAAAATTACAGCTACAAACGGCAGTCTTTGGACTGTAAAATGTCAAAATTTTCAAGCTCGCTCGCTCCGCTCGCTAGCATTTAATCAGTATGCCATTTTCCTGATGTTGCTGCCAGTAATTGCCGGCAGTTGCGCCCGGTGTGCCCCCTTAATTTCCAAAGAAAAAAAAATACAGCCACAAAATGGCAGTCTTTGGACTGTAAAATGTCAAAATTTTCAAGCTCGCTCGCTCCGCTCGCTCGCATCTAATCGCTATGCCATTCTCCTGATGTTGCTGCCAGTGACTGTGAGCAGGTGCGCCCCCCTGAATTTCCAAAGCGAAAAATATAGCTACAAACGGCAGTTTGGGGACTGTAAAATGTCAAATTTTTGAAGCTCGCTCGCTTCGCTCGCTCGCATTTAATTATTTTTCCATTCTCCTGATGTTGCTGCCAGTAATTGCCAGCAGTTTTCGCCCGGTGCGCCCCCTTAATTTCCAAAGCGAAAAATATAGTTACAAACGGCAGTTTCTGGACTGTCAAAACGCGAATGTCAAAATTTTGAAGCTCGCTCGCTTCGCTCGCTCGCATTTAAGCATTATGCCATTCTCCTGATGTTGCTGCCAGTAATTGCCGGCAGTTGCGCCCGGTGTGCCCCCTTAATTTCCAAAGCGAAAAAATACATCCACAAACGGCAGTCTTTGGACTGTAACATGTCAAAATTTTCAAGCTCACTCGCTCCGCTCGCTCGCATTTAACCGCTATGCCATTCTCCTGATGTTGCTGCCAGTAATTGCCGACAGGTGCACCCGGTGCGCCCCCTCTAATTTCCAAAGCGAAAATATAGCTACAAACGACAGTTTTTAGGACTGGAAAATGTCAAAATTTTCAAGCTCACTCGCTTCGCTCGCTAGCATTTAATCAGTATGCCATTCTCCTGATGTTGCTGCCAGGAATTGCCGGCAGTTGCGCCCGGTGTGCCCCCTTAATTGCCAAAGCGAAAATATAGCTACAAACGACAGTTTTTAGGATTGCAAAATGTCAAAATTTTCAAGCTTACTCGCTTCGCTCGCTAGCATTTAATCAGTATGCCATTCTCCTGATGTCGTTGCCAGTAATTGCCGGCAGTTGCGCCCGGTGTGCCCCCTTAATTTCCAAAGCGAAAAAATACAGCTACAAACGGCAGTCTTTGGACTGTAAAATGTCAAAATTTTCAAGCTCGCTCGCTCCGCTCGCTAGCATTTGTGACCCGCTACAACAAAATGTTCATAATGTCGGGCGAGGTCGATTATTTGAAAATTGCATGACAAAATTCCCTAATCTTTCTGCTTTAAATGGATATATAACTCTTGTTATGAAAATAATCGCCTGCGGAGATATCGATGTTTAAAAGAGAGCATGTCGAGACGTCTGGGAAATCACTGTTTCGAGAAAAGCGCCCTGAAAGTTTTCCTTCCGACGCAATCACGATCAAGAGACACGCAAGTTAGTTTTCACCTACGGACAATAGAAGGTAAACCCTAGCAACCCCCGAAATGCTCATTCAAGCACAGCGTCGGCGGTCTCCTCACCGACCAATCAGTGACCAGGATGCCAGGAGAAGCGGCTGGGCATAGCGCACCCCGACCGCACGCTCCAGTCGACTTGGCAGTGTGCGAGCTTCACGCTTCGGTTAGCGGCAAGCAGCAAACTGAACAATGAGATCACTCCGGTCGTTGTTAGGGGCGGAGCCTATCTGTGGTGCTCAATCCAAATTTTCGAACCAGTTTCTGCTTCATTGAAACGCCAAAAAACATGGCCCAGAAAAACGCTATTTTTTGGTCTTTCCTTCCATCATTTTGCTTCAAAATTTCGACAGATGGTAGAAGACATGTCAGACTCCAATAATATGTCAAAATCAGAAAATCGTAAGTTTTGACCAATTATGATGCTCTGACTTCAAACTTGATTTTCACGGCTCCGACCCTGCGCGACTTTAGGACCTTTTTGTTGTAGCGGGTCACATTTAATCAGTATGCCATTTTCCTGATGTTGCTGCCAGTAATTGCCGGCAGTTGCGCCCGGTGTGCCCCCTTAATTTCCAAAGCAAAAAAAATACAGCCACAAAATGGCAGTCTTTGGACTGTAAAATGTCAAAATTTTCAAGCTCGCTCGCTCCGCTCGCTCGCATTTAATCGCTATGCCATTCTCCTGATGTTGCTGCCAGTGACTGTGAGCAGGTGCGCCCCCCTGAATTTCCAAAGCGAAAAATATAGCTACAAACGGCAGTTTGGGGACTGTAAAATGTCAAATTTTTGAAGCTTGCTCGCTTCGCTCGCTCGCATTTAATTATTTTTCCATTCTCCTGATGTTGCTGCCAGTAATTGCCAGCAGTTTTCGCCCGGTGCGCCCCCTTAATTTCCAAAGCGTAAAATATAGTTACAAACGGCAGTTTCTGGACTGTCAAAACGCGAATGTCAAAATTTTGAAGCTCGCTCGCTTCGCTCGCTCGCATTTAAGCATTATGCCATTCTCCTGATGTTGCTGCCAGTAATTGCCAACAGTTTTTGCCCGGTGCGCCCCCTTAATTTCCAAAGCGAAAAAATACAGCCACAAACGACAGTTTTTAGGACTGGAAAATGTCAAAATTTTCAAGCTCACTCGCTTCGCTCGCTCGCATTTAATCAGTATGCCATTCTCCTGATGTTGCTGCCAGTAATTGCCGGCAGTTGCGCCCGGTGTGCCCCCTTAATTTCCAAAGCGAAAAAATACAGCCACAAACGACAGTTTTTAGGACTGGAAAATGTCAAAATTTTCAAGCTCACTCGCTCCGCTCGCTCGCATTTAACCGCTATGCCATTCTCCTGATGTTGCTGCCAGTAATTGCCGACAGTTGCACTCGGTGTGCCCCCTAAATTTCCAAAGCGAAAAAGTATAGCTACAAACGGCAGTTTTTAGACTGTAAAATGTCAAAATTTTCAAGCTCGCTCGCTCCGCTCCCTCGCATTTAATCGCTATGCCATTCTCCTGATGTTGCTGCCAGTGATTGTGAGCAGGTGCGCCCCCCTGAATTTCCAAAGCGAAAAATATAGCTACAAACGGCAGTTTGGGGACTGTAAAATGTCAAATTTTTGAAGCTCGCTCGCTTCGCTCGCTCGCATTTAATTATTATTCCATTCTCCTGATGTTGCTGCCAGTAATTGCCAGCAGTTTTTGCCCGGTGCGCCCCCTTAATTTCCAAAGCGAAAAATATAGTTTCTGGACTGTCAAAACGCGAATGTCAAAATTTTGAAGCTCGCTCGCTTCGCTCGCTCGCATTTAATCACTATGCCATTCTCCTGATGTTGCTAAAAAATGATGTTGAAAAAATGTTGAAAAAATGTTGAAAAAATGATGTTGCTTAAAATGTCAAAATTTTCAAGCTCCCTCGCTCCGCTCGCTAGCATTTAATCAGTATGCCATTTTCCTGATGTTGCTGCCAGTAATTGCCGGCAGTTGCGCCCGGTGTGCCCCCTTAATTTCCAAAGCAAAAAAAATACAGCCACAAAATGGCAGTCTTTGGACTGTAAAATGTCAAAATTTTTAAGCTCGCTCGCTCCGCTCGCTCGCATTTAATCGCTATGCCATTCTCCTGATGTTGCTGCCAGAGATTGTGAGCAGGTGCGCCCCCCTAAATTTCCAAAGCGAAAAATATAGCTACAAACGGCAGTTTGGGGACTGTAAAATGTCAAATTTTTGAAGCTCGCTCGCTTCGCTCGCTCGCATTTAATTATTATTCCATTCTCCTGATGTTGCTGCCAGTAATTGCCAGCAGTTTTCGCCCGGTGCGTCCCCTTAATTTCCAAAGCGAAAAATATAGTTACAAACGGCAGTTTCTGGACTGTCAAAACGCGAATGTCAAAATTTTGAAGCTCGCTCGCGTCGCTCGCTCGCATTTAAGCATTATGCCATTTTCCTGATGTTGCTGCCAGTAATTGCCAACAGTTTTTGCCCGGTGCGCCCCCTTAATTTCCAAAGCGAAAAAATACAGCCACAAACGACAGTTTTTAGGACTGGAAAATGTCAAAATTTTCAAGCTCACTCGCTTCGCTCGCTCGCATTTAATCAGTATGCCATTCTATTGATGTTGCTGCCAGTAATTGCCGGCAGTTGCGCCCGGTGTGCCCCCTTAATTTCCAAAGCGAAAAAATACATCCACAAACGGCAGTCTTTGGACTGTAACATGTCAAAATTTTCAAGCTCACTCGCTCCGCTCGCTCGCATTTAACCGCTATGCCATTCTCCTGATGTTGCTGCCAGTAATTGCCGGCAGTTGCACTCGGCAAAAGCTCGGTGTGCCCCCTAAATTTCCAAAGCGAAAAAGTATAGCTAAAAACGGCAGTTTTTAGACTGTAAAATGTCAAAATTTTCAAGCTCGCTCGCTCCGCTCCCTCGCATTTAATCGCTATGCCATTCTCCTGATGTTGCTGCCAGTGATTGTGAGCAGGTGCGCCCCCCTGAATTTCCAAAGCGAAAAATATAGCTACAAACGGCAGTTTGGGGACTGTAAAATGTATAATTTTTGAAGCTCGCTCGCTTCGCTCGCTCGCATTTAATTATTATTCCATTCTCCTGATGTTGCTGCCAGTAATTGCCAGCAGTTTTTGCCCGGTGCGCCCCCTTAATTTAAAAAGCGAAAAATATAGTTTCTGGACTGTCAAAACGCGAATGTCAAAATTTTGAAGCTCGCTCGCTTCGCTCGCTCGCATTTAATCACTATGCCATTCTCTTGATGTTGCTGCCAGTGATTGACAGCAGGTGCACCCGGTGCGCCCCCTCTAATTTCCAAAGCGAAAATATAGCTACAAACGACAGTTTTTAGGACTGGAAAATGTCAAAATTTTCAAGCTCACTCGCTTCGCTCGCTAGCATTTAATCAGTATGCCATTCTCCTGATGTTGCTGCCAGTAATTGCCGGCAGTTGCGCCCGGTGTGCCCCCTTAATTTCCAAAGCGAAAATATAGCTACAAACGACAGTTTTTAGGATTGGAAAATGTCAAAATTTTCAAGCTTACTCGCTTCGCTCGCTAGCATTTAATCAGTATGCCATTCTCCTGATGTCGTTGCCAGTAATTGCCGGCAGTTGCGCCTGGTGTGCCCCCTTAATTTCCAAAGCGAAAAATTACAGCTACAAACGGCAGTCTTTGGACTGTAAAATGTCAAAATTTTCAAGCTCGCTCGCTCCGCTCGCTAGCATTTAATCAGTATGCCATTTTCCTGATGTTGCTGCCAGTAATTGCCGGCAGTTGCGCCCGGTGTGGCCCCTTAATTTCCAAAGCAAAAAAAATACAGCCACAAAATGGCAGTCTTTGGACTGTAAAATGTCAAAATTTTCAAGCTCGCTCGCTCCGCTCGCTCGCATTTAATCGCTATGCCATTCTCCTGATGTTGCTGCCAGTGACTGTGAGCAGGTGCGCCCCCCTGAATTTCCAAAGCGAAAAATATAGCTACAAACGGCAGTTTGGGGACTGTAAAATGTCAAATTTTTGAAGCTTGCTCGCTTCGCTCGCTCGCATTTAATTATTTTTCCATTCTAATGATGTTGCTGCCAGTAATTGCCAGCAGTTTTCGCCCGGTGCGCCCCCTTAATTTCCAAAGCGTAAAATATAGTTACAAACGGCAGTTTCTGGACTGTCAAAACGCGAATGTCAAAATTTTGAAGCTCGCTCGCTTCGCTCGCTCGCATTTAAGCATTATGCCATTCTCCTGATGTTGCTGCCAGTAATTGCCAACAGTTTTTGCCCGGTGCGCCCCCTTAATTTCCAAAGCGAAAAAATACAGCCACAAACGACAGTTTTTAGGACTGGAAAATGTCAAAATTTTCAAGCTCACTCGCTTCGCTCGCTCGCATTTAATCAGTATGCCATTCTCCTGATGTTGCTGCCAGTAATTGCCGGCAGTTGCGCCCGGTGTGCCCCCTTAATTTCCAAAGCGAAAAAATACATCCACAAATGGCAGTCTTTGGACTGTAAAATGTCAAAATTTTCAAGCTCGCTCGCTCCGCTCGCTCGCATTTAATCGCTATGCCATTCTCCTGATGTTGCTGCCAGTGACTGTGAGCAGGTGCGCCCCCCTGAATTTCCAAAGCGAAAAATATAGCTACAAACGGCAGTTTGGGGACTGTAAAATGTCAAATTTTTGAAGCTCGCTCGCTTCGCTCGCTCGCATTTAATTATTATTCCATTCTCCTGATGTTGCTGCCAGTAATTGCCAGTAGTTTTCGCCCGGTGCGCCCCCTTAATTTCCAAAGCGAAAAATATAGTTACAAACGGCAGTTTCTGGACTGTCAAAACGCGAATGTCAAAATTTTGAAGCTCACTCGCTTCACTCGCTCGCATTTAAGCATTATGCCATTCTCCTGATGTTGCTGCCAGTACTTGCCAACAGTTTTTGCCCGGTGCGCCCCCTTAATTTCCAAAGCGAAAAAATACAGCCACAAACGACAGTTTTTAGGACTGGAAAATGTCAAAATTTTCAAGCTCACTCGCTTCGCTCGCTCGCATTTAATCAGTATGCCATTCTCCTGATGTTGCTGCCAGTAATTGCCGGCAGTTGCGCCCGGTGTGCCCCCTTAATTTCCAAAGCGAAAAAATACATCCACAAATGGCAGTCTTTGGACTGTAAAATGTCAAAATTTTCAAGCTCGCTCGCTCCGCTCGCTCGCATTTAATCGCTATGCCATTCTCCTCATGTTGCTGCCAGTGATTGTGAGCAGGTGCGCCCCCCTGAATTTCCAAAGCGAAAAATATAGCTACAAACGGCAGTTTGGGGACTGTAAAATGTCAAATTTTTGAAGCTCGCTCGCTTCGCTCGCTCGCATTTAATTATTATTCCATTCTCCTGATGTTGCTGCCAGTAATTGCCAGCAGTTTTCGCCCGGTGCGCCCCCTTAATTTCCAAAGCGAAAAATATAGTTACAAACGGCAGTTTCTGGACTGTCAAAACGCCAATGTCAAAATTTTGAAGCTCGCTCGCTTCGCTCGCTCGCATTTAAGCATTATGCCATTCTCCTGATGTTGCTGCCAGTAATTGCCAACAGTTTTTGCCCGGTGCGCCCCCTTAATTTCCAAAGCGAAAAAATACAGCCACAAACGACAGTTTTTAGGACTGGAAAATGTCAAAATTTTCAAGCTCACTCGCTTCGCTCGCTCGCATTTAATCAGTATGCCATTCTCCTGATGTTGCTGCCAGTAATTGCCGGCAGTTGCGCCCGGTGTGCCCCCTTAATTTCCAAAGCGAAAAAATACATCCACAAACGGCAGTCTTTGGACTGTAACATGTCAAAATTTTCAAGCTCACTCGCTCCGCTCGCTCGCATTTAACCGCTATGCCATTCTCCTGATGTTGCTGCCAGTAATTGCCGGCAGTTGCACTCGGCAAAAGCTCGGTGTGCCCCCTAAATTTCCAAAGCGAAAAAGTATAGCTACAAACGGCAGTTTTTAGACTGTAAAATGTCAAAATTTTCAAGCTCGCTCGCTCCGCTCCCTCGCATTTAATCGCTATGCCATTCTCCTGATGTTGCTGCCAGTGATTGTGAGCAGGTGCGCCCCCCTGAATTTCCAAAGCGAAAAATATAGCTACAAACGGCAGTTTGGGGACTGTAAAATGTATAATTTTTGAAGCTCGCTCGCTTCGCTCGCTCGCATTTAATTATTATTCCATTCTCCTGATGTTGCTGCCAGTAATTGCCAGCAGTTTTTGCCCGGTGCGCCCCCTTAATTTCCAAAGCGAAAAATATAGTTTCTGGACTGTCAAAACGCGAATGTCAAAATTTTGAAGCTCGCTCGCATTTAATCACTATGCCATTCTCCTGATGTTGCTGCCAGTGATTGACAGCATGTGCACCCGGTGCGCCCCCCTTAATTTCCAAAGCGAAAATATAGCTACAAACGACAGTTTTTAGGACTGGAAAATGTCAAAATTTTCAAGCTCACTCGCTTCGCTCGCTAGCATTTAATCAGTATGCCATTCTCCTGATGTTGCTGCCAGTAATTGCCGGCAGTTGCGCCCGGTGTGCCCCCTTAATTTCCAAAGCGAAAATATAGCTACAAACGACAGTTTTTAGGATTGGAAAATGTCAAAATTTTCAAGCTTACTCGCTTCGCTCGCTAGCATTTAATCAGTATGCCATTCTCCTGATGTCGCTGCCAGTAATTGCCGGCAGTTGCGCCCGGTGTGCCCCCTTAATTTCCAAAGCGAAAAAATACAGCTACAAACGGCAGTCTTTGGACTGTAAAATGTCAAAATTTTCAAGCTCGCTCGCTCCGCTCGCTAGCATTTAATCAGTATGCCATTTTCCTGATGTTGCTGCCAGTAATTGCCGGCAGTTGCGCCCGGTGTGCCCCCTTAATTTCCAAAGCAAAAAAAATACAGCCACAAAATGGCAGTCTTTGGACTGTAAAATGTCAAAATTTTCAAGCTCGCTCGCTCCGCTCGCTCGCATTTAATCGCTATGCCATTCTCCTGATGTTGCTGCCAGTGATTGTGAGCAGGTGCGCCCCCCTGAATTTCTAAAGCGAAAAATATAGCTACAAACGGCAGTTTGGGGACTGTAAAATGTCAAATTTTTGAAGCTCGCTCGCTTCGCTCGCTCGCATTTAATTATTATTCCATTCTCCTGATGTTGCTGCCAGTAATTGCCAGCAGTTTTCGCCCGGTGCGCCCCCTTAATTTCCAAAGCGAAAAATATAGTTACAAACGGCAGTTTCTGGACTGTCAAAACGCGAATGTCAAAATTTTGAAGCTCGCTCGCTTCGCTCGCTCGCATTTAAGCATTATGCCATTCTCCTGATGTTGCTGCCAGTAATTGCCAACAGTTTTTGCCCGGTGCGCCCCCTTAATTTCCAAAGCGAAAAAATACAGCCACAAACGACAGTTTTTAGGACTGGAAAATGTCAAAATTTTCAAGCTCACTCGCTTCGCTCGCTCGCATTTAATCAGTATGCCATTCTCCTGATGTTGCTGCCAGTAATTGCCGGCAGTTGCGCCCGGTGTGCCCCCTTAATTTCCAAAGCGAAAAAATACATTCACAAACGGCAGTCTTTGGACTGTAACATGTCAAAATTTTCAAGCTCACTCGCTCCGCTCGCTCGCATTTAACCGCTATGCCATTCTCCTGATGTTGCTGCCAGTAATTGCCGACAGTTGCACTCGGTGTGCCCCCTAAATTTCCAAAGCGAAAAAGTATAGCTACAAACGGCAGTTTTTAGACTGTAAAATGTCAAAATTTTCAAGCTCGCTCGCTCCGCTCCCTCGCATTTAATCGCTATGCCATTCTCCTGATGTTGCTGCCAGTGATTGTGAGCAGGTGCGCCCCCCTGAATTTCCGAAGCGAAAAATATAGCTACAAACGGCAGTTTGGGGACTGTAAAATGTCAAATTTTTGAAGCTCGCTCGCTTCGCTCGCTCGCATTTAATTATTATTCCATTCTCCTGATGTTGCTGCCAGTAATTGCCAGCAGTTTTTGCCCGGTGCGCCCCCTTAATTTCCAAAGCGAAAAATATAGTTTCTGGACTGTCAAAACGCGAATGTCAAAATTTTGAAGCTCGCTCGCTTCGCTCGCTCGCATTTAATCACTATGCCATTCTCCTGATGTTGCTGCCAGTGATTGACAGCAGGTGCACCCGGTGCGCCCCCTCTAATTTCCAAAGCGAAAATATAGCTACAAACGACAGTTTTTAGGACTGGAAAATGTCAAAATTTTCAAGCTCACTCGCTTCGCTCGCTAGCATTTAATCAGTATGCCATTCTCCTGATGTTGCTGCCAGTAATTGCCGGCAGTTGCGCCCGGTGTGCCCCCTTAATTTCCAAAGCGAAAATATAGCTACAAACGACAGTTTTTAGGATTGGAAAATGTCAAAATTTTCAAGCTTACTCGCTTCGCTCGCTAGCATTTAATCAGTATGCCATTCTCCTGATGTCGTTGCCAGTAATTGCCGGCAGTTGCGCCCGGTGTGCCCCCTTAATTTCCAAAGCAAAAAAAATACAGCCACAAAATGGCAGTCTTTGGACTGTAAAATGTCAAAATTTTCAAGCTCGCTCGCTCCGCTCGCTCGCATTTAATCGCTATGCCATTCTCCTGATGTTGCTGCCAGTGACTGTGAGCAGGTGCGCCCCCCTGAATTTCCAAAGCGAAAAATATAGCTACAAACGGCAGTTTGGGGACTGTAAAATGTCAAATTTTTGAAGCTCGCTCGCTTCGCTCGCTCGCATTTAATTATTTTTCCATTCTCCTGATGTTGCTGCCAGTAATTGCCAGCAGTTTTCGCCCGGTGCGCCCCCTTAATTTCCAAAGCGAAAAAATATAGTTACAAACGGCAGTTTCTGGACTGTCAAAACGCGAATGTCAAAATTTTGAAGCTCGCTCGCTTCGCTCGCTCGCATTTAAGCATTATGCCATTCTCCTGATGTTGCTGCCAGTAAATGCCGGCAGTTGCGCCCGGTGTGCCCCCTTAATTTCCAAAGCGAAAAAATACATCCACAAACGGCAGTCTTTGGACTGTAACATGTCAAAATTTTCAAGCTCACTCGCTCCGCTCGCTCGCATTTAACCGCTATGCCATTCTCCTGATGTTGCTGCCAGTAATTGCCGACAGGTGCACCCGGTGCGCCCCCTCTAATTTCCAAAGCGAAAATATAGCTACAAACGACAGTTTTTAGGACTGGAAAATGTCAAAATTTTCAAGCTCACTCGCTTCGCTCGCTAGCATTTAATCAGTATGCCATTCTCCTGATGTTGCTGCCAGGAATTGCCGGCAGTTGCGCCCGGTGTGCCCCCTTAATTTCCAAAGCGAAAATATAGCTACAAACGACAGTTTTTAGGATTGGAAAATGTCAAAATTTTCAAGCTTACTCGCTTCGCTCGCTAGCATTTAATCAGTATGCCATTCTCCTGATGTCGTTGCCAGTAATTGCCGGCAGTTGCGCCCGGTGTGCCCCCTTAATTTCCAAAGCGAAAAAATACAGCTACAAACGGCAGTCTTTGGACTGTAAAATGTCAAAATTTTCAAGCTCGCTCGCTCCGCTCGCTAGCATTTTTTAATCAGTATGCCATTTTCCTGATGTTGCTGCCAGTAATTGCCGGCAGTTGCGCCCGGTGTGCCCCCTTAATTTCCAAAGCAAAAAAAAATACAGCCACAAAATGGCAGTCTTTGGACTGTAAAATGTCAAAATTTTCAAGCTCGCTCGCTCCGCTCGCTCGCATTTAATCGCTATGCCATTCTCCTGATGTTGCTGCCAGTGACTGTGAGCAGGTGCGCCCCCCTGAATTTCCAAAGCGAAAAATATAGCTACAAACGGCAGTTTGGGGACTGTAAAATGTCAAATTTTTGAAGCTTGCTCGCTTCGCTCGCTCGCATTTAATTATTTTTCCATTCTCCTGATGTTGCTGCCAGTAATTGCCAGCAGTTTTCGCCCGGTGCGCCCCCTTAATTTCCAAAGCGAAAAATATAGTTACAAACGGCAGTTTCTGGACTGTCAAAACGCGAATGTCAAAATTTTGAAGCTCGCTCGCTTCGCTCGCTCGCATTTAAGCATTATGCCATTCTCCTGATGTTGCTGCCAGTAATTGCCAACAGTTTTTGCCCGGTGCGCCCCCTTAATTTCCAAAGCGAAAAAATACAGCCACAAACGACAGTTTTTAGGACTGGAAAATGTCAAAATTTTCAAGCTCACTCGCTTCGCTCGCTCGCATTTAATCAGTATGCCATTCTCCTGATGTTGCTGCAAGTAATTGCCGGCAGTTGCGCCCGGTGTGCCCCCTTAATTTCCAAAGCGAAAAAATACAGCCACAAACGACAGTTTTTAGGACTGGAAAATGTCAAAATTTTCAAGCTCACTCGCTTCGCTCGCTCGCATTTAATCAGTATGCCATTCTCCTGATGTTGCTGCCAGTAATTGCCGGCAGTTGCGCCCGGTGTGCCCCCTTAATTTCCAAGTCGAAAAAATACATCCACAAACGGCAGTCTTTGGACTGTAACATGTCAAAATTTTCAAGCTCACTCGCTCCGCTCGCTCGCATTTAACCGCTATGCCATTCTCCTGATGTTGCTGCCAGTAATTGCCGACAGTTGCACTCGGTGTGCCCCCTAAATTTCCAAAGCGAAAAAGTATAGCTACAAACGGCAGTTTTTAGACTGTAAAATGTCAAAATTTTCAAGCTCGCTCGCTCCGCTCCCTCGCATTTAATCGCTATGCCATTCTCCTGATGTTGCTGCCAGTGATTGTGAGCAGGTGCGCCCCCCTGAATTTCCAAAGCGAAAAATATAGCTACAAACGGCAGTTTGGGGACTGTAAAATGTCAAATTTTTGAAGCTCGCTCGCTTCGCTCGCTCGCATTTAATTATTATTCCATTCTCCTGATGTTGCTGCCAGTAATTGCCAGCAGTTTTTGCCCGGTGCGCCCCCTTAATTTCCAAAGCGAAAAATATAGTTTCTGGACTGTCAAAACGCGAATGTCAAAATTTTGAAGCTCGCTCGCTTCGCTCGCTCGCATTTAATCACTATGCCATTCTCCTGATGTTGCTGCCAGTGATTGACAGCAGGTGCACCCGGTGCGCCCCCCTTAATTTCCAAAGCGAAAATATAGCTACAAACGACAGTTTTTAGGACTGGAAAATGTCAAAATTTTCAAGCTCACTCGCTTCGCTCGCTAGCATTTAATCAGTATGCCATTCTCCTGATGTTGCTGCCAGTAATTGCCGGCAGTTGCGCCCGGTGTGCCCCCTTAATTTCCAAAGCGAAAATATAGCTACAAACGACAGTTTTTAGGATTGGAAAATGTCAAAATTTTCAAGCTTACTCGCTTCGCTCGCTAGCATTTAATCAGTATGCCATTCTCCTGATGTCGCTGCCAGTAATTGCCGGCAGTTGCGCCCGGTGTGCCCCCTTTATTTCCAAAGCGAAAAAATACAGCTACAAACGGCAGTCTTTGGACTGTAAAATGTCAAAATTTTCAAGCTCGCTCGCTCCGCTCGCTAGCATTTAATCAGTATGCCATTTTCCTGATGTTGCTGCCAGTAATTGCCGGCAGTTGCGCCCGGTGTGCCCCCTTAATTTCCAAAGCAAAAAAAAAATACAGCCACAAAATGGCAGTCTTTGGACTGTAAAATGTCAAAATTTTCAAGCTCGCTCGCTCCGCTCGCTCGCATTTAATCGCTATGCCATTCTCCTGATGTTGCTGCCAGTGATTGTGAGCAGGTGCGCCCCCCTGAATTTCTAAAGCGAAAAATATAGCTACAAACGGCAGTTTGGGGACTGTAAAATGTCAAATTTTTGAAGCTCGCTCGCTTCGCTCGCTCGCATTTAATTATTATTCCATTCTCCTGATGTTGCTGCCAGTAATTGCCAGCAGTTTTCGCCCGGTGCGCCCCCTTAATTTCCAAAGCGAAAAATATAGTTACAAACGGCAGTTTCTGGACTGTCAAAACGCGAATGTCAAAATTTTGAAGCTCGCTCGCTTCGCTCGCTCGCATTTAAGCATTATGCCATTCTCCTGATGTTGCTGCCAGTAATTGCCAACAGTTTTTGCCCGGTGCGCCCCCTTAATTTCCAAAGCGAAAAAATACAGCCACAAACGACAGTTTTTAGGACTGGAAAATGTCAAAATTTTCAAGCTCACTCGCTTCGCTCGCTCGCATTTAATCAGTATGCCATTCTCCTGATGTTGCTGCCAGTAATTGCCGGCAGTTGCGCCCGGTGTGCCCCCTTAATTTCCAAAGCGAAAAAATACATCCACAAACGGCAGTCTTTGGACTGTAACATGTCAAAATTTTCAAGCTCACTCGCTCCGCTCGCTCGCATTTAACCGCTATGCCATTCTCCTGATGTTGCTGCCAGTAATTGCCGGCAGTTGCACTCGGCAAAAGCTCGGTGTGCCCCCTAAATTTCCAAAGCGAAAAAGTATAGCTACAAACGGCAGTTTTTAGACTGTAAAATGTCAAAATTTTCAAGCTCGCTCGCTCCGCTCCCTCGCATTTAATCGCTATGCCATTCTCCTGATGTTGCTGCCAGTGATTGTGAGCAGGTGCGCCCCCCTGAATTTCCAAAGCGAAAAATATAGCTACAAACGGCAGTTTGGGGACTGTAAAATGTCAAATTTTTGAAGCTCGCTCGCTTCGCTCGCTCGCATTTAATTATTATTCCATTCTCCTGATGTTGCTGCCAGTAATTGCCAGCAGTTTTTGCCCGGTGCGCCCCCTTAATTTCCAAAGCGAAAAATATAGTTTCTGGACTGTCAAAACGCGAATGTCAAAATTTTGAAGCTCGCTCGCTTCGCTCGCTCGCATTTAATCACTATGCCATTCTCCTGATGTTGCTGCCAGTGATTGACAGCAGGTGCACCCGGTGCGCCCCCCTTAATTTCCAAAGCGAAAATATAGCTACAAACGACAGTTTTTAGGACTGGAAAATGTCAAAATTTTCAAGCTCACTCACTTCGCTCGCTAGCATTTAATCAGTATGCCATTCTCCTGATGTTGCTGCCAGTGATTGACAGCAGGTGCACCCGGTGCGCCCCCTCTAATTTCCAAAGCGAAAATATAGCTACAAACGACAGTTTTTAGGACTGGAAAATGTCAAAATTTTCAAGCTCACTCGCTTCGCTCGCTAGCATTTAATCAGTATGCCATTCTCCTGATGTTGCTGCCAGTAATTGCCGGCAGTTGCGCCCGGTGTGCCCCCTTAATTTCCAAAGCGAAAATATAGCTACAAACGACAGTTTTTAGGACTGGAAAATGTCAAAATTTTCAAGCTCACTCGCTTCGCTCGCTAGCATTTAATCAGTATGCCATTCTCCTGATGTCGCTGCCAGTAATTGCCGGCAGTTGCGCCCGGTGTGCCCCCTTAATTTCCAAAGCGAAAAAATACAGCCACAAACGGCAGTCTTTGGACTGTAAAATGTCAAAATTTTCAAGCTCGCTCGCTTCGCTCGCTAGCATTTAATCAGTATGCCATTCTCCTGATGTTGCTGCCAGTAATTGCCGGCAGTTGCGCCCGGTGTGCCCCCTTAATTTCCAAAGCAAAAAAAAAAAAAAATACAGCCACAAAATGGCAGTCTTTGGACTGTAAAATGTCAAAATTTTCAAGCTCGCTCGCTCCGCTCGCTCGCATTTAATCGCTATGCCATTCTCCTGATGTTGCTGCCAGTGATTGTGAGCAGGTGCGACCCCCTAAATTTCCAAAGCGAAAAATATAGCTACAAACGGCAGTTTGGGGACTGTAAAATGTCAAATTTTTGAAGCTTGCTCGCTTCGCTCGCTCGCATTTAATTATTATTCCATTCTCCTGATGTTGATGCCAATTATTTGCCAGCAGTTTTCGCCCGGTGCGCCCCCTTAATTTCCAAAGCGAAAAATATAGTTACAAACGGCAGTTTCTGGACTGTCAAAACGCGAATGTCAAAATTTTGAAGCTCGCTCGCTTCGCTCGCTCACATTTAAGCATTATGCCATTCTCCTGATGTTGCTGCCAGTAATTGCCAACAGTTTTTGCCCGGTGCGCCCCCTTAATTTCAAAAGCGAAAAAATACAGCCACAAACGACAGTTTTTGGGACTGGAAAATGTCAAAATTTTCAAGCTCATTCGCTTCGCTCGCTCGCATTTAATCATTATGCCATTCTCCTGATGTTGTTAATCATTTAAGTGAACAAAACATTCTCTCCGACAACCAACATGCGTTTCGGAAGCACAGATCCTGCGAGTCACAGCTTGTACTCACTGTGAATGACCTCGCAAAGAACTTGGATAGTAACATCCCAACAGATGTTCTTGCACTGGATTTCTCAAAAGCTTTTGATGTCATCCCACACAAAAAAACTAACCCAGAAGTTGAATTTTTACGGAGTTCGCTCTAACATTTTGCGATGGATTACAAATTTCCTTACCAAGCGTGTTCAACGTGTATGTGTAAATGGGAAGAGCTCTGAATGGTATCCAGTCTTGAGTGGTACGCCACAAGGTACAGTGCTTGGCCCTCATCTGTTTTTACTGTATATTAATGATATCCAGAAAGAAGTCTCCAGTACCACTAGGCTCTTTGCCGATGATTGTTTATTATATCGCCCAATTAAATCACCGAACGACATGAGTGATCTCCAAAAGGACCTCGACGTAATGGTCAAATGGTCTCACAGATGGGGCATGCAGTTTAATCCTACCAAATGTGAATTTATGCGAGTCACTAGACAGAGGTCTCCAGGTAAAGCATCCTACAACATCAGTGGTGTTACCCTCCAAGGAACTAAGGAGATCAAGTACTTAGGCATAAAAATTCAAAACGACCTACGCTGGAATTGCCATACTCACTACTCAACCTCTAAAGCTGCGAGTGTATTGAATTTCCTCAGGCGTAACTTTCATCATTGTTCATCCACTGTTAAGCAAAAACTATATTTTACCTTAGTAAGACCACACTTGGAATACGCTGTTGCCGCATGGGATCCTTACACTGACAAAAATATTTCATCCATCGAGAGAATCCAGAGACAAGCTGCACGTTTTGTCACCAACACATACAGCAAGGAATCTAGCGTCACTCAACTCCTGAACTCCCTTGGATGGAAGTCACTCCAAACAAGACGAGAAGCACATCGCCTGACTTGTTTTCACAAAATGTTGAATAATAGATTGGATATTGATTATTTATCACACACTAAACCCAAGCTTATTCGAAGTAGACGCGGACATTCTCATCAGTTTGAAGTACCATCCTCCAGACTGGAAGTCCACAGAAACTCATTTTTTCCCCGCACAATTAAAGCATGGAATGATCTTCCTCCTTCCGTAATCACACAAACGGATTCTGCTAAATTTAAGGAGATGTTATTAAATGGAATAATTGTTTAAATGTCCACCCTCCGGCACCTCCAGTCAAAACTCCAGTAGGAGTATTCAGGAGGACCTCAACCAAGTACCAAGTACCAGTAATTGCCAGCAGTTTTCGCCCGGTGCGCCCCCCACCCCTTAATTTCCAAAGCGAAAAAATACTAGTACAGCCACAAAGGACGCGTGGGACTGTGAAATATCAAAATTTTCAAGCTCACTCGCTTCGCTCGCTCGCATTTAATCTTTATGCCATTCTGATGTTGCTGCCCTATTGCCGGCAGTTGCGCCCGGTGTACCCCCATAATTTCCAAGGCGAAAAAATACAGCCACAAACGGCAGTCTTTGGACTGTAAAGTGTCAAAATTTTCAAGCTCGCTCGCCCCGCTCGCTCGCATTTAACTGCTATGCCATTCTCCTGATGTTGCTGCCAGTGCCAGCAGTTGCGCCTGATGCGGCCCCCTTAATTTCCAAAGCGAAAAAGTATAGCTACAAACGGCAGTTTTTAGACTGTAAAATGTTAAAATTTTCATGCTCGCTCGCTCCGCTTGCTCGCATTTAATCGCTATGCCATTCTCCTGATGTTGCTGCCAGCTATGATTGACAGCAGTTGCGCCTGGTGTGCCCCCCTTAATTTCCAAAGCGAAGAATATAGCTACAAACGGCAGTTTTGGACTGAAAAATGTCAAGATTTTCAACGCAAAGAGATTTCATCGTAGGAGGGGGAAACCCCCCTACCATACCCTCCCCCTCGCTTGATTCGTTCCCTCACATAACCGCTCCTCCTAAGATCAAATCCTGTCTACGCCGATGATAGGCCCCATTATTTAGTAGGCCTTCACAGTGATGTCGCACAGCAAGAGCTGAAATACCACGATTTTGTCATTCAATAATATATTGTGAATATTTCATTTTCTTATTGTTTTTTCAAAGAAAAGAAAAGAAAATTTTCACCACAAGTGAGCACCAGATCGCTGAATTTCAGGTCTGAAAATGCAAAATCTTCCTCGTGTGGGAGAGGGATACCCCCCCCCCCCCCCATACACACCCTTCCCCCGTTCGGTCGTTCCGCTCCCTCTCACAGATATTTCAAAAAAAAAAAAAATGTTTTCATACTTTTAAGGTTTGATTTTCTGCCGAAAGTCGTCTGACAAGCAAAAAAAAAAAAAAAAAGCAAAAAAAAAAGCAACAAGAACAAAAAATCTTTATGTTGTTGCTGCCACTTTTCTCCCACTTTATATTTCATGCAAAAGAGTGGAGATCCGATCCCTGTAAAGTGTGTGTGGGGGGGAGGGGGGAGGGGGGAGGGGGGCACAAAGCTTCTCCCCCCCCCCCCCCCCAAAAAAAAAAAAAAAAAAAAAAAAAAAAAGGCTGCGCCGGTCCGGTTATGGGCTTGTAATCGTGCTGATGGTGACCATCCCCCCCCCCCCACTCCTCAGTATGGATTTACGCCGTTGGTGCCATTCTCACATTCTAATCTGATTATGTGGCTAGCAGACCACCATGGTACTGTTAAGAAAGCAACACAAGTATCGCAACCATGTCCCAACCAGGGAGGTGTGAGAGAGTCTCTCTCACACCTCCCTCCTACCAACTAACAGTATTTGTTGTTGTTTTTGTATTTGAGGCGCGTCATTCAAATATGAATATTTACGCCTTTATCTTTATAATATGATAATTTTACATATAATAAATAAATAAAAAATAATAACTTTTTACTATCATTTTTATGCGCACTATGTGTCTGCTGTTATACGGTTGGGGCAAATCAGTTCTGGTGCATGCTGATGGCAAACTCTGATCAGCCCGGCTCGTTACATTGAGCAGGCTTCTCGGTCGCGCACACAGACCTAGATCCCTCATTTGCCGCACTCAGGACCCTCTGCCCAACGCATATATGGTGCACAAGCAGACTCCCGAATGCGATATATAAACATCAAAATTATAATATTATTTCATATATACTTTCCATTAAATAAACATATAATTTACAAGTAATTCATTTTTTTTTTCATTATGTAATAAGCAAACATCCGGTTGTGCAGTGTGCAAATCTAAATTAAATAAAACTCAAGATAATTATCTGTATAACTCTATAAGACTTATATAAGTCTTTTGGAAAACCTCCTTGTTCTCTTCACATATGAGATTAATGCCCTCAAATGATCAACATTTTTTGTGGATAATACTTTTCTGATATCCCGTTGATCTTTGCCTCCAATGTCTGCGATCAACATGGCTCTCTCTATCAAATATTTCGGACAATCATATAAAAAATGACGTAAATTTTCCTTTTCGGGGCAATAGGGGCAGTTGCCTGTTTCATGCAAATTTACTTTCCACTTATCATAATTCAGTCCAATATTACCCATACGGACTTGATGAATAAGGATTTGATCTTTCCTGTTTTTTAATCTGCATTCATATTTTCCACTTACATACTTCTGTACTTCTTTTAAGGGGGACTGTGTTTCTTCCCATCTTTTTTGCCACTTCTTATTAAAATAACTACTCAAAACACATTTAACTTCCATCTTATTGAGTCCATTATTGATTCCGATATGTTTCTCTTGTAGGGCTGTTTTTGCCGCTTTATCTGCTGTCTCATTGCCCGTGATGCCACAGTGGCCGGGCACCCATTCAAAGTGTACTATCATACCCCTGAACAGCAGGTGCATCGAAAGAACGTGTATTTCTTTCACAAAAGCATCCTCGAAATTACATGTTTCAAGGGCCCGGAGAGCACTTAAACTGTCAGTAAAAATTACTACTCCTGTATACACATTACTAAGTTGTCTCAACCAGGTTAATGCCATAAAAATTGCAGCAAGTTCCGACCTATATGATGACGTGAAATCCTGCAGTCTTTTTGATTCACTGTATTTGTAATAGGGTGCGAAAAAAGCAGCTCCCACTATGCCTGTTTGACTTCTGGATCAGTAGTACCACTGAGTGATAGTCTTTGGTCAAGTGCCACAATTGGCAATTTCGACGCGTTATGGTTACGGAAAAAAAAAAAAATCGCGTCCCGACATGGAATGAATAGGTGTCATGTTGCTATTCAAAATGCTACACGACGTAAATAATTACGTCGTGTCATAATTCCAATTACTACGCGACGCAAATAATTACGTTGTGTTGCAAATTGCGAATCACACTACACAACTTGGTGAAGCAATGGCGTCGCCGTCGGAAGAACAAAGCGCAGGGACAGCGGGAGAAGCACCGCAACAACCAGCGGGCAATCAAATTCATCCAAGTGAAGTATCTCGATCTATCAATCTCCAAAGAAATGCACAACGAAAGGCTCAAGTACGGAGTTTCCCAAGAACGAAGAAATTGGAAAAATTAGGCGTGTATTCGTCCTGCAAGGTATTTTTTACTGTTCACTCAGATATATGTTGGCCCACATACTTGCTTTTGCGTGTGTGGTAGGTCAATGCCTTTGACATGAGCGTGCAGTGCAGCGGCCGGAGCCTACATTGTCATGATTGTAGCTACAATTGTATCGAAGTGTGCGTAAATGTAATCCGATGAAGTTGGGAGCCCCGATAAGGGTTTGTTTCGATGCCTCGACATTTTTGCGGGAGAGACAGCGTGCAGTTTTCGTTTTCCCCGGTTACTTTGATACCTTGATGTATATGTAGTAATCCCTTGAAGCAGCTTGTACATGAAGCTATACTGGGATGAACTCGAACTCAGTTCGGGAAACCCACTCACAAGGGGGGCCCCTCCTTATAAGTAACCCGTCCCCCTTATAAGTAACCCCATCCCCCTTATAAGTAATCCCCGGGGCACCCCTTATAAGGAGTCTCCACGCTTTTTTGCAATGCAGCGCAAAAATGAAAGGACTGCGGCAATTCGCTTGATTATGTCCATAAAGCTTCACAAGTTTCCTAGTTACTCACGAAATTTGAGCAAAATCGGTTCGAGGCATCATATCTAAAATCATGGATTTAAATGCGATGTCAAACGACCCATGCGAATGCTGAAATGCGAGTGATTACTGGAGTGAGTGTCGCCAGGCGCGGCGGCGCGGCAATGCTTGAGTGCAGACGTGGCGACTGAGTACGGAGACTTTCGTTCATTCAGGTGGCTTTAAATGAAGGAAAAATAACAAAAGTAACGAAATAGTCAACCGCCTACCTTTGCAATTGGTATGCATATATACAAAAGGATACGTTCCCATAGGGTTGTCCAGTTGAAGTCGTCCCTAAACAAAAATTTTAAGTTTAAACTGGCAAGTTTCGCCGATGAAGCTTGAAATTTCCAACAGCTCCCGCATTCAGCAAGTTGTTCAGCGCGAGAGCGCGCGCGTGCTGAACAACTTGCTGAATGCGGGAGCTGTTGGAAATTTCAAGCTTCATCGGCGAAACTTGCGCGCGCTGAACAACTTGCTGAATGCGGGAGCTGTTGGAAATTTCAAGCTTCATCGGCGAAACTTGCAAGTTTCAACTTAAAATTTTTGTTTAGGGACGACTTCAACTGGACAACCCTATGGGAACGTATCCTTTTGTATATACTGTATGCATACCAATTGCAAAGGTAGGTGGTTGACTATTTCGTTACTTTTGTTATTTTTCCTTCATTTAAAGCCACCTGAATGAACGAAAGTCTCCGTACTCAGTCGCCACGTCTGTACTCAAGCATTGCCGCGCCGCCGCGCCTGGCGACACTCACGGCAGTAATCGCTCGCATTTCAGCATTCGCATGGGTCGTTTAACATCGCATTTAAATCCATGATTTTAGATATGATGCCTCGAACCGATTTTGCTCAAATTTCGTGAGTAACTAGGAAACTTGTGAAGCTTTATGGACATAATCAAGCGAATTGCTGCAGTCCTTTCATTTTCGCGTTGCATTGCAAAAAAGCGTGGAGACTCCTTATAAGGGGTGCCCCGGGGGTTACTTATAAGGGGGACGGGGTTACTTATAAGGGGGACGGGTTACTTATAAGGAGGGGCCCCCCTTGTGAGTGGGTTTCCCGAACTGAACTGTGTGTCATGAGGGGGTGTCATTCAGTGTATGTACAGATGTCTCACTATCATACAATAAAATGTGAGTATAGGTGCTCAGTGCGAGTAAAAACAGCGTCGATCCTCTTACATAGTGGGATATCCAGCAGGAGGCTGCATTGCCCTGAGGATGGGCAAAGCAGCTCCTTGGTCCGCTTGGAATAATGTTGGGTTGGCGGTGCTTACTATGGGTCCCGGCAGGCGATTGTTTATAGATACACAGACAGTTTACTTACTTAAAACTAGACAGAGAAAGAACCCCAATTTTCGGGCGGCCTCCAATATCCTGACACTTACAAATGTACCACTTATCACAAGGCGGCAAAGTGGACTGTCACAACACAAGCATATCACATCGTTTTACATACTAGCACACTCGTTCACCACAGGAAAGTGCCCGAGTCACCTCAAACACAAAAGAAAAACAAAATCTCCGTACGTGCCGATGCAGTGAATACGTGTAAATGTACAGGGCCAGGGCTGAATGCAAGTGCAGAGTCCCCAAAATTCGGACACGAACGGGCGCTGCAACATCTCCGATCGATGCAACCTTGCGCTAACAAGGTATGGCACGCGCGGATTTTTCAGTGGCCTTGTATGCGTATTGACATTGCGCGCGTGTGCGAATTTCGGAGACGCTGTCCGAATTTTTGGGAATTGACATGGTCATAATATTTGGGGATTTTGTGAAAGTTTATGATCTGTTTAACAAAATCAATATTGGGAAAAATTAGGTTGAAATATATTTAACATACGTTATTATGGAAAGGGGCATATTGAACAGTTAAACCTATTACAAAAACGAGCACTTAAGATTGTGCTTATGGTGAATAAAAGATACTCAACGGAACAAATTTTCCACCAACTTAGAGATAATAAAAAGTTTTGGTACCTCAAAAGCTCCCCTGATTTTCCTTGTCTTGGTTTGTGTTTCGAGTTAAAGTACGTTGTCTGTGAGAATTACTCGCCCCAAAGTGCTCTCATGTCTTAGTAATCATGCAATAATGGTTTCGTACCAGAGCCGACGCTGTCCAGCGTCGATAAATACTGTACGAAACCACTGACTGCGACCAGCAGCGTGCAGCCCATTGTACGCATAGCTATAAACTGCGACCAGCAGCCCCATACGCAGAGCGTAATGGGGCTTCGCATTATAGCATTCAGGATCATGACAGAATTAGTATCGCGGGTAAATGTCAACTTAAAATCCAAAAATTTCTTCGATTTGAAGACTTACCAATTAAGTTGAAGTATTGAAAACAGGCTTCGAACAACGTTTGGTTCTGCCAATGGTCCCTTTCTGTTCGAATTGATGACTGAATGTGACTCGGTCGAGAGGACCTTGGGAGAGCTACATACACTGGATACTATGGCCAGCGCATGCGCACACAAACATCTTATCCGTTCATGGATTTGAAATTTGTGCGCATGTGATGTGTTCGCAGGCACTGGCTGTAATATTCATTGTACTGTATGTAGCTCTCCTAAGGTCCTGTCGACCAAGTCACATTCAGTCATCAATTCGAACAGAAAGGGACTATAGGCAGAACCAAACGTTGCCCGAAGCCTGTTTTCAATACTTCAACTTAATTGGTAAGTCTTCAAATTGAAGAATTTATGGGATTTTAAGTTGACATTTGGGCAATTCCGTATGGGAAGGGCAAAAACAGCAAAATTCAAAGTTAAGTAAATGCTCAGAAATTTCAGTTTCCCGTACAGATGGATTGTTGTATTTACGGAAACAAAAAACCCTTTTCTAATAACTTTCCTCGTTTTTGTTGTACACACTTTTAAAGTTGGAAGACTATTTATTGTATTTATCTAAAAATTTACAATATTAAATGAAAATTTAAAATGAAACAACTTAAATATCTATCTGCTTTATCCATACTTCCACATCTTTCTTCCTATGCTTCAACAATCACATGTAATGAAGCATTCAGTCACTCTCATTATGATATTTTTTGGAGAAAGTTTCAAAATCTACTGACAAATTGACGTAATTCTGTTACCATAAAATTGAAAAAAGTTTTCTCCTGAACAAACTAATCACTGATTTTTTCTCCCCTTGTTAATTTTTTCTCTACATGTGACTCCCTGAAAAGTCACAAAACATTTTGTGAAATATCTCCTTCAGTTCTTCTGTAATTGTGGTAACGGAATTACATGGTAACGGAATTACACGCACATCTAATATGGAAGAGAATGACATATCCTACTTTCGTGCCAATATGTATGTGAACTGTTCATGAAATAGCTTCAGGGCATTATTATTGAGCTTAACAGTGTTAGTGATTGGCAGTAAAGGAGTGAAACTGTATGGTATGATACACTGACATGACTCAGCATACAGTGTAGCTGGATGCCTCTGACAGTGAGTCCTGACATCAGGGTACACGCTTGACAAGACTTCTTGCGCTGAAAGTCTCCTCCCTTCTTTCACCTTTTCTCATGTACAAGAACTACATGTGTAGATGGAGACTGTGCTAACTGATAACTTTATAAGGTTTGCTACAGATACTCATTCTCAAATGTTCAAAATCATACTGAATTCTGAGATATCAATGTATATTTTCTTGCTTCAAAGTCTCATGGTTTCATACAAAATCTAAGTATAGTGATGAAGGACTATTGAATGGGTGTGATGCAGCATAAATTGAACAAAGGTTACAAAGAAGAGGAAGGACATAAAATTTCTTTAAAAGGGAAAGAGAGCACTGCTACTGACAGAGAGAAATGAACAGGATAATTTTTGTGAGCAAAGATCAAGAATTTAAAGCCCAAACAAAGTTCTGGTATGCCTGCAAAGTTGTCAAATTTTGCTCCAAAATGTGAACGTATGCCTAGGAAATGTGCGGAATAACGCTGTAATAACAAGATATTCGATGGGTAAGGACGAAAATGGGATATATTAACCAAAAACATTCAGTCTCGGAACTTACCCGAACGGGGTCAGGCTAGACTCGGACTCGGGGATAACTCGGCCTCGCTTTGCTTGACGGCGGGATGAGTTGTACTGCTACTGGTTTTCCCTCTGGATTGTACAGTACTATGCATACGGGAGCGGCCTGTATAAACTACATTGTAGCGTTCTGGCTACTCGCAGTAATGGTCCGAGTTGTTACAACACGCGCATCAAAAACCTCTTTGGCGCGCATGCAAAATTAGTGTGCGCCTCTCAAGCACCTCTAAAAACAATCAAAGACAATTGATAAACAACAACAAAAACTTCAAAGACCGCGCGTCTCAGCAACTGAGGTGATGTGCGTATTATAAAGCGTCTTTGCTAGTAGGCTTGAGGACCGCGCGCTGTCCATTTGTTTTGTACAGGATTAGCACGCACTTTCCTGTCTGCTCAGTAAGGCCTCGTTTGGCCGGTGCCCGTAGTATTATAGAGTACTGATGAACGTGGCGATCACGAACTGTGTGTAAATTGTCTGAAATAGGGTCGAGTTTTCCCTGAGACCGAGTTAGCCTGGAGCCTTCTGGAATAAAAGTCGGTTTACCGACTTTTATTATTTTTCTCAAAATACTCCAAAACGACTCATCATTCCGGCAAACCGCGTCAGCCAGGTAAGTTTCTTTGTAGACTCTTTCGATATATTGCAAGCAAATATGAAATGGTGCCAGACGGGTTCTCAAGCCCTTACCAGAACTTAGTTTTCACTTTAAGAGAAGGATCATACACAATGTGATAGAAGTCATTAATTGACACGGGATGCCCACTGAATGTGACACCTTTGATCTTTCTGTATGCTAAAGGCTTTATTATCACCAAAGGTTACAAAGTCTGACCTTTTATTGAACATGTCCTGTTTTCATCCTCAAGTCCTTTATCTTTAATGGTAAGTGTATGACTATGACCTTCTTTCATCTGTTTCTTAGATCTTTCCTCCACTATTTTGATTTTCATGCCCATTTGATCCAGAGCATCTGCTACCCTTTAAAATTTGTTCTTTAATCCTTTCTTTTTTCGAAGGAATAAAGACAAAAACACCATTTGTGATGAACATTTACCCAGTCAGTAATTGTGATACAGCTCTATATTAAAAATGTAACATTTGGGCCTAGACTTTCCCATCCTAAGAAGATTGTAAATATTAAAGTCAATGGGCTTCTGCTTCTACCTTTACTCTTCACGTTACCATTTGCTGTACAATCCAGTTTCCTTTCATACAAGTGCCAGTACAGTGTAGTTTACAATTTGCTTTCAGGCAGTCAAAATACAACCTACTGCAAAGGAGAAGATGCACACTTCTTGTGAGTAAATATATGGCAACACTCATGATGAGAAAATAGACAAAGTCAAAGAAGAAAGACAGAGACAGGAAACTTGTAGGAAATTTATAGGCCTGGTTATGATTATTTTTCTGAAGACGTCATTTGGAAATTTTGTGTGGTCAGAAGTAAATACTAACATTATTCACAGGTTGATTACTCTAACTCTAACACAAAGAGCTGCAGATGGATAAAAGAGGCCCTCTTACCTTTATATGAAATACATTGTAATAGAATTTGGTGGACTCTAATGGTTGTAAAAGTTGTACATTTTGTAGTTTGTTAAAGTTATTTTGCAGTTTCTATTTCCTTTTAGTTTAGTTCATTTTATTTTGGTGGGCTTAAGTAGGACTTACACTGTAAGGGAATTATCAAATTATGCACTACATTATATGCCAGGGGGCAACTTCAGCTATTAGTGAAATGTCACAAGTTTTTAGTGATTAATATATGCCACAACATATAGATGATAATGATTAAGCACTGGTGCAGTACCATAATCATATAAGAAAATGTTCTTTTCTATTTATGATTGAATTGTAATTTGTTATATGAATTGTCATTGAACCAAAACTGCATCTTTTCACTTAACAAATTAAAAGTTTCAAGCATCTTTAGTGTTCATCCTTAATATTAAACATTGTGTTCAATGATGGGGCTGCACACTGTGCTCTTGCACTGTAAATTGGCACTTTATGATTGAGATTTAAATTCAGTGTCAATCCGGACAGTTTTTTTATTATTTTCTTATGCATGTGCACATAATATATATGTACAATACTTGTAAGTAATTCACACATATTGTCAATTATTGGCATATTTAGGAAGAAGAAAACAGAGAAATCTGTCTTGCATGATATCAACAAAAGAAATACAAGAAAATTTGAGTATTGTTGACTGGATTTATAGAATTGTACTTGTGTAGGGCTATTCTAGCGTAATTCCGTTACCATGTGTCTTAGATGTCATTTACCTGCAGAGTGTGAAATTCTTAACTTGAAAGTAGACAAATTTTGATGGATGTGGTACTTAGAAGTTACGCGATCTTGATTGACATAGTTACGACTTCAAATCACGGTCGTTAGCCTGAACATTTTATGTTTTTTGACAATAAAAACTCATTTGGCACCTATACACTTGTACCAGTTCAAGGTCAAAGGCTAGAGAGTACTTATTTAGTGGTAATATTATAGCTAAAGACATACACAATCTTTATCAAGACATTTCAGAATACATGAGTACCAAGAATGTGTATTTTTTCCAGTGTATTTCAGAAGGCGTAATTCCGTTACCATTTGTGTAATTCCGTTACCACTGACTTTATAAGGAAAAAGCCTGCTGCTTTGAAAATGTGATGAAATATTTGAAAAACAATACAACTGAATTGAAGTCAATACAATCAAAGATGAAATCAGACAACAACCTACAGTGTATGTGTTATAGATTTCAGAGAAACAACTCCCAAAGTCAGAGTTGAAGTTGTGACTAAATTTTCTGGTAATTCCGTTACCATCGCACATAGACCTCCTTTGTAACCAACCAAATGAGAACACTGAACAAATTTGTATTTGGGGTGACAATGTGAGTACCTCTGCATCTTTTAAATGTATCAAGAGAAGGCAAAGTAATCAATCCTGTGTACAGGGTGAAAGAATATGAGCCAAAATTCTCTGATTTGTAATTCCGTTACCGCGGAATTGCCCATTTACCCTGCGATACTAAATCTGTCATGATCCTGAATGCTACAATGCGAAGCCCGATTACGCTATGCGTATGGGACTGCTGGTCGCTATGCGTATGGGGCTGCTGGTCGCAGTTAATTGCATGATTACTAAGACATGAGAGCACTTTGGGGCGAGTAAGTCTCACAGTGTTAGTTATATGAAAGGTACTTTAACCTGAAACACAAACTAAGACAAGGAAATTCAAGGACACTTTTGAGGTACCAAAACTTTTTATTATCTTTAAGATTAATAGAGTTACAGAGAGAATTAATCAAAGAATGTTATTTTTTATGCATAAAATCTTATACGGTGTGGTCCCTGACTTCAAAGTCGCAGATTTAGTTATCGAAATCCTCATTATATTACACGGAAGTCGGAATACAGCATCTGTGTTCCACGAGCCAAAACAAACTATGGGGAAAACAAGATTAGGATACAGGGGGCAGTGGCCTGGAATAATCTAACTGCTGATCTCAAAAGTATAAGATTCATATCTAAACACTAAACAAAAAGTAAGTTCCCCCTAAAACAAACCTGTGAATCGGGAACCTCTGAGGAAATCTGAATACAGGATCATGTAGCTGTATTTCCCTGCTACCTTTCATGTGAAATTCAGTGGATATCACTGGGTCACGCTTGAGTGAGCATGACTTAAAGTCAAAATGGTCACTTTTTGAAGTTCACAAGCCCAATTTTGCAACTTTGAATTGGTGATATCGGAACAGGATAAAAAGGCATGCAACGTATAATTTATGTGCTTCTTATCGTACCATGTGACTTGTGCACAAAATTTCACGGTTGAGTGAACACGGGGTGAAAATAACCAAAATGGCCGATTTGACATGTTTCTCGTGGTAATTTCTATCAATTGAGATTGAATTCATGTGTTGAACAGTTGTTACACACAAGTCACATAATTTCACAGTTGAATGAGCACATTAAAAACAAAGAAAAACAACAATTTAAATTGTGCAGTGAGAATTGCGATAATTTTGCGCACTGAAATCAATTGTTCTAATGCTTTTTGTATTGTGTTAAATACCACTGTGCATACAGTGATCACCTGACATTTAGTCACGCTTCAATGAGCATGTGGGGCTGGAAAACCCTTTTTTAACCCTATATAATAAAAATATTCATTGTTTTTTATGTTTTAGTTGATATGTTGGGAAATTACTCTGATTTCAATGAAAAAAAAATAACATTTCGATAAAAAATGACATTGTGACATGCGTCAGTGAGCACATAAGATGAGCAATGTGTGCAGGTCAAAACCATTTTCGTGGCTGAAATTCCCATAAGATTTACATTAAGTTTGTTTGGTTTTGAAGACGTGTTCAGCGGTGTTAGTGGATAGAGCCTAAAAAGTGAGTGCAGATGCTCCCCAATCTGTGTTATATTGCCATAACGATCGCATAATAGTCAACCAACATTTTAAGCAACTATCATCACCGTCACAATCATCAACACCACATGAACAAAAAATTCCACTACATGTCTCTCACCACAATCAATATCTGTCTCCAGACTCTCCATGCATATGTGCAGCACGGGAGGATATTGATGTTGAACAAACGTGAAATTTGGTACCATGTCAATGATTAATTGCATTTATTTTCCCTTTTAGTTAATGCATGACTTCATGACTTTACAAAGATCAAGAACTTAATGCCAAAATTAGTATTCAGTAGCGAGAACAAAGGCCCAAAGATTTAATTTGCATAATTTCTCATCTCTGCACCAACAAGGGGATTTCATCAAACTAAAGGCACACCAATTTCCCCACGAATACTTCAATATTTAATCAAAGGTAGCCATGGATTAGAAGGAGGGTTTCCGGCACCATGTACCCTTTGACGTGAACAATTTTGAAGGAATGCCAAGGATCACTGAGACATTTATATCGGTCCTAAACGCAATAATGAAATGTTTTTTCAGTTGAATTTAAATGCAGAAGATCAATGCAACACCTGCTGGATGGTTTTAATAAGATGAATCATTGTTTCATAATGTGGTCATTCAACCGTAAAATAAACCACATTGCGTGCAAAAGCCATTGTTAGCTTTCAAAAGCATAAATTCCTCCCTTCACATGAACTTACCATGGGGATTATGGCCAAACTGCCAATTTTTCATATGTAGGTTAAAAAAAAAAAAGTTTCCAGCCTCACGTGCTTATTGAAGCGTGACTGAAATGTCAGGTGGTCACTGATATGCGTTTGGGTATTAGCACAATATAAAAAAAGCATCATACAGTTGATTTCAGTGCGCAAAATTATCGCAATTCTTACTGCACAATTTAAATTGTTATTATTTTTCGTAATCTCCGTTGTTCGTTAATATGAGATCCCACTCGTACGCATGCGCAGTCAATTCATTCGTAGCGTGTGTTTCTTAGCGGTCAAGTCGCCATTGTGTGTAAAAACTGTTCAACACCCGAATTCAATCTCAATTGATAGAAATTACCACGAGAAACATGTCAAATCAGCCATTTTGGTAATTTTCACCCCGTGTTCACTCAAGAGTGAAATTTTGTGCACAAGTCACATGGTACAATAAGAAGCACATAAATCATATGTTGCATGCCTTTTTATCCTGGAAAATTGAAATTTGTTCCGATATCACCAATTCAAAGTTGCAAAATTGGGCTTGTGAACTTCAAAAAGTTACCATTTTGACTGTAAGTCATGCTCACTCAAGCGTGACCCAGTGATATCCACTGAATTTCACGTGAAAGGTAGCCGAGAACTTCAGCTACATGATCCTTTATTCAGATTTCCTCAAAGGTTCCTGATTCATAAAATATTGATGTTTGTTTTAGGGGGAACTTACTTTTTGTTTAGTGTTTATTTTCAAGAAAAAAATAAGAAATTGTTTAGAATGACATGACAGATAAGTCATAAATATTTTTTTTTTTGAAATATTGCATATAATTCCATATTGATGTTTTAATGGATTTTTAGGTATAAGTGGTAAATGTTTTGGATGTTTGGGGGTATCTGATATCATTTGGGAGGGTGGGACAGTGTAGTTTGTTATGTTCATTCTGTGATTATTGTGTAGATTTGTGTTGTGAAAGTTATCATGTTAAACCTTACTTTTGTGGATGAAGTGCAACAAATGTTGATGTTTTTGTTTGTTTTTACTTAAATCATTTCTTATCATGTTAATATGATTTGTGTACACTGATTCACGGCCCCATTAAAAAAAAAAGCATATTTGCTGAATGGGCTCTTTATCCATGGTAAAATAAAATGAATGAAATGAAATGAAATGGATATAATTTTGTGGAGTATTATTTGAGTTGATAAATATTGCAAAAAAGCTTAAAGGGGAAGGCTAGTAACTGATCAGTGGGAATCAGTGGAAATGCTGGGAGATGATTGTTCCAATCCTTATGGGATTCATTCAAGAATTCATTGTATATCTATTGTTGTGTGAAAATGATTTGCTTCAGAATGGTCTCATATTCAAGTAATGTGCAGTTTAATGCTTCCAGGTTAGCGTCCCTGGTCAGTGACAGAGCATTAATCTGCACATTACTTGAATATGAGGCCATTCTGAAGCAAATCATTTTCACACAAGAATAGATATACAATGAACTCTTGAATGAATCCCATAAGGATTGAAACAATCATCTGCCAGCATTTCCACTGATTCCCACTGATCAGTTACTAGCCTTCCCCTTTAAGTGTCCGAAAATTGGGGCTTTTACTCATTGTAGTTACTTAATATTCATTGTAGTTTATGACTGCGGTTAACTAAACACCTTGTACAATTGTATACACAGCCCAGTCTCTGTAAGCATGGTAAGTAGCGGTACTAACCAGTACTAACAGCGTCTGGTCGGCTAGACTGCGGTGTAATTTAATATCCTAGATCATGAGATCTACATAGTGTATAGAACTCTATGCCTATTCAGTTTCGAGTTTGTGCACTGACTTCTCAAGTAAATTAGGCCAGTCTGAACTGAGTGAACTGCATTTTATCAATTTTAATTGGATTGAAATCTTTGTGATTTGGTTTATACCATGCAGTTACAGTACATGTTCCTTTCTATTAGTATTATTATCAATAGTGTTAGTACTGTTATTAAAGGTATTAGCCCACATTTGCAAACCCACGAAAATCAAAACTGCATAAAACGGGTCCAATATGACTTCAAGTACAAATTATAACAGTAACATACCTCACCTGTTGTTCTTTGTGTATGGCCCGTTTCATGGTTAGGCACCACTTTTCATTTTTTTCAGTTTTCAGTCTACTACACAGAATAAGAGCAGATTCATGAAATGTTTTACTATGCATATGTTAGACCCCCATGGGGTCTACCTCCCATAGCATAACGAAAATGTAACTCCAAAGCATTTGCTCACAGTGAAGCAAAATGTGCCCAAATCTGACCTACTGGGTGTCAACCTGGCAAACATCCCTTTTTTGCAAACTTTGCCATTCTTTAACATATCTGGCTTTGAGTTAACTGAACATATCTATGTGTAGTGAATGAGTGGCCATAATGAATCATAGCAGAGTCAAAAAGTTTCAGCTCCTTTTTGATTCATTTTTTCCACCCCAAAATTCTCTTGGTGGATGTGACATTGTCCGTTCACATTTAAGCATCTGCTTATATGGGTTGTGTAAGTAAGAAAACAAAGGCAAGTCTCAGGAAAATAATGTAAGGGTGAAGTATAGTTTTGTATGAGTAACTGCAGAAAGTTTGTTTGTGCTTCAGTTCCATCTGATGAAATGACAGTAATATGAAAACAAAATTTAAATGTACGTTCACATTTTTGTCACATCCACCAAAATTTTATGTAACTATAACTTGTTAATGGTTTAGCTTATTTCTAAAATTTTTGCATAAATCAATGATACACAAATGGGTGTCCATCCCTCCAAAACAATTCAACATTTGAAATTCAAATGCTTATTTTATGTCAAATAACATGGTGTCCGTTCACACGTCACATCCACCAGCATTTCTTGTCAGAAACACATTTTGGTGTGCATCTCATTAAATACTGGCCTGATTGACTGCGAATCTTCAGACATTTTAGCATCTGTACTAAGCTTAACAAATGTCATTGATACTGACATTGCTATGAAACTAAAAATTTGAAAAACTTCAAGAATGCTTGAAATGCCCTGGTGGATGTGACATTTCCAGATGTGAACGGACATTTCAATGAATATTAAGTAAAATCTAGGGACAACTTATTTTTGGGGGACAAAGTATGTTTAGATTTCTAAAAGTATGTCATTACCAAGATATCTAGATATCAGACACCCACTTTAACATCATATTCACCTTCATTTTACATTGAAATACTTATTCACAGTGAGAATGTAGCATGATCTTGTCACTGTACCTGTGAAAGCCAATGTTCTACATATTTTAATCAATTTTCCAGATGATTAATCTCATAAAGGCAAAAGAATATAAATGTTATTTAATTACATTAATTGAACCTTTGCTGCACCATGAATTTGATTTGTTTAATAATGATTAAATATATGGTGGATGTGACATTTTTGGGTGTGAACGGACACAGAGTGTATCTATCAAATGCATAGCATTTTTCAGCATTAGTTCCCTAATGCGCTACCCTGCAACAAGACTTAAACACAGTGTGAAATGATCCACAACCATTGGCATAGTTAACTAAGATTAAGGGGTGAAAAAAATTGATAAATTGGTTTGTAAATTATTTTACTGCAACTGATTGAACAATTAGCCTCCAACATATCATAAACACTGGTTATGCAGTGTTTTAGTACCTGGTAGTCGCCATGACAAAATCATGGGCATTCAACTTGGGTTAGATTCCAACCAACTATATCCTAATTTACTGGTCTTGGTTACTAGACAGGCTAAGTCCATAGGGGCTAAGTATCCTCCAAGTTACCAAGCTTCTGCGAGACAGTACAGGTTCTAATCCTAAATAGCAACAGGTAGGGAAAAGTGGGTTAAAACTGATCTCCTAACCTTGGTTAATCCCATATCTGCAATAAGTATACAAGTATGTCCCAAGCTTTTTCTGTAGTAACACAGGATAGGATCTGGTTGAAGCTAAAGAGGCCCCTAGTAACTTTCTTCAGAATCCCTTACTTTTCCTGAAAAATGCCAATATTTTTTTTTTTTTGGGGGGGGGGGGGGGAGGAGGTCCATTTTTTTGTTGGTCAGGTAAAATGAATGCAGGTGCATGGGCAAACTTGACCACTGTGGCATATCAATAATCCTTACTACAGATCAGATTGATTTTGTGATCAAGGTCTATACTGTCAGTTTTTAATGAAACAATCAGAGCTATGTCTGCACGATTAGAAGAGGTTTTGGTAAAAGAGGTGATAATTTAGTTAAATGCCTTTGATTTTTGATTTTTTTTTTTTGGGGGGGGGGGGGGGGGGAGACATAATTGGTATTTGCACACACAACCCTATAAAGACATGACCAAGAAGGAAACAACCTTTGGGAAATACTGCATGCCCAGTGCCCCCTGCTGAAACAGCCTCATAAAGCCAAAAAAAAAAAGGGAAATAAGACTTGTTATTAAAAACATGAAAAAAAAATGAACAGTCATTAGGAAAGAATGGCTCATATTGGTGATGATGTACAAGTAGAAGAGGTGGAAGGGTGGCATACAACGAAGGAGGAGATTTTTTTTTTTTTTCAGAACACAATTGTATAAGTTCAGTTTGTCAATAAGTATGAAAGTTTATCCTGTGAGTTCACATGTTCACAAACTAAGGCAAATTAGAAATGTGATTTTTACCCAACATGACAAAGTTTCTCGGGGAATCCTGGTAGGTGATGTATTAGAGTGTTAGTGTAGCTTTAGCCTGTACTATAGATTTCCAATGCATGTAATGAAAACAGGGCCATGACCGCATAATCTGCATTTTATCTATTATAATGAGGATTAGTGTAAATTGGATTGGTCCTTATACTACATGTAGGTTTTCACTTCTAGGTTCATCACAGGCAGAAACTATAGGTGGACAATTAACTTACGTACGGTAAGACTAAGACTCACAGTACTTGAAGGCCTACCTTTTCCTTTTAATTCTCTGGGAAAATACTTTCAGCAAGATTTTGCATTTATTTGGGATTCTGATCACAACAAATATGTCACATCCACCACATTGGATATCATTAACTGTGAAAAAAAAACAAACTTGAATGAATAGTTGCTTTAACAAAAACATTATGATTTGACTGGTTAATGAATAAGGATGCCACAATTGCACATCAATTGTGGGTAAAAAATGTCTGTTCATATCTCATTTTGTCACATCCACAAGGAGTTTCTTGCATTCATACATTGAAACTTGTGAAAATATGTGGACGCTTGTGTGCAATGATTTGTGTTCTAAAAAAAAAAAAAAAAAAAAAAAAACTGTTCTATGTGGTTCTTGCAAACAGAGTAGGCCCTACTGCTTAACAATTACCAGTTGATGATAAAGACGAATATTTGGAATTCTATTCTAAATTTCAGCATCATGTCCACCATGTTGGATCCAATTTACTCTGAAAAACATTCAGAGTCCAGTGAACATAGTGTACTGTATGTTGTCAGCTAAAAAAAAACAAAAAAAAACAACAAAAACAAAAAACCTTATACATTGATCGTACAGTGTATGTAAGCTGATCAAAATTTCAATAATGGTTTTAACTATTACTATCAAGTATAAATTTGAGAAGACTGAAAATGTCTGTTCACATCTTCAATCTGTCACATCTACCATATGGGATTTCAGGCATTCATAACTTTTACAGCACATGAGGCCTTATCAGCAGTGAGTTGTGAATTTATAGAATATAGTATTCTCGGTGGTTTTGCATGCAAAATCATTTGTTATATGCAAGGTGTGTACAAAACAAAATACCAAGGAAATTGGTGTTCCGTTCACATGTCACATCCGCCACTATTGGCTCTTACTGATGTCATTTATGCTGGAAACAATACTTTCTTGTAAAACAATTTGTTTTTTAGTGTGAACTGACTTGTGCTGACTATTCTTTGGGTAATCATTTGCCTCATTTCTGTTGTTTATTGGTCAAGGTGTAAAATGTCCGTTCACATCTGTTTTTTGTCACATCCACCATATCTTCCAGCTGAAATTTTAAATGTAAAAAGATGGACACTCACAATGTTAGTATTAAGTGTGTGTATGTGCCCCAACATAAGTATTATCTCCATGAAATGTTACACATCCTGAAGGAGGAATTGTAAAACAACAGAAACTTTTTGATGTCATATACTCTATTTTACACTATATTTTTCCTTCAAAGTGGTACAATTTTCCAATAAATCCAAATAAGAACACAAAATCTGGCACCAAGTTTGCTTAAATATCACTTAATCATGTTACAGTTTCAAATTACCTGTTGGACACATAGTGTTTCAGCTCTATCCATGACATTATAGCACTATCTTTCAGCAAAATTACCTTCATCTCCAATAAAATCATTCATGGTATCAAATATTGCAATAATAATTAAGCTCAGGCATTACATTTTCCATTAAATTCACATTCTTAGGAATAAAAAATCATGACGTTCTATCTCCAAAACAGAACTTGAAATTTTGACACCTAGGTTGACGAAAAGTGGCACCTAACTGTGAAACGGGCCGTATACCATTCGATGAAAGAGAGAAAATCATCGTTTTAAAATAAATTTTCAAACTGGGTCAACCCGACCCAAAATCGAATTACAAGCGCGGGCTAGCTACGTACATGTAACTTTTATACACATGTATCGCATGCGTGTAGTAAGTACGTGGACCGGAGCTAGCGAGCGTTATACGCATGCATACGGTGCATTTTCATTTATTTTTATGAAAGTAATGGACTAATTGGAACGAAATTTTGCACAGGTGTTACTGCAATCATACCCAAACTCCATGCTAACTATGAGACCAATTGCTGCAGGTTTACAAATGTGGGCTAATACCTTTAAAACCCTTATCAGTGCTTATAACGTGTTACAATACAACGTGTTACAATGTGTTACAATACATACATTGTAGCGCATACAATACATACATTACAACGTGTTACAATACATACAATTACATTGTAGGGCCATGTACACTTAGTTATTTTAATTGTAATGAATAGCAATATGGATCTACATTCCTCCACCCTTTGTCTACAGGCTGAAGACTCATGTAAGTGTAATGGCTGGAAAAATCCTAATCCACCCCCTACTCCGACTCAGCCATCTCGTCTTGATATAGCAACACCATTAGCAAGCCGCTCTGATCCTTGTAAAAGTTGTGGACATCAGCTAGGTAAGTGTTAATTTGGGTGCGCCAAAAAAAAGAAAAAAATGATGTGTGTATTTATTTAGTAACCTTTGTCCGACTGTAGCAGTTATATTCAAGATCTACTGTAAATTCACATAAATTGTATTTCTTACTGATACTAGTCGTGCTTTCTGCTGCCATTAAGGTAATGACCATATCAATTTTTTCAAGCTTTTACAATACATGTACCTGTTACTATTAGAATGCATGGTGTTGATTCCAACAAGCGTGGATTATCTCCTCCCATTTGTTTACTATACTGTCACGTTACTGATATTTACATTATTTCCCCTTGTGTGCGTGTGTGTGTGTGTGTGTGTGTGTGTGTGTGTGTTTGTTTGTGTTTGTGTGTGGGGGGGTTAGGGGACTAATGTTGACAGTTTTTAAGGCGTGCTAATTGTTCCACGGTGCACAACTTTGTTGGTGTTCAATAACATTTTAGTTTGGAATACTGTATACAGTACAAAGCTGAATTACAGACAAATGTCCTCAGCTTCAATGCAACTTGTGAGTGTAAAATTATTAATTATTGGCATTCAAGATGTGTCGTTTGTTTGGTGCACATTGAAGTGCATTTGGTCTTGTTGAATTGATGTGGGAGAAATCTCAATTTTATATATGTGACAGTGCACCTCAAAACAAACACAAAGTCCCCAGACATGAATTTTTAGTTAATACCATATTCTAAAAGAGCAGACTTTAAGCTTTAAAATGATGTATAACTCAAATCAAATGGGCTCTCCTAACCTATCTAAATATTGGAAAGAAAACACAAACTCAGGAAAAGTGTGAACTGAGAAAAGAGGCTGTGAAGTACAATGTCTATTCAAGCGCTTAATCTTTACCAAACCGTGCTGGCTGTGCGATGAATGGGACAAAAAACAGGAAGTAAACCACCAGAGTAACAACAATGAAGGGATTATTAGATTAAACTGAAATTAAGCATGCCTCATTAACACATTCTGTCCATAATTAATGCCAACTTTCAAAGCAGTAGCGCTATCCTTTCAAAAGATATTAGAGTTGAAAGCAAAGAGTGTGGACAAGATTTTTCAGAAATGAAAAAGGGATTCTTAAGACACACCTAATGACACTGTTCTACCAAAAATTTTCAAGATAAACTACTAAAAAAACACACTTTCCTGGCCGTTTCATGATACCAAATTTTAGCATAATGTAAAAGAAGACCTGCTCTTTCAGAAAATATGAAAAAGTCGAGTTCGGCTAGGATGACCCATTTCACTTATTTTCAGTCCTCACGCAAAATCAGTGTGTGCGACTTTATGTTCGTTTTGAGGTGCACGGTCACATATTTGAAGTTTATCGAATTCATGTGGCTATACAGTCATTTAGAGATCAATGGGGAAAAAAGGATATGGTTGTGAGGAATGTTTAATATTTTTGACGACCCGACAACATGTATGGTTTTCTATGATAGCGACCTTAATCAATTGTTTAGAGCTATGTTATAAAAGATACAATGTAGTTCAGATTTTAAAGTCCTACTGTACCAATTGATGCATGCCGCCTTTGTCAGACTGAAGAGTGCTTGAATAGTACATTTAAACATTTCTAGGAGGAAAAGCATTGCTTGACAAGCTCAACATCAAATTCACGCCATCATGTTTGTGAAAAGGGTGCTTCTCTCTTCTGACTATTTATAGCATATACAGGTGTAGAGGTGGGCTATAGAGGGTCAATTTTTGGTCACATTTTCAGAACATGCTCATCACACCTTAGTTTGATGACTTTGTGCCTACTGACACCATTTTTGAAAAAAAGAACGGAAAAAATGCGAAATCCAGGGTGCCCCAGCCAAAATCGTTAAAAATCCAAGATGGCTGCCATTTCGGCTTGAAAAAGACATTTTTTGCTCTAACTCGGCTATTTTTTGGTTAATTGTGATGGTTTTGGTATCTAACCCCATGTTTTAGGGGTCAAGGAAGTGGATTATAATAATAATTTTAGTGTAAAACCAGATCTTCCACATGATACTAACCTTTTTCCCATATTTAAGATTAGATTTTCCTTGTCCTTTACCCTTACCCCAACCGCCATTTTTTGCACTTTTTTCTGTATTTTTTTTTCAAGTCGTGTTGACTACCATACTCTTAATATCAAGTTCTAGCTATCAATCTGGTGTTTTCTACCAATAATACAGCAAGAAATATACAAATAACTTACGTTATACGTGTATGTGTCATGCGGGTACCGGTATGTGGCTGGTGCATTCAGGATGCATGGTCACTGTGAAGCCAGTGGCTAAACTTTATGGTATCTGCTTTATTAACATTTGGTCTTTAGACGTGTAGTCATACACTGTATTGTACAGTTCTACTGTGAACTTTCAGTCACAGAGAGTGAGATGATGACTCTACCATTATGATGCTATAGATGTGAGGAACATACATTGTACACAACATTTGTTTGTCATAGAACTGGTTGGATAATCAGTCAAATGCTATCAAATTTCCCATGAAACGCGAGGACTCTTGCTTTATAAAAGTACAGCAATATACCATACATGGTAGGGAAAAGCAGCCATGAGAAATAAGGGACCAAGTGGTGATGGAGAAACACAAAAACTAGGCTAAAAGATGAAAAAATGACTGAGTTATGGTAAAAAATGTGTTTTCTAGGCAAGACGGCAGATAAAATGTACATCGTCCAGTCAAGTACCTTTGTGCAGGACAATTGGCATATGGAAGCTTATTCAAGTCATTTTACAAAATTGTACACCTACAGTAGAATTGTACACTTTGACTATTGTTAAAGTTTTGTGACCAAATGTCAATGGGCACCATAAAGCAGATACAGTATTAGCACTGGCTGCACAGTTACCATGCATCCTGAATGTACCAGCCACATACCGGTATCTGCATGACACATACACGTCTATAACGTAAGTTATTTGTATATTTCTTGTTGTATCGTTTGTAGAAAATACCAGATCGATAGCTAGAACTTGTTATTAAGAGTATGGTAGATAACATGACTTTAAAAAAATACAGAAAAAAGTGCAAAAATGGCGGGTGGGGTAGGGGTTATTCCGTTAAAGGAAAAGGAAAATTTAACCCTAAATATGGGAAAAAGGTTAGTATCATGCAGAAGATCTGGTTTTACACTAAAATCATCATTATATTCCATTTCCTTGACCCCTAAAACATGGGGTTAGACACCAAAACTATCACAATTGACCAAAAAATAGCCGAGTTGTAGCCAAAAATGTCTTTTTAAAGCCGAAACGGCGGCCATCTTGGATTTTTAACGATTTCGGCCGGGGCACCCTGGATTTCGCATTTTTTTCGTTCTTTTTTTCAAAAATGGTGTCAGTAGGCACAAAGTCATCAAACGAAGGTGTGATGAGCATGTTCTGAAAATGTCACCCTCTATAGTCCACCTCTAATATTACGTTTCTGTTCGGCTGAAAGTGAGAAAATCATGGCCCAGAAAATGCTAATTTTTTGCCTGTCCTTTGATCATCTGTAGCTTCAGAATTTCACCAGGTGATGTAGATGAAACATTAGACAACAAAATATCAAATTATGTGTGATCGCTTCAACTGATTCTGATGATCTGACTTCAAACTTGATTTGCTCGGCTCAACCCTCAGCGAATTTTTAATAGGATCCTTTTGTTTTGACGTTGCACATTTGGAAAGACCACTGATGTAAATGTAGCAAGAATTGCCAACCCACTTTGATGTTAAAGTAACAAAAGCAAATGCACAAATGATTTACCTTTCCTATAAAGTTTGACTGCAAACCATACTTTTGCTTCTTTAGCGACTCATGTTTCACACCTGGAAGATGTAGCTGAAGAAGAGATTGACAGACTGCTTGGAATCGTGGTTGATGTGGAACATCTCTTTATGTCAGTTCACAAGGAAGAAGATGCAGACACAAAGCAGGTCTACTTTCATCTTTTCAAGGTATAAGATACTGTTAGAATATTGTCAACTAAAAAACAGTTGGAATTTCAGTGTTTGGTGTATATCCTTGGTATGATTTTTAAAAACCATTTTCAGTTTGAAAAACATTTCGCATTTGGGTTGTAGATGAGATTATTTACTACTTGTAAACAAAATGAAGTATGACCATAAATTGCATAACCATCTTGTGCTTATTAAAAGTATATTACAAATTATTACAGTCTTTTGCTGGAAGTGCATTTCATATTCTTATAGGGAACACAAACCCAAACAGCAATGTGGATTGAGTGAAAGCAGCAACATCAGTAGAACACATCAGTGGAAGTTTGAAGAAAAGTGGACAATCAATGCAAAAGTTATGAATTTTTAAAGTTTTGGTGTTGGAACTGCTGGATGAGGAGACTACTAGAGGTTATGACGTATGAGTGGACAACAATATAAAGAAAATATAAAGAAAATTCCACAAAAATTCATTTTTCATGAAAATTACAAATTCCATCAACTTGATACTGACATACAGTTGTATGTTAAGGGTAGCAATTATTACCCCTGCTTTCTCAAAGCTGTTAGTCAAGTGCTCTTTTATGATGCTAGAAAAGTGCAATTTTTTTCTTCAATGATCATGATAAAGATCGTCGCTGGTGAAAATTACTATTTTGGATTAATGGTCAGATAATCAGTTGAGGGATGTCCTGTCCAAAGTCTAACCATCTTACCCCAAAAATGAAGCCACAATGGCATGTCAAAGGGGAGGCTCTCCCATTTGATATAGTGCTTTGGCTGCCATATTTTTTTGCTCTCCTGAACATTTGACATTTTGTAGATATGAGGTCTAAACCCCCCAGCAACAATATCTAATGTTTTTCTTACATGTGGTGTGCTATTTGAAATGATTTGATTTCTTTATGAAAGACATTCATTTGTAACACACTTGTACATCATAGTTGTACAATCCACAACTCATCTTGAAAAACTGAGAAAAGGTCACTTTAAATGAGTGCTGCTTGTCTGTCTTTAGGAGGAATTGTGTGTAAATGCTGATTTCTTTGACTTAACCCTAACTAGCGCCCCCCCCCCCGACGTTACGCCCAATGTATCGCTAATGCGAAAAACTATTGCCGCGACGTTTCATGACTTTTTTCTTTCGAGTCTCCCACATCTTTTGACACCAAATTTGCGATGCCCGGGCATGCGGTTCCGAAGTTGCGCATAAATATGTACGTGCATGTCGACCAAAAATTGCTCAAAAACGTGAATTCGTGTACAATTTCAATGCAAACTGTGCTTTAACAGTCAAATTTCATAAAAGTATGATTATTTGGGGGTTTTATTGATTAAAATTAATTAATAACATATTTTCTTGATCGGAACAATGTTGCAGACAAGTTTCATCGAAAAAACAATGGAAAACAGAAAGTCGAAAAAACAAAGAAATAAAAAAATTCAAAAAACAATAAAATACTTATGGAATTTTTTTCTGACGGCACAATTTTTTTTCTCTTATATTTGCTCAGGACACTAAAAAGAACATTTACCCAAAAAATGTGCCAGTTTAGAGCTTTATTTGGTGATTTATGCCAAATTGTATGATTTCATGCATCATTAAATGATATTTTTTTTAAATTAAACTTTGTGGTACTGTAGATTACATCATAGGCAATGTGTGTGCCAATTTTCATCACGTTCGTGCGGTCGACGGCCGAGATCTGGGGGGTGGGAGGCCTCCCCCCCCCCCCCCCGGGGGGGGGGGGGGGGGGGGGGGAATCTGTTTTTGTTTTTTTTATGCCTCCGCAACGAAGTGGCCGGAGGCATTATGTTTTCGGGTCGTCCGTCCGTCCGTCCGTACGTCCGTCCGTCCCGTTTTGTTTTTGTCGATATCTCAAGAACCGTGTGGTGGTTTTACATCAAACTTGGTATGAGGGTACATGTATATCCTTGGGGGATAATACTTTGTGTGGATTTTAGGGTCACAGGGTCAAAGGTCAAAGGTCACAGGTTATTTTGTGAAAAAAAAATTTGAAATTTCATGTTTTTCTCCATATCTTGCAAATGGTTCAAGGTATCTTCATGGAACTTAGTATATATGCTTGTACCGATGGGCAGTGATTATCTAGGGAAGTTGGGGGTCATGGGTCAAAGGTCAGGGGGTCAAAGGTCAAGGTCAACTCCTCAAAATATCACTACTTTCCTTAAAATGCAATATGCCTGAAGGTTTGTTTTTTTTTAAACTTGATGTATGGCATGTATTACCCAATATGTATTTTTGGGGAAGTTTCTTGCCAAAAGGTCAAAGGTCAAAAGGTAAAAGGTCAAGTGAAAGTGCTAAATTGCACTTTTTCCTCCATATCTCGAAAGTAACTCAAGGTATCATCATGAAACTTACATATTTATGCATGTTCTACCTAACAGTGATTTTCTGTGGAACTGTGAGGTCAAAGGTCAAAGACCAGGTTTAGATAATGCTATTTTCCCATTTGATACTGAAATTATACTTTTTCTCAATACCTTGAAAATTACTCAATGCATAAACTTATAAAAGGGTCAAAAGTCAAGTAAAAATCATCAGTTCCCCAAATACCTGCACTCTGACATTTGAATAATTCATCCAATTGAACCTACATGTAGTTCTAGGAAAGTGAACATTCAGCACATTTGTGGCAAACCTGTCATTTTAATATTTTGCCAATTGTGTGAAACTGTCATCACACATTGTCAAGACATTGTACTATAGACCTATTAGGAGAACCATGCATTATGGCGGAGGCATATCAGTCGCCGTAGCGATATATCTAGTTTCTATCCTGATTTTATCTTTCCTCTTTGAATCATGCAAACAAAACATTAGTTGGTAAAAAGGTAGTTATCGCAGTTTTAAATCTTGATAAAATGTTTCTGAATTGTCATATTGTCATTTTGTTGATGCTTTCAATACAGTCTTTGAAAACAGATGAATAATATACACTGTATGCTTGTTACAATGTTTATATGCAAGGCTCAACACTAACTGTGTTATATTTTGTTGATGGCCCATACCAAATTTTTTTTTGCTTTTTTTTTTGTGGCCCAACAAAGGTAAAAAAAAAATTAGAGAAATTAGATAATATGATCATAAAACAGTACAAAACAAACAACAAGCAAACAATAAACAGACCATAAAGTATGTAAAAATTGGCAGGTATAACAAAGTGCTTCAAAAACTGTATTGTGACAAAGAAGTATATTATAAAATCACAAAAACATTAAAAAAATAACTGGAAGTACAGCTGTAATGTTTTATTGAGATTTATGTTGCCTTTTGTTCTGTAAAATGTCATGGGCTGATGTTTACAATGTAGAAGTTTTAGAAATGCATTGGAATTATGATTTGGGAGCATTGACAGATGTAAGTTTAAATACATGTCTTGTAATTTGATTAGCTCACTATTTTCCTGGAATCTTGCTATATTTAATGATTCATATGTGTTTATTATTGCACTGAGCAGCTCCTGAGGAAATGCATCTTACAAATGAGCTCACCTTCAGTGGAAGGACCCCTTGGAAGACCTCCCTTTGAGAAGCCCAGCATAGCCAAGGTAAACCAACATCCTTCAGAACAATGTTATTTCAGTAGTGTTTTTTCATACACTTTCAATAAAAATACATATTCCTACATTAGCTTTGGTTGAAAAAGGTCTGTCCTCGGTACTTTCCCTACCCACTATCACCCCCTTGAAAAACTAAGAAAACAGAAAATAAACTTCAGAAAATAACTTAAGGGAACATTGCATGTATCCTAGTTAAATATTGATCTTTACGAGGATATAGATCATGAGGTTATACATGTATGTATGTACACAAATGTTATCTATGTTACACTATACATCTGTATGTTGATGTTCCATGTTCTACAATGCATCTTAAGTGCAGTATGTAAACAGTGGGATATCAAGGACAAGAGGGATTGATTGATAGTAGCTGATAAAATGTTATTACTTTTTTTCGGGAGCAGCATTCAGAAAATTGCTTCTAAATATTTAACCCTAAAAAGATGGGGGGGGGGGGGAATAATAGCGACTACTCCGCCGTGCGAAATTTTTTGTCCGTACCGTTCGCTGACTTTTTACTTACAAGTCTTGTGCATCTTTTGACACCATTTTCGCAAAAATCGAGCATACCATTATGACCTTTTATACATATGCCTGTCAGACCAAAAATGACTCAAAAACATGATTTTGTGTATACAGTCTATGCAAATGGATTTTTAAATCTTTTAATACATAAAGATATGATTATTTTCACTTACGTGAGCTGAATCTAATTGATTGTAGCATAATTATGCTTGAAATAGGTTCAGTCATAAATTCTGGGGGAAAAACGATTCATAAGGTTGAAAAACAAAGAAATACATAAGAAATTCATAAAACAATAAAATACATAAAAATCGATTTTGATACCAGATTTTTTTTTTGTCTAGTACATTGTTAGGAATGCTACAAAGAATGTTGTCACCAAAAATTAGGATTCTAGGAGCTTTATTTTCTGATTTAGAGCAAAATATATGCCATTATGCATATATTAGCATTGATTATTTTGACAAAAATTTCCATTTCTTTTTGTATAGTTTGGTAGATTACGCCACTGGTAATGCCTATGCGCTTAGAAATATAAGTATTAAGCGCTATATTCATTATCATTATCATTATGCCAATTTTCGTGCCGATTGCGCAATCGACGGTCGAGATCGGGGGGGGGGGCTGGTTAGGGTTAATAGTGTGAGGTCCTATTGAATTGCATTGACATTCTCACAAAACCCATTGAATTGTAGGGGGAGGAATAATATATACAGTGAGGTTTTTATGTTTGAAATTTGTTGTCAAACAAGTCCGTTTTCACACAAACTACAACAGCATGTCTTTATGAATTTGCTGCAAGATAATGAAAAAAAAAAAGATGCAAGATGAAGTCGCACCAGTCCTATACAATTTAACGCTGTGCATGGCATCATTAAATATTGTTGTAGAACTTTGCATTTCTCTTTTTTTTTTGTGCTTATACAATTATGTCATTTTGAATATTTTATCCTATTTTTTTTGTTTACTACTTTTCTTCAAAGTATGTTTCACTCAGAAGGGAATTTCCTTCAAGTCTATCACATTGGTTTGATCTTATTATGATGACAGCCTGCTTGTGAGTGTAATTTGTCTCAATCTCATTGATTACAGGGTGTTTCCAACTTTGTCCATTACAAGTTTGGTCCCCTTGCTCACAAGGAGTGGATGATTATGTATGACCTTGCCAAGATGTTTCTACACTGCATGAATCACTGGAAGCTGGAGACACCTACTGCCAGGAAGCAGCGTGCCCAGGCTGATGAGGCTAGTGCCTATAAAGTCACATACACAAGGTCAGAGGTTGCAAGCAGTACTTTGTGATGCTAGAAGCTGTTATACAGTATTCCACATTCAATCTTGCTATAGGATTGGTCAAGAGCTGATCACGTGATAAAGAATAGTTTTGCCTATCTCATCACCTGAGAAGAAAAGTTCATTACACTCTATGTTGATAGTCCCTTCTGTTTCGCTGATCGCTTCAGTCCATACAGTCCTAACGCGAGATGAGTACACGCGAAATAAAAGTGCATTGCACTGTGGACTATCATTTAAAGTCGGACGATCCCAACCCCTAATGGTACGTTATTGTGCAACTCCTCCGAAGGAAATTTGTGCGGCAATTGCGCAATGCCAGACTGCAGTGCTTGTGGGACAATGCTGCCACTGAGACATGTGTGTGTGTGTGTGTGTGTGTGTGTACGCACCATACACAAACATTGTGACCGCGAGCTGTGGTGTTGAAGGAGAGAGGCCAGAAGATGTGGGCTCTTTTGGCCTCTCTTCATGCACATGCGCACCGTGAGTGTGCGTCCATTTGGAAGCTCGCGTGGCTCGGACAGCCATTTTGGGTCAGGTGATTTTGAGACCAGTGTGTGTTCGCTGACTCATTGAGCCAGCGCTATTCTCATTAGGTGTCACGACATTTGATACAGAATGGGGAGAGGCAGCGTGTTGCGTTCGCCTCTGTGCCACACAAACTCGCCACGATTGTAAGGCTTTAATTAGGTCACTTGATAGTCCACAGTGCAACACACTTTTATTTCGGTGCCGCGTGGTGCGCGGAGCAAATTCATTGTTTTGTCATATATGCGCATACGTCTAAAGTAATCTATGTAGCCTAAGCCATAAGGATACCTAAAGACAGCTTAAAACGGTTTGAGATGTGGAATAAAATGGGAATATCGTAGGACCCTAGATGTGGAATATAAAGCAAATAATCAACTTTTAGTGTCAGGCAATGAGACAAACTATCACTTCCTCGGCAATCTGAATGTGTACGCTACCTTTCCTCAGCTGCACTTCGGAAAGATAGCTACATCCAGATCGCCTTGGAAGTGATAGTTTGCCCCATCACCTTCACCAACATTGATTATTTGCTTCGATCATCATCATACCGTTTTCATTTTGGTCTGTTACCCGTTAACAGGTGGCTGGAATCACCTCACAGCTCTCAGAGTAATACATTTGTAACTCTTTGATCCAAACATAGAAACCACTATTATCATACTGGGAGTATATAGTTGTTGTTTTTGTTTTTTCAAGTTCATACAATGAGTTTTATTGCTGTATGAAATTAATTAGTGTACGTACGTCTACATTTTTCATGAAAACTGATCATTCTGTTCTCCGGTACCCTAATGCTTAAATTCTAGGTCATCGTGTAAAAGTCTTTTTCAGAAAAATTTCAAAAAAATGCATGAATCACGCAAGAAATTCAAGCCTTACGCAGTACATACGTGATTTGCGCATTTCATGAGTTCGTCTGACGTGGAACCTTCGTAGTTGTCCTCCGATGTGTGCCAGATCGGCTCTTTACGCTATTCCAGGTTTTGAGCAGCTCAAAACTCGACTTTGAGTAAGACTTTGCGCAGTTTTGCGCTGTTTTATGTAACTTTTGCGTAGTTTGCGTAGTTCTTACACGAACAATGCGTGAAGTATGCATGGAATATCACTGAAAGTTCACAAAAATGTTGGCGCTATCGCATTCATGCGCGATTCACATGCAGTTCATTAGTGATGCGCAGATTAAGCGTGGTTTTCCTTAGACCTCAGTCGTCGCGCACAACCACATATTCGCCTCATTTGGGGCCTTTGCGTGCCTATGCACTGAAAATGTGTGGTTTGTAAGTGATTTTTCCATCGTTCTTGCCAAATTCATCAGTGATTTTCATCACCTAAATCAGCAAAAATTCTTGACGGACAAGCACCCTCAACTAAATTTCATGCATGATTCATGTGTTTATGCGACTTTTGGGCTGTGTGACCGAGCCCATAGTGCTATTCGAGCATGTTGTAATATGTCTGGATCATTGTTGTTTTTTAATGTTAATCTCGCATGTTGTACTGTAGAAGTAGAAATTTTCGTATACATTTCGCGCATCAAGAAACTAGCACGAAAAAAAAAGCAAGCGAATATTTTTGCATGCCATATGTTCCAGTGGTTGATGTCTTGATTCCGCAGAATTAAAAACACGCAAAACTCTTCTTACCAAGGCAAGAATGAAAAATTGGTCGCGCAAAAATATTCACTTTTACAGTAATATGTTTGTATCATTATTTTTAGCGTATTGAGACAAGAGTTGCTTTCTTATAGTCTGCATGTCTCAACGTAGTTTCAGGCAGTGTAAAACTGCACTGCATCATACATTGAGTCTGAGCCTTGTTTTGATCTTGTCTCTCCTCCCAGATGGCTGTGTTATTGCCATGTGCCATCTTTCTGTGATAGTCTTCAACATCATGAACCAACAGACATCTTTGGTCGCACTCTACTCAAGAATGTTTTTCCTGCCATGCGTCGACAAGTACTAGATATGCTGAGATCAGAGAAGGACAATATGCCAGCTGAGAAACGCAACTTGGTGCTAACTCACTTTCCCAGGTAAAGAAAATCATCCCAGTGAGTAATGCTATTTTGAGAGACTTGTTCATGTACCTGTATATCAAGTACGAAATATTGTTTTTTAATCATAAACCTAATTACATAAGTGCAAAATGATTGAAAATGAAGAAACAGATTATGCTACTTCCACTTTGAATATCTCCAGATATGATTAATCTGAGAAGGTACAGAGGAAAATTTGATATTTCAGTACATACGTAGTCAAGGACACAGCAGTTTTCTCTACACTAAATGCCTTTTGATAGTACCTAATGACTTGTATGTGGCATGAAATGAGTTACAGCATATTGACAACATGGTGAAAAGGTTTCAGGTCAGTGCATAGTTATGATCAATTTCAGTTTGTCATAAACCTTAACCAAATGTTTCATTGAGTATTATTGCTGCTACATTTTGTCAGATTCCTTTCCATGTTGGAAGAAGAAGTGTACAACAGTAGTTCCCCCATCTGGGATCCTGACTTTGCCCCAGTTCAAGGTGTGGACTCCATGTCATCCACAGACACAGCAGCTGGTGAGCCTGAATCTGTTCAAGACCTGTGTATCTTCACTACATAGTTTATGGAAAATTGAGTTAATATTGCAAGACTTTTCCTCACTGAAAGCTGAGGAAATCTTTTCAGGGACATTCAAGCATTAGTGTCCTTTTAGAAATATTGATAAAAAGTTCATCAAATTGTAGAATAATTTTGAATAATCATATCAAGGCAAAGTAACCTGTCTTGATGTTTCACATTATGAGAAAGAGAGATTTGACATTTCATCTGTTGTCATTTTTGTTGAAGAATTATTGTCATTAAAAAAGTGTTCAGTCTGACCTCTGTTATCCTGCCATGTGGGGACCAGCACCAGCCTGGATAATTGATGTGCCAGATATAGGAGGAACAATGTTTATCTAATATATGAGGACAAGTAGGCTGCCAACCGAGTGGTAGCTACGTAAGTAGTGCACTGCGCATGCAGCAGTAATGTAAATTATGTTTAGTCTACTTCAAATCATACTCATGAAATTGAAACATTTAAGAGTGAGATTCATAACATGTTACTGTAGGGAATATCACAGAAAAATTGTGTGAGTTTTGTAGGAGTTTAAATGTGTTTGAAATCCCTTTTCTTTCTTTCTTTTTGTTTTTGTCTTCACTGCTTGGAGGCATCCAGATAATAGAGAAGTCCAGATAAGAGAGGGTTGGATAACCAACATTGGACTGTACCTGTATTTTTTTTTTTTTTTTTAAAAGCAGTAGTGATAAGTGTTCAATTCTTATCACATTTCTAAATTCATCCAGAGAAAGGGTTTTAACGTTTTATTGCTAATTTCATTTTTATAAGAAAAATTATGGTCTTTTACAAAATGAGTGTTATATCATTAGCAGTAAAGGGGCTATGCCATTTAATACTATTATCTGTTCATCACAGAGCTGATGTCATTTAGCAGGATGATAAATCAGTCCGAATGCTTTTTTTTTTTGTCAAAATGACATGAGAAGGTTGCCTTAATATGCTGCACAGTGCACAGCTAGTGTCATGAGAAGAATTTTTGTCCCCGCCGAACGAGTTCGAGCAGGGGACTATGAAACGGGCTCCGTACGTGTGTGTGTCTGTGCGTCCGTGTGTCCGTCTGTCTGTCTGTCTGTCCGTGCGTCCGTGTGTGATCAAAATGTTCAAAATGCTACTCCTTCACCATTTCTAACCCGATTTTGATTCTGTTTGCTTTATATGATAGCACTACATGGGAGCTTTGAAACTTCTATACAGAATTTCAGTTGTGACCTTTGACCTTGACCTTTGACCTATATTGTACATTTTGCTTCAAAATGCTACTCCTTCGCCATTTCTAACCCGATTTTGATTCCGTTTGCTTTATATGATGGCACTAGGTGAGGGCTTCAAAACTTCTACACAGAATTTTGACCTTTAACTTCTTTGACCTTTGACCTTGATTTTTGACCTATATTGTACATTGCCTACAAAATGCTACTCCTTCGCCATTTCTAACCCGATTTCGATTCTGTTTGCTTTATGTGATGGCACTAGGTGAGGGCTTCAAAACTTCTACACAGAATTTTGACCTTTGACTTCTTTGACCTTTGACCTTGATTTTTGACCTATATTTTACATTTTGCTACAAAATGCTACTCCTTCGCCATTTGTTACCCGATTTCAATTCCGTTTGCTTTAAGTGATGGCACTAAGTGAGGGCTTCAAAATTTCTACACAGAATTTTGACCTTTGACTTCTTTGACCTTTGACCTTGATTTTTGACCTGTATTGTACATTTTGCTACCAAATGCTACTCCTTCGCCATTTCTAACCCGATTTCGATTCCGTTTGCTTTATGTGATGGCACTAGGTGAGGGCTTCAAAACTTCTACACAGAATTTTGACCTTTGACTTCTTTGACCTTTCACCTTGATTTTTTTTACCTATATTGTGCATTGGCTTCAAAATGCTGCTCCTTCGCCATTTCTAACCCGATTTCGATTCCGTTTGCTTTATGTGATGGCACTAGGTGAGGGCTTCAAAACTTCTACATAGAATTTTGACCCTTGACTTCTTTCACCTTTGACCTTGATCTTTTTACCTATATTGTACATTTTGCTACTAAATGCTACTTCCGGCAGGGACATATTTTACGCACCGCGTAATTTCTACTTTTCCTTGTTTCTTTTGCCACTCTTAATAGAGCACATTCAATTTCTAATGTTGCTATAATAAAATCCTATATGCAGACATAAATTTCTCGTTTTGTGACCGATAACATAATGTTCATTGTGTTGAACTTGACAAAGAAGCGTAGGGCCTATAAAGTTAACAAACATTCCGTCAGCATCACATTTACATGCTCTTTCCTTCAGCCACCGCAATGAAGAAAATAATGTGCCAAAAGATAGGATCAGTTGCTTTAATATTGTGAATTTTTTGAGAGGTTTTATGCACATCCTGAATTAGGTTTTGTTTTGTTGTTTTTTGTTGAGCCCATAATGGTGCACGAAATCAGACAATTTGGTAAAAATCACTAAATAAAGCTCAAAACAGGCACATTCTTAGTGTAAATATTTTTTTTAGTGTCCTTAGCAAATGTAAGAGAAAAAAATAGTGGAATCAGAAAAATTTCCTAAGTATTTCATTGTTTTTTAAATTTCTTATGTATTTCCTTGTTTTTTCAACTTTGAGTTTTTCATTGTTTTTTTCAATGAAATTTGTCTACAGAATGGCGCGGAACATTGGGGGGGGGCCTCGATGCCCCCCCCCCCCCCCCTGGCCGAGTTAGGGTTCAGTTTGTACGCCGCATTTTGTTTGTGGCTCAAAACTTTTGATCCATATGTCTGTTTGTGACCAATTTTGGATGGTAGATGTCCCTTTGGGAGTTCAAGGTCACCACAAGGTCAAAGCTCACAGGCAGGGGTCAACAAACTTTTAGGGCCCAATGTTAAATTTTTACTGCGCGTTTCAATTATGGCTCATACCTTTTGATCCCCATGTTCGTTTGTGACCAAACTTGGACAGTAGATGTCCCTTGGAGAATTGAAGGTCATCACAAAGTCAAAGGACGCAGACCGGGGTCAACAGACTCTCAGGGCCCAATGTTAAGTTTTTATGGCATGTTTCAATTATGGCTCTTAACTTTTGATCCCTATGTCCGTTTGTGACCAAATTTGGATGGAAGATGTCTCTTTGGGAGTTGAAGGTCATCACAAGGTCAAAGGTCACAGACAGTGGTCAACAAACTTTTATGGCCCAATGTCAAGTTTTTATGGCGCGTTTCGATTATGACTCTTAACTTTTGATCCCTATGTCTGTTTGTGATAGTGGAGCGGCATAGCTTGAAAAAATAGAGGAATTGTGCATTTTATGATAAAAGCACCAAATTTCGCACACATGTTGACAATGACATTTGAAATAAATTCAGATATTGGGCCATCGTAAATAGCACCCTCAGTGGCCATGGCAGCCATTTTTCAAAATGGCCGCCATAAAATGCCATTTTTATTAAAAAATTACAAATTTCAGAAGGGAAAATCGATAAGATTTGGCAGACGAGTGGGAAATAACATTTAAAATAAATTTAGATATTGGACCACCACAAATTGCGCCCTCAACGACCATGGCAGCCATTTTTCAAAATGGCCGCCATAAATGCCTTTTTCAAAAAAAATTAAAAATTTCAGAAGGGAAGATCAGGAAAATTTTGCAAACAAGTGGGAAATAACATTCAAAATAAATTCAGATATTGGGCCATCGTAAATAGCGCCCTCAACGGCCATAGCAGCCGTTTTTTTCAAAATGGCCGCCATAAATGCCGTTTTTCGTAAGAATTTAAAAATTTCAGAAGGGAAAATCAATCAGATCTTGCAAACGACTGGAATATAACAGTAATTTAGATGTTGGGCCATTGCAAATTGCGCCCTCAACGCCAATGGCAGCCATGTTTAAAATTGGCTGCCATAAATACCACCTTTTTCTCTGATACTTACTAATTCCAGATGGAAAAGTCAATAAGATCTTGCACTCAATTCAAATATTTCGTTTGAAATATATCTTGCGCCTATATGTATTACATTATTGTAAATAGCGCCCTCAATGGCCATTGCAGCCATTTTTCAAAATGGCCACCATGGATTCATTTTTTTCTATTTCCTGATTTCACCAAAGGATGAGTCAATAAGATTTTGCACGCAATTTGAAATTTATGTTTGAAATAAATATTTGTATTAGATTACTATAACACTGCCCTCAACGGCCATGGCCGCCACATTCCGAAATGGCTGCCATTGTCATAATCATTTTGTTTTAAAAAATGGTAATTTCTGAAAGAAAAGTCAGCAAATGTGTACATAAATTGAAAAATCATGTTAAAAATCAAACAATATATCTAGATTGCATTAACTCTAGAAATTGTTCCTTCACAAATTTTCAAGAAGAAAAAATTGCTAATAACGGCAGTTGCAGCCATTTTCTAAAATGGCTGTCATAGATGCCATTTTATTTTAATGAAGATGTCCTAATGCCGGAAGAAGACAATAAACATTTTTTTCGCAAGTTGACAATTACAAACAAAGAAGTTTAGACATTAAGCCATCATAAGCTGTGTTCTCAATGGCTATTTCTGCTATTTGTCAAAATGGCTACAAAACACTCTTCTTTTTTCTATCAAAAAGAAAAAGAAAAAAGAAGCAGACATCCATGGCGGTCAGCATGGCCCTTTAGGGCGCCTTCTAAGAAGACCTTATACGTAAATTTATTTTTGAGCATAATTTTCAACTTGTTTGCAAAGTCTTATTGACTTTTCCTTCTGACTTCAGGAAATTTTTGCCAAAAAAAAAGGGGGCATCCATGGCAGCTGTTTTGAAACTTGGCTGCTATGGCTGTTGAGGGTGCACTTTTGGATGGCCTATTATCAAATTCAGTTTGAATATAATTTTTCACCATTGTGGAAATTCTGATTGACGTCTGCAACACTTTACGAAAAAAAAAACATTCATGGTGGCCATTTTGAAAAATGGCTGGAATGGCCCTTGACGGGGCAATTTGCAATGGCCCAATAAGTTTACTTTTCAATGTAATTTCCCACCTGTTTGCAAAATCTCGTTGGCTTTCCCTTCTGATTTCAGTAAATCTTTTCGAAAATATAGCATTTATGGCGGCCATTTTGAAAAATGGCTGTCATGACCGTTGAGGGCGCAGTTTTCGATGGCCCAATATTGTGATTTGTTTTAAATGTCATTTCCCATCTAAAACCCAAATTTCATTGACTTTTCCTTTTGAAATTAGCATCTTTTAAAATGAAAAAGTGACACTTTTCTTTAATGGTGCCCATTAAGAAAAAAATGATTGCCATAGCCATTGAGAGCGCAATTTTCAATTGCCCAATATCTGGATTTATTTCGGATGTAATTTCCCGCTTGTTTGCAAAAAAAGAAAAAAAAAATTGGCTTTCCCTTCAAAAATCTGCATTTTTTAACAAAAAATGGCATTTATGGCGGCCACTTTGAAAAAAATGGCTACCATGGCCGTTGAGGGCGCAATTTCCGATGGCCAAATACCTAGATTTATTTTGAATGTAATCAACATTTATGAGCAAAATCTTATTAACTTTTCCCATCTGAAATTTTCAAAATCATCGAAGAAGTGGCACATTATTAGAGAGATGGACGTTGAGGGCGCAATTAACAATGACCAAATATTTAAATTCATTTTGAATGTAATTTCCCACTTGTTTGCAAAACCTTACTGGCTTTCCCTTCTGAAGTTAGCAAATATTTTGAAAAAATGACATTTATGGCGGCCATTTTGAAAAATGGCTGCCATGGCCGTTGAGGGCGCTATTTCCGATGGCCAGATATCTAAATTTATTTTGAATGTAATTTCCCATTTTTAACCAAAATAGTATTGACGTTTCTCTCCGAAAATTAGCAAATTTTACGAAAACATGGCATTTATGGCAGCCATTTTGAAAAATGGCTGCCATGGACGTTGAGGGCGCTATTTACGATGGCCCAATATCTAAATTTAATCTAACGTGATTGTCAACCTGTGTAAGAAATTTGGTGCTTTTATCACAAAATGCACAATTGTTCGGCTATGCCGCTCCACTATGACCAAACTTTGCTGGTAAATGTCCCTTGGGGAGTTCACGGTTACCACAAGGTCAAAGGTTATAGGCAGGGTCAATGAACTTCCGGGAGTTAGAAAAACATTAATTTCTTCTACGCAAATGGGCGGGACACATTTTGGCACTTGCCTTGTTTTTTTTTTGTTTTTTTTTTTTGGGGGGGGGGTTTCGTAGCTCTATCCAACAGACAACAATATTGAAGCGTGGGAGTTGTGTCTTTTTACCGTTATAGTGCTAAGTTACTTGCTACATGAATTTTAGATTTCTAATCCTATTTATTGAGAAGAGTGCTTTTCATTATTCAGAAAATATTCATTCAACAAGAATTGCCCAAACACTATAAAACATCATTCACTTAATATCCATGCTACTTAGATTATATGCATGTTACAAATTAGGAGCTGAGTGCCTGTCAAAAATGACAAATGATAAATTCTTTTCAGACATTGACCACACTTCAATACTGCTGTAAGTGGGAAGCAAATTGAGTGAAGATCCTGCGCTTTATCTCTAGATTCCAGTCAGGCTGACCAATCAGCAGTGCCCACTCTTGGCCGAATTACTGTGACAACTGCTACAACTGGGGCCCCTGCAATGGCTGATGGTCACACATCCTTCAACCTTAGTCCTGGTCTAGTGAATGTAAGAAGGGCAGCAAGACTCAGTGCTCTAGCAGCAACTCAAGGTAGGCAAACAATGTATTGCTCAACATGCTGAATGCTGATTATGTAGTTCATTTGTCTACAGTGTTCACTTGTACATAATACTCATGTTGTACATTTGTAAGTTATGAGAACAACATAATAATAAAATTATAACTTTAAGGTCACAGTAATGTCACATTGATCATAGTTTTTTGCATTAAATAGTCCTCCAGAATACCATATGCAGAGCTACAGTACCGGCCAGATGTGTTTATGGTACATTTCATTTTTTTTCCATTTTAACAAGATCTTTTTTTTTTTCTTTTCTTTTTTCATTGAAAACTCTTTATCTAAAATCTACTTTGGTGTGTTTTATGTGTGGAGTTTTCTCAAATATAAAACAAAATATTATATCATCCTGGTTTTCTTTTACTAACTGCATCAATATTACCTACTGAGGGTTATAGCAGCCATGTGTATACAGCATCCCTCAACTTGTTTAAGTGACTACATAGGTAGGCCAAGTAGGTACTTACAAACCTCATGGTACTGTTTTGTTGTTGTTGTTGTTGTTTTTAGCCACAGAAAAGCGTAAAATGGAAGATGTACCTTCTGAAGAGGAGATCAAGAGGCAAAGATTAGAAGGTGAGATAAATTTTGCAGAAATCCAACATAATTTTACTTAGATGAAGGAAATATGAATTTTTACCTATTTTTTTTTCCTAGTCCTGAAAACATGTAAGAGTTATTTCACATCATGCATGATCATATGATCCTGTGTATCTGACTAGAAAATAAATTGCAAAATATTTGAAAATTTGTTCTTTAAGAAAGAATATCATCATAAAGTTTAAGGCTTTTACCTGTGAGAACTGAATTATTTAAACAATATTAGATTGCCTAAATGTAGATTGTGATAACAGAAATATGAAGTTAAACTTTCTCACATTTATTCTCGAAATAAAAACAATAACACTGTTGTGATTTTATGGGTGGGCTTCTGAAAGGTTGTGAAAGGAGGGAAATTATCAATTTTATGTGTCAACAAGGATGATAATGAACTTGGCTACTGTAAAAGTGGAAAATTTTGCCCATTTCATTCAAACAAAAGCTGGCAGGAAAATAAAAGCAGACACATATTTTTGCATGCTGGATGTTCCAGTAGGTAATGTTCTGATATCATGAAATTAGAAACACATGAAATTCATTGTACCCAGCTGAGCAAGAAAAATTACTTGAGCAGAAATATCCACTTTTATAGTATAAGATGTCATATTAATATAATATGGACTGGCCTTGAGGGGGATACAACATTTATTTCCTGAACTAGAATTGTATTTCCCTCGTCTTCAAGTCGGGCAATACAATTTTAGTGAAGCAATTAATGTTGTATCCCCTGAAAGTAGACAGTCCATATCATTATTATTATTACTCATTTCAGGCATCTTGAGCAGTAAGATACAGTGATGTAAATCATTACAATGTAAACTTTTTACAACTTCCCAATTCACACTATTCCACTCGGCGCCAGCTCGAGCTCTACACCACACTGCACACTACATCCTTATACCAGGGAGGTGTTAGAAAAGGAGAGACAACTCCTGCTCTCCTTTGAAGTCATGCGCAGCACCGCAGAGAAGTTACGCGCTTAACTACAGGTGGAAATCAGGTGCTTTGACAAAAGAGAGCATCAATAATCGGGACTAGCGCTCTCACATCTAGAAATACTTGCCCCTACTGCATTTCGCTCTCTCTCTTTCAATGTGATGGCAACAATGGATTTGTGTACCTTGAATTGGAGCAGCGAATCAAAATGCAGTGTAAAACTGACAATTTTAACAGCAAATAGTTTGAAAGCACACTGGTGCTCGCTTTAGCGGAGTACTTTATTTGAAAGATCAAAATATCCCAGATTATAGGATAGAAAACTAACATGCGGAAATGTGCGCATTATAGAAAAATATTAGATTTTTAAGATGGCCTAATTTTTATTTCATTTCAATTTGCGTGTTATGAAGAAACTAGAAATACGTGTTTATAATATTGAATTCTTTCCTAAACTACTCTTAATCAATTCTAGTATTTCATTTAAAATTTTATGGGGGAAATAAAGCTTGTAATTCAACGAAAGGTGAAATGCGTTCTTCGTCTCCGAACTTCGCCTTGCAACTAGAGCGGTGCAGAGCATGACTTTAAAGCGTATAGTGGAATGCTAGACATCCCATTGTCACGTTTGAACCAAAACATGTGTTTGCATGAATTACGAAGAGTTGTCTCTCCTTTTCTAACACCTCCCTGCTTATACACAGCTCAGGTATGAGGCGCGCATATAACAGCCAACTCCCACAGGCGCAGGGATCGTCCTTTATTTTTACGTGTTAACCTATGGGAATTTGCCCTCTGTCGCGAAACTCGGGTATACGGCGCGCATAGAAACAGCCAGCTCACACAGAAGCAGCGATCTTCCTTCAGTTTTACTTGTAAACCTATGGGAATTTGCCCTTCGCCTTGAAACGACTCTGCGAGAAACTGTCATCAACAGCAAATTTGCATCACGAGGAGCTCAAGTGCCCAGATGCTATATTCCCCTCGTTTTTAACATGCAAATCCTATAGGCATTTGGCAAAGCGGGGAATATGGAACTTCCTGGTGGCACGTAATCCCGCGCGTAATATGAAGGAAATACAATTTTGTAGAACCACAGCTCAGATGCCTGATACGGGTAATAATATGATATATGATACAACATACGCTCACAGACTATGTATTTAAAACTCACTGTGGTCTTATGCCTTCTGTACATCGATACTTGGTTTAAAGACTAAGCTTTTAATCTCTCTGTAGAGGATATTCCCAACAATATCCTGAGTGAGGTGTTGTCAACCGTCAGTGATCCTGCAGCCATGGTAGGACCAGAGGTGAGCTAACATGATCCAGTTTCATATACAGGCACTACTAATCACAGAGCTGCCAAGTCTCCCTAATTCTGCAGGAGTCTCTCTGAAAATATCAAAAACTGTTCATGTCTGAATAAGAGAATATTAAAAACTCCCTGATTTGGGAATTATTTTTACCCATTGAACTGCATGTAACACACATATATCTCCCTGATTGCTGTGTTGAATCTCCCTGATGTGAATGTGGAAATGTTGACAGACCTGTAATCACCAAGACACAAGTGGATTAGATTTACTGATAATACGCATTCAAACATATTGGTGTATGTACAGTGATATCTGTATAGTATAAAATGACAGTAAATATTTTTTTTTTTAAGTTATTGCAATGATTCATTGCAATGAATGCTGAATATTGGCAACATACAAAGAGGAAATTCAGTTTATTAGTACTGTAATTGTCTACTAAATTGAATTGATTCAGGATATGTATCTTTTTTTTTTCTTTTTTTTTTCTTTTTTGGTGTTGATATCATGCAGGTGGCTATGAGTGCATGAAAATTAGTATCTGAAGAAAGCTTGGAGTATAGTTATCAATCTGTGTGGAGGTGTTAATATTAATTTATGATGTCCACAGAATTTTCTGAAGTTCACTTTGTGAATTTTTGATGACAGGGAAATCTCTTTGCTGCTCATTCTGCACGAGATGAAGCAGCTCGGAATGAGGAACGTCGAGGAGTGATAGAGTTCCATGTGATTGGTAATTCAGTGACCCGCAAGCCATCAAGACAGACACTCATATGGCTTGTTGGACTGCAAAATGTCTTCTCACATCAACTTCCTCGAATGCCCAAGGAATACATCACCAGGCTTGTCTTTGACACGTAAGCTGCAAGTTATTTCTCTTTAAGTTTATAAACCATCATACTGTTCAGTAGTGATACAACCATCAATTTCATTGTCATGTACTTGTAAAGAAACTACTACATGTACGTATACTCAACAAGCTTGAGTATACTATTTTAGAATACATGTACATACCAATTTGTTTGAGCCATAAATCAAATACAAGGCACACAAATGAAAACTCAGAGATACAGCGTGGCACGCATGTCAGTCTGATCTTTACTTTAAAAGAGATGTGTAAGTCAATACTGTAGACTAAGACCAGATTTCATGAACTGCAGGTAAGTTTCCCAATCTATTGCCTAAACGAGGCAACTAAAAAAAAAAATTAAATAAACAGTTGGTGTAACACACTTCGAGCATTGAGGAAAGCCGTGATATAATGACCTTATGACTTCCTACATGAGGGTATGTGTTGAGCAAGTCAGCTACATCTTTCTGTATTTCTCTCTCTCTCTCCCTCTCTGTCTGCCTCTTGTCGTCAGGAAACACAAAACTCTGGCTTTAGTGAAAGAGAATCGGGTGATTGGTGGAATCTGCTTCCGAATGTTTCCTACCCAAGGCTTCACTGAAATTGTCTTCTGCGCTGTTACTTCTAATGAGCAGGTCAAGGTAAGCTGAGCTGTTTTATAGTTCTTCCCCACTCCAGTACCACTCAATCTGTGTTTGGTTTCAATTGTAAAAAATCACCAAATATGGAATGCAAAGTCCATGCTCTACAGTTTGCATAATTTACATGATTGCATGTAACTACATACTGTATATGGAATAGCCATTACCATCACTTCAACTTGAAGGAAAAAGATGCTGATATTTGACCGGTGGAATTAAAACATTTGTTCAAGAGATAATCACGTTTGTTTATGTTTTCTGTATAAATGGGTTCATATGATGTAAAAACGAAGACTGGGATTGGGATTGAGAAAAATGTTTCTGTATGGAAAATAGAAAAAGAGAAACAACTTGATAATTCAGTGAACTCTGTAAAAACCATGTAAACTCTGAAAAAAAAAGCACATAAAGACTTTCAAAAAAGAAATGCAGCACTGAGCGGCACTGACATGTCACATAGTGATGTATGTGTGTTATCATGTGTTCGTAATGTGGAACAGCAACAATATAAGAAGGATAATTTAGTCACTGTTTTATTCTGATAAATCTCTCTGACATTGTTTTGAACAATTAATTTCACCTCAAATACAAGTCAGTGATGCTTGAAAAAGTAAATCAATATGTTTAGCTGATTTTGGTGATAGCTTGCAATAAGTTTTTCTACTCATAAATGTACGGTATAGACATGGTCAAGATCAAAGTTCATTGTACTTTTTTGAAAACACTATTTTCCATTGTAACCTCAGCTAGGAATGTCCAGTAGTGATGCATGTTGGTGGACAGGGTACAAATACATTGATAATGATGCACAGGAATGTGATAGTGGTGAATGGATGGAGTTCAAGGTAAAATGCTTAAAGACAGGAATCTTGCTTAATGCCATCAGATCAAAGGGATTCTTGTGGATTAGCATTTGCTGTGTTTGAATGGTACCCACTGCACTTTTGCCAGATTTTAGTATCCATCATTCTTTGGTTAGCTGATTAATTGCTGTGCTGTGTTTTCTTTGCTGTCTCACAGGGTTACGGTACACACCTGATGAATCATCTGAAAGACTACCACATCAAACATGGAATTCTCCACTTTCTCACCTTTGCTGATGAGTTTGCAATTGGCTACTTTAAGAAACAGGTGCCTATCATTGGCTGCATTTTACTTTATGTCGACTCAGTAGATTGGTAATAGTTCAGTTTCAACAGTTGGTTAGAGGTGATTTCAGAGGAGGCTTCACCAAGCTTGACAGTTGTTGTGCCTCAGGGGGAGATGAAGCCTCAATATCAAAGAAATCTGTACACATCTTCTTCTATAGAACTAGAAGAGATATTAAAGCTAAATTAGCACTATGAGTAAGCAGATTGAACTGCCCCCAAGTTTAATAGCTATGTTCTCAGGCAACAGTCTGCAAGAATGCATGGGAAATGTGAACTTGCGATGCTCTGTTGAGACCCCCTGGTCTCTTACATGTAGATAATGTCGTACCTGAGGAAGGATGTTCATGACAAAATTGACAACGTATATTAGGTCCAACAGGAATGGTAATCCATTCCTGATTTTTTATTCTAAATTGCAAGATCACAATTGGCAGAAATCATCCACAATGGTTAGGAATGCATACTTTTCATTCATTCCATATGAACATGTGGTCCATGAATCTTCTCAGGACTACGTAGAACACCATCTGATTTTTAGCATGAAGTACTTACTAGTATCCAGTCGTACAGGTAATTTATATTTTTTGTAGATGTTTTCAATTATTCACAAGTAGGTTAGTTGTTTGTAGGGGCCCTGAAGAGAATGACACCTTCAGGTCACCTCAGGATGACTACATCAAGGATAAGGGTATTTATTGATCTTGAGCCTCTGAGACTGCCACTTCCTGTATGGCTCTTGTTTTATGATAAAATATTTCTTTTTTAAAGCTCACCTGACCCAAAGTCTCAGGTGGGCTAAAAATGCAATCATTCATTGTCTGGCATCATTATTATTTTTTTTTTTTCACAATTTCAGCTTTTTCTGAAAAAAAAAAAAAAATGTTACAAATTATCACCAAACTTAGTAGGTAGCATTCCAGGGATGATAGCTGTGTGTCCTTGGCATCTTTATTTCATATGTAAAAGTCATTCCCAAACACTTAAGCCAATTGAGTTAATTTGACATTGAAAAAAACAAGAATACAAAAATTTAATGGCTGCCATTTTCATTTAGGTACTTCATAATACATTGGCTTGTCATATTTTCTGTGTTAAGATTCACTCATGAGAAAAATAATTTGATACATGTGATGTTTAGGGCTTTTCCAAGGACATCAAATTGGCCAAATCTAGCTATGCAGGCTACATCAAGGACTATGAGGGCGCCACACTGATGGGCTGTCAGCTCAATCCACGCATCCCCCACACAGAGTTCTCTCTCATCATCCACAAACAGAAGAAGGTATGTTTATACATCAGTGATTCATTACTTGACATTATCTGACAGAGTTGCTATAGTCTGATGTTCCATAGTATTGATAGATCATGCAGATTTCTTCATTTCTCAAAGCTTCATAGTGAATAGAGTAGAGAAGGTATTACGTAAAGTCTAACATTTGTGATGACATGTAAAGCAGATCACTTCAAGCTGAACCAATGTTGTGTGTTGTCAGAACATCCTGATGTAAGGAAAAGATGCTGCAGCAGATGTAGATCTTGGAGCTCCCGTGAGTCTATCAATCACAGCCTGTGTGCAAAAAAACAAAACAAAGAAAGACCCCATTTCCTTACTGTGCCAGGGATATGGAAAATGCAATGAAAAGTAGCTGTTTACCTCTGATGCACAAGTAGCAGGTGTGAATTTTTAAAACCCTGCAGATTGTGTCTACATGACCAACAATGGTATCAGTCCAGCATTTCATGTCACCAAAAAAGAAGCAGAGTAGTGCTAGACATACATCACACCTTGATGAACTAATTTATAGTGATTCTAGGAAATGAAACTGAAACATTTGTGAGGGATTGGTTTCTGTTTTGATGGTGGTGTGGTGTTCTTAATAGAAGGTCACTGAAACATTTCTAGTGAGGCATAATGGTGTCACTGTCTGTGTCTTTATCATCATGTTTGAACAGATTGTCAAGAAGCTGATAGAGAGAAAACAAGAGGAGGTGAGGAAGGTCTACCCAGGACTGACTTGTTTCAAGGAAGGAGTGCGACAGATTCCTCTGGAGAGTATTCCTGGACTAGGTCAGATTTCACACAATGGATTTAAACTAAATTATTTCTGTCGAGCTGTGACGTACAAATGTTTAGATATGTTGAATAGGGTCAGTGCTTTGCTCAGTAATCACACTAATTCACAGTGACTACATTATATCTTCAGATGAGAATCATAAGGGCATTACAGTTTGTATGTTGCCACTTAACCCAGCGTTCAAGGCAATTTAATGTCCTTCTCATTCTCAGCTGACGATACGTATAAGTGTCTTTATACCTGGTACTACTCCGTCGAAATCTCTGCCTACCAACTGAGTGACTGCAAAAGATAATATAAAGGCCTGTGTAGTTTGCCCTCCAATACTTCACTGAGCATCTGCCAATTGAAAGCAGTTAGATGCAGCTGTTTGTTTCGATAAGTATCTGAATTGAAATTATATAATACACATCTTATTTCATATTCTGTATTTTCGTCTGGGTCATTGTAGTTACAATTCACTGTGCAGAAATGGCTGATTTAAACTGAATGACCATATTCATGCAGTAGGAGGTATCTATATCCCACTGTGCTATTATTTACCTCTTCAATTAATGCAGATTTTAGTTTCAGTTTTTTGAGTGCCGTTGTATGTAAAGTTACTTCAAACTTTCATTTTAAGTCATTTTGAGCTTAGTGTGGAAGTACAGAAATATGACATGTGTATGCACACTTGTATAAAAATACCTTGAGTCAGAATTTCTTTACTTCACTCATCAATCATACTCTCTCATCATCCTTCTTGTGTCGGTGGTTTGTGTGTGTTTTCTTCTCTTTTTTTTTTTCTTTTTTTTTTTGGTGGGGGGGGGGGGAGGGAGGGGAAGAGGGATATTAAATAGTTTCTCCTTATGAGGGACCCATGAATTTCAGTCTAGGAAAGCCATCAATAGAGTACTGTCAGAGACAGGTATCCCTCAAAAACAAGCAAACAAAACAATCACTAGACATGCATGCTTTCTACATGGGATATTCCTTTTCCTATTTGGGGTACTGTAATACAAGGAATGTTTGCGTGCATTGTGATTTCACAAATTTCATGAGAGCCAAGATTTGCAAAATTGAAATGCACGCAAAAGTTCTTGTCTACACTATATGCATTGAATGTTACAGGCAACTTGCGAAGATTTCATGCTGCGAAAATATTGTGTTTTACGGTATATCCCTGATGACACTCCATGCTGACAATGACTGTACATTTCAGTCATGGCTTTCTAGACTTGCTTGTGTGATATCATTGTGACTTTTATCACTTGATATATCCTGGTTTTATGAGCTTAGCTCTTATTGGGCTTTGTTCACTGAGTGATGGAGATGTGTGAGAACTAGTTAAGTGTCCAATAGGTAGAGATGAGATAACCTAATTCTCCATATTGTGTCACCATGGCCTCCTGGTTGGTCATGGGCAAGTTGCTACAGCTGAGTGGGCTGGCTAACTTGCAATTATTAAGAAGTCAAGTTTGAAGGAATTACATATATCTGAATGCTGATGAAATAGCACAGCAGGTTACATCCTAGTACCAGGGCACACAAAGGGTAAATGGGTTAATAATGGAAGTGTTCATGGATTTAATTCAATTATTGTTATAGCATACATGTATATGCTTGCCAATCTTTAGCAACATCAGGTTGCTTAAATGAAATTGTCTGTTTAAGACTATATTGACAAATCTCTTTTTTATTACACTAAGACTTGTACAGTATATGAATGTGTTATGGATTTTTGCTTGTACGCCTAAGATAAAAAGAAGTTCAGCTATATTATGTTTCAGCTCAAATTGCATCTCAACTCTTCATTTTTTTACACCAGTGGAGGCAGGATGGCGTCCTGTGAGAGAAAAGCCCAAAGTTGCTCCATTGTCTGAAGAACAAGTCCAGACTTCATTCAAAACCATCCTCACAGCTGTAAAGGTCTGTTACCACTATTTCTTTGCTTCTTTACCAAGATAGGGACTGCGTGCTAACTTTAATACATGTACAGTATATAAAAGATAAAGACAGCGTAAACACTAGATGAAATCATTAACGCGAGATATGTTATACAGTGCACTCCCGTTGTAACGAACACGGCTATAGCAGAATTCTGATTTCAAAGAAGTAAAAACTCAGGCCGCAACGTTAGCTACTCTATGTATTTTTATTGTTAAGCTGTTCAATTACAGCAAAATCTGTAACAAAAGAACACTGCCGGTCCCGAGGACTTCATTTTAACGGGAGTCCACTGTACCCAAATTAATTGCTGCTTAGATTGCAAAAATTCTACAATTTTTGTATGAAATGGTACTCTAGATTTTAATGGTCAATGCACAAAATTAAGTTTTATATCTGGACATAAAATGGAGTTCTTTTTTTATGCCTCCGCAATGAAGTGGCTGGAGGCATTATGTTTTCGGGTCGTCTGTCCGTCCGTACGTCCTTCCCGTTTTGTTTTTGTCGATATCTCAAGAACCATGTGGTGGTTTTACATCAAACTTAGTATGAGGGTATATCCTGGGGGGATAATACTTTGTTTTTATTTTAGAGTCACGGGGTCAAAGGTCAAAGGTCACAGGTTATTTTGTGAGAAAAGGTTGAAATTTCATGTTTTTCTCCATATTTCGCAAAGGTTCAAGGTATCTTCATGGAACTTAGTATATATGCATGTACCAATGGGCAGTGATTATCTAGGGAAGTTGGGGGTCAGGGGTCAAAGGTCAAGGTCAACTCCTCAAAATATCACTACTTTCCTTATATTTATGCAATGCCTGAAGGATTTTTTTAAAACTTGATGTATGCATGTATTACCCAATATATATATATATATATATATTTTGTGGGGAAGTTTCTTGCCAAAAGGTCAAAGGTCAAGTGAAAGTGCTAAATTGCACTTTTTCCTCCATATCTTGAAAGTAACTCAAGTTGTCATCATGAAACTTACATATTTATGCATGTTCTACCTAATAGTGATTCTCTTTGGAACTGTGTGGTCAAAGGTCAAAGGCTAGGTTTAGATAATACTATTTTACCATTTGATACTGAAATTATACTTTTTCTCAATACCTTGAAAATTACTTAATGCGTAAACTTACAAAAGGGTCAAAAGTCAAGTAAAAATCATCAGTTCCCCAAATACCTACACTCTGACGTTTTAATCATTCATCCAATTGAACCTAGTTCTAGGAAAGTGAACATTCAGCACATTTGTGGCAAACCTGTCATTTTAATATTTTGCCAATTGTGTGAAACTGTCATCACACATTGTCAAGACATTGTACTACAAATATAGACCTATTAGGAGAACAATGCATTATGACGGAGGCATACCAGTCGCCGTAGCGACATTTCTAGTTATTGTTTATCATTGTTATTATAATTATTATTATTTTTATTATTATCATTGTTATTATTATTATTTTTATTATTATTATTATTATTATTGTTATTATTATTATTATTGTTATTATTATTATTATTATTATTATTATTATTATCATTATCATTATTAATAAAGGAATCAAACTTAAATCAATTCATCTGGACTTACTGTTTTACTTCCGAGAACGGTTTCACGTCCGATCCTGGACGCTTCATCAGCTCGTCTGATTTGACGGCGGGAAGGCGTCGTTGCTAATCAGCGCAGACGCACTACCGACGTTATTGTTCGAAGTCAGTCGCCGAGGAATTCTCCGGATGACAGAGCTGTACACCCGGGAGAGGTTGTGTCGCAGTCCCCCACCCTTGTTGAGGGAGGGGTTTTCGGAGTTGACGTAGACGGCTTCCCGGACCCCCCTCTCAAACCACCGAGGCTCCTTATCTAAGATACGCACATTTTGTCCTTGAAGTTATGTTTGAAGGTCTTCAGGTGGGAGAAGACAGCCGAATCGTTGCCTAATGTACCTGGTCTTCGATGTTGATATAAGGGCAAGTCCAAGATAATGCGCGCGTTACGTATGGGACATTCAGAGACTTTTATGACCTGAAAAATAGTGTTAATGGCCTTTGATCATATTGAACTTTATCATGGTAATTGATATCTAGGAGGAGTATAATCATGTAAAAAATGGAGAAAAATGACCATCACAATTATATTCTAGAAGAGAAAATATGTGCCTTTACGTATGGGACCAGAAAAAATGTGTTTTTTTTTACATTTTTTTCAACCTCAAAACTCTCTGTAAGTATTTAATTCTACAACTTGAAACTCACTGTGATGAAAGTCACAACACTCAAGATTATCAGAGGTAAGTTTCATGTCATGAGGCAAAAAGCACTAATTACAGGTTCTAATTAAAGACAGACATGACGTGTTACATATGGGACAGTTACGTATGGGACACTTAGTCCCCCATTTGTTTAGTGTGTGGAGAACCATGTCTATAGGTATTTTGCATAATTATTGAAGTAAAATCAGTTGAAACTACTCAAATACTGATCCAGATTGTCAAGGAAACAATATTCCCCAAATATTTACCATCATAATCATATTCAATCGTATTTTTATGACCAACCTGAGTATGCATGCCCTATGTCCCCCATTCGTTTAGTGTGTGGAGAACCATGTTTATGGGTATTTTGCAAAATAAGTTTGCAAAATACCCCTAAACAAATCTTTGCATTCAAGGTAGAATCATTTGAAATTATTCAAATACTGATCCAGATTGTCAAGGGAACAATATTCCCGAAGTATTTACCATCATAATCATATTCAATCATATTCTATATTTTTATGACCAACCTGAGTATGTATGTATGCCCTGTATTTTTATCAGGATTGTTACTACTAAAAAATTGAATAGTTTAAAGTGTTTACTTCCACTGATGAAGGGCAGTTTGCCATTCACTTTCAATAAAAAACAACTTGACACAAGAAATATTAATTTTGATAAATATGCAATACCTGCTGCGTGGAACCTGAGTAATCCAGTAGATATATGATGCCTGTCTACCAATTAGGTCATTGATTCGAGTCACACCTCAGTATGTATACCCAAGAATTTTGTTGTGGCTACTACTGAAAACTGAATAAGGACAATTTGTTTATCACTTGCAATTAAAAAAAAAAAATGATACAAAAAACACTAATTTGAAGTAACATCTTCATTATCCTCACATACATGTGTTATACAATGCAGCTACAACGTACAATGTAGCTAGAGCTCTACATTGTGTGGTGAACAGTACCAGGTACCCAATATACAAGTGGTTGAACTGCAATTTTTCAATCTGCTTGTGTATTCGATTTCAGTACCCTTTAAATCAGATGTCTCTACTTAAAGGGACTGTATACATGTACATTTGTAGTTCTGGTTCAGATGGGAATTCTAATTTCAACTTCTACAAGATAATTAGCACTTCTTTTATGAAATATTTAAATAGCGTACAATTCTAAGAGGAATTCAAAGTTAACATGACAAAAATCTGTTTGAAATGGCTGAGATATCCAGAAACATGGTGTCCTAACAGAAGGTGGGTCACATTTTTTATTAGACCACTTCAATTTACTACATATTTGTTTGTTTTTTGATATCTCAGCCATTTCAAATTGGATCTCCATCAAATAAACTTTGAATTCCTCTAGTCTTAGAATTGTATGGCACTCTTTAATAATTCGTATAATTGGTTTCCAATCATCTCGTAAAATGTTGAAAACTCAATCCCCATTTCTACGAAAACTATACCATCCCTTTAATGCTGATTTTCATTGTGTATTTTGCCATCTCCCCCTCCCCCTTTGTGAAAATTGTTCAGTCAAGTACATGTATTGTTTCAAGTGTCTATAACTCAAAAGTAGCTACAAAGTTGGGATGCTTTCAGCAGGACGATTGACCACTTGTTTACTGAGAGACCTTCCCAGCTAGTACATGCATTCACGTGCAATATGTATGAGGATGTCCCATACGTAATGCATTAGTCCCATACGTAAAATTATTTCACTGCCTAATAAAAAATATTTGTTTTTACTATTTTTTCTTCTTTCTATGGTATTTAGCTTCTCTAAACAATAAATTAGAACTTTCCAAAAGGGCATTCAAATAACCTTACAAATTTCAGAAAAACCATAAAAAAATGACCTCAATTTGTTACATATGGGCCATCTCATGATAGGACACGAGCTAATTTGCATAATCATTTGCATAATCCCTAAATTTTCATACCAAGTTTAACTATTAGATGAACTTCTTATGTCCACATATCAATCAAATATCATTTGCTTTCCTTTGAATAAATATGAATTTTTATAAATGTCCCATACGTAACGCTGTGTTTCACATTTATGCAAATGAAGCCCTTGAAATTTGCATAAATTTATATAATATCATTTTTTCCTCCATGGAAATCAAAACTTCAACTCATAAGCTTCCAAATGATACCAAACATGTCAATATTGAGCAAAGATGATCCTTGACACTGTATGGCGTTGACCACAGTGCTCCTCTTTTCCTTCGGTACCTTATCTTTTGGATGGACCAGTTTCTGTTTTAGTGTGTGAGCCGGTTTCAAGTAGACAGGAATCCGGACCGGTAGCCTGAGAGAATCCGTTAGATTTTTTCAGAGAGTCCGCTGACGTAGGGCACCGAGACACCTATCCCCGGCGCTGTTCTGTTGGACGTGTTTCCGTATCACGATGTTGACGTTTGCGTGGTTGGATTGCTTTCTCGATGCTCCAACCGTGGTAACCACACGCTCGAAGTGCTTCCCGGAGATGTTCTTGTTCTTTCTCCTTGGCCTCGTCAGTGGAAGAAATGTAGGACGCCCTGTGAAAGAGTGTTCGTACTACTCCCAATTTGTGAATGGGGGGGTGGTGTGAATCAAACAGAAGGAACTGATCTGTGTGAGTGGCTTTTCTGAAGACAGAGGTAAGGAGCGTCCCATCGTCTTGGATGGTGATAGGACAATCTAAACTTTAGAAACGCTAGTTGCTTGTCTTTTGCTGTCTCAACTGGGAAATTAATACACGGGTCGCAGTTATTGATGTGTGTGAGGAAGGCTTCTAGTTCTGAGGTCTTGATCTTAACCCAGGTGTCATCCACATACCGAAACCAGTGAGAGGATGATTGGCCTGCGAATGAATTCAGAGCCCTCTCTTCAAAATCTTCCATGTATAAGTTGGCGAGGACTGGCGATATGGGAGAGCCCATAGCACATCCATGCTTCTGTTTGTAGAAGGTGCCGACAAAGGTGAAATAGGTTGTGGATAAGCAGAGTTCTAATAATTGACAAATTTGATTAGGATTGAGCTTGGTTCTTGAGTTGAGGCTAGAGTCTTGAACAAGGCATGAGTGAACTGTTTCTATTGCCTTGTCAGGCGGCACGCTTGTGAAAAGAGCAGACACATCCAGGGAAACAATACATTCATCGTCTTCTACCTTGATGTCCCGCACTAGAGTCTTTGGTGTTTATCATGTTACGCTCTGATGAGCTTACGAGGGGGCTGAGAATTGATGTGAGAAACTTGGCAATGTTATATGGGACACTGTTAATGCTACTCACAATAGGTCTCAGTGGCACGTTCTCCTTGTGGATTTTGGGAACAATAACGTCGGTAGTGCGTCTGCGCCGATTAGCAACGACGCCTTCCCGCCGTCAAATCAGACGAGCTGATGGAGCGTCCAGGATCGGACGTGAAACCGTTCTCGGAAGTAAAACAGTCAGTCCAGATGAATTGATTTAATTTTGGTTCCTTTATTGATCGTTTCCTGGATGAATCACAGCTTACACCATTTTATTATTATTATTATTATTATTATTATTATCATTGTCATCAATATCATCATCATCATTACCATTACTTTCATTATTGTTTTCACTAGAACTTTTGCCTACTACTATGCTGGCAGAAGTAGTTTATACAGCAGTCTCAAAGTGTTAAGAACTTGTATGTGAATCAATATTCCCGGAACAACTGAGTGACAAATTTGCCTTCATAAAAATGAATGAAAACCAACCAATAATGTCTGAGTAATAGCCATAATAAACAAATCATCTGTGGGCATACATACGTACTCGCGCACATATACAGTGTACATATGCATTCATGTGCATGTGATTTCTTTTTTTTTTTCCATTGCTATTACTCAGACAATGAATAGTCTGTGTTCATTAACATTGATGAAGGGAAATTTTCAATCAATTAGCAATAAAATCATTGGTTTGTGACAATTTCTTCATACCAACAAGTTCTAATAACTGTTTACCAACCAAAGAATTGATAATGGTTATTGCTTCAACAGAATCATAACAGCGCTTGGCCCTTCCTCAAGCCAGTAGAGAAGTCTGAAGCTCCAGACTACTATGAACATATCAAGTACCCAATGGGTGAGTCATTCAATACAGTATGTGCAGAATGGAGACCATTGCTTTCTGCTGAAGGCTAAACCCTATCAAGGCGGGGGATGGCTGGAAGGCCCCCTTCGATGTGCACAGTTATACTAGGTATTTTGCCATTACCAGAAGCTAATGGCGTGATGTCTTATGACTTTTATTTTTCAACTCTCAAGCACCTTTGGATACCAAATTTGCTGCACCCAGGCACTCGGCTTCAAAATTAGGAATAGAGATGTGCATGCATGTCGGACCAAAGCTTGTGCAAAAACATTTATTCATGTACAGTTTCAATGCTTACTGTGCTTTCAATCAAATTTCATAAAAGCATGATTATTTTTGTCTTAGACTCAATATCATACAATGTACTTTCATGCTCAGAACAGTAGTGCCAATAAACTTTAGCAAAAAAATAGTGAAAAAATGTCGGAAAACAAAGAAAATATGTAAGAAAGTACAAATAATGAAATACTTCTAGAAATCAAATTTTAATGGCACAATTTTTTTCAATACATTTGCAATGAACTATGAACCCCCACTACTTTTTCACTCCCGAAGTGGCACCAGAAAAAAAAATAATAATCATGGTTAAGCTTTTTTTTATGTGTCAGCTGAACAAACGCGGAAGTACAGCAGAAAATTGCATTGAAGGCCTTTTATTTTATTATTTTTTTTTACTTGTTCGCTGATGAAAGCAGAAAGTGGCACCAGAAATATAAACTACCCTCCACTTTTCAAAATGTGGTGCCAGGTGTGTACATGGTCATTTGTGCATGCATACTGTATGTTTGTTTAGGAAATAGAATACAAAATCGTTTCTGTTATTTTTAAGAATTTGCTCATCTTTTTTTTTTTTTAATTGATGATGTACAGTGGAAGTGTGTAGTATATCTCTGTGTTTTGCTCTGATGTTTTTATAAGGATGTTATTATAGGTCATTAGTATGTCATCCCTTGATTAATGCATTACATTAATCAAGGGATGACATGCATGTATTTGGTGATATTAGTGTCACTGTATCTGCAAGAAGCACAGTATTCATGACTCGGTTCAATCCATTACAGTAAACTGTGTGCTTAGAACATCCATATTACGCGCCTGTATTATATTATTATTATTATTATTATTATTATCATTATTTTCATTAATACAACATACCTATGCCTAACCTCTGTAGATGTAGAAAGTCTACTCTAATGCATAATTCTAGAAGAAAGTCATGTTAAAAAATCTACAGGACATGGAAATGACTCCAGTCATTTGAGGCTCCAAAGGGATGGCACGTAATTTGTATGATTTAATGACTCTGTAGGATGTATGTCATCAAGGGATTCAAATGTGAGTTCTCTTTTGCTTTTGAGACAATGACATCAATGTCAGTTACGTCAGAAAATCTTTCGTCTGTGTTTTCTTTTAGACCTAAAGACAATGACAGAGCGGTTCAAAAGCAAATACTACAGTTCCAGAAAACTGTTTATTGCTGACATGCAGCGAATCTTCAGCAACTGCAGAGCCTACAATACTGCTGATACAGAGTATGTTCGCTGTGCCAACACTTTGGAACGCTTCTTTATGAACAAGATCAAGGAACTGGGTCTTGTGGACAAATGAGGAATCTATCTACTCCATGGTGCTGTCAGCTTTCAACTTCTTGGCCATGCTTTTACTGACCCGAATACATCAACAAAACAGTAGGTCATAGGGTTACACAATGTTGAGTACATAAGACTAGCATGTATGAGACAAATGAACAAGGCAAGTATGTGGCTAGAAATGTGTCATTATTTGCGACTTTGTCTTCTCTTGATGATGTCTCATGCACAAACTGACTTCACTGTGGGGGACAGCTGTGAGTAGCAGAATGAAACCAGTGTTTGTAGAGCTATATGGGATGAGATTGAAAGTGATATGGTTGTGCCTTGGACTAGAGTGCCTTGTGCAAGAAAGCTGTCATTTTTTTTCATATTTCTTTGTTTTGATGTAGGAGGAGTGGTTTAATTGATGTATGCTCAATATCTACATTTCAATAGGTCTTGTAGAATACTACAGCTCATGGGTTCAGAAAAAAAAAAGTGCAATGGAAATCACATATTGCAGGATGGGTTTGGGAAACAAGTTATTCTCCTGTTTAAGCTCTTGCTATCCAATCACCCAACACAAAACCCTCACTTTGCCATTTGGGAATTACACTAAACCATGCATTATAGAGCTCTATGATACCATATGATATCCATGGCAACTTGTACAAATGCAGTAAAAGAAGAAGAGACATAGAAGTAGTCAAAGTAAATCTGTAGTCCCATAGTTGAGCAGATTCACAGGAACAAGCATTATTGCAGGTACAATTGTATTCATTCTGCAAGGTAATCTGCAAGCTAGACCTACATATCAAATCACAATGCCTGTGACCTTATCAAAGTCCAGAAAAAGGCAGTACTGTTTGATATTGACATCAAGGTGTTTCGTTACACTATTCAAGTGAACAGTGTATAAAATGGGAAATCTAATGCAAATACATTTATTTTCTTCTGTCTCAATCTGTCAAACACACGCTAACACACACACACACACACACACACACACACACACACACACACACACACTCACACACATGCTGTACACAATCGCATAGTGGGAGAGTATGTGAGGGGCACCTGGAAGGTGGAAGGTGATTCTCCACACATGTGCTGCATAAAGGGAAGAAGCTGAGAGTGCTGGAAATGACACAAGCACAATGTCACCTGTCAGTGTATGAATTTTTCATTTCCCTACAAACATTTTATGCTCAATGAAAAAGGTTCTTCACCATGCAAAAAATGATCATTCTTGTACGGAAAATGAAATCCATGTGATCTCTGAGTTCAGTTATCATTTTTAGATATTCATGAGGGACATTGCAGGAAATGGTTTTTCCAAAAATATGGCCTGCATATTTTAAAGCAGGCTGTGGTTCCAATAATGCTGTGGAAATAAAGCTGTAAAACTGTTGTTATAATTATCAGTGCTGTTGCCCATAGGTTGTGTTGCACTGTATCATGATGACATCTCTTACCATTTGTGACGTTAAACTGCCTCAAGTTTCATTTCATGAGAGAATATAACCTTGAAATGTTTAATAGCCGTTTTACACACAACCCCTCAAAAGGGAAGGTAGAGAGACTAAGATGGTTTGATATACAGTTGAACCTCTCGTATCCGGACAAGTCGGGACCGGGGCTCATCCGGATAAGGGATTTGGCCGGATACGGGAGACTCAATGCTTTATACATGTACATTATACATACACATGTACTGATGTAGCCCATTGTAGTACCACATGTAGTAATGTGTATACTGCAACCTTTTCATTGTTACATTTGGGGATGTTTCGGGATGTTGAAATGTCTAAAGGTAAGCAATTTGGAAGGAAATTTGATGCAATGTATGTTAATCATATTGGAAGTAATATGTAATTCATGTGTGTTTGGGTAGGAGTTCCCAAGGAGTTGGGAATCCCCCTTTCTTCCCGTAATTATTAGAAAAAAATCACGGCGAGATTGCGTCCGGATAATAGAGAGATCCGGATAAAGGGAGGCCGGATAATAGAGGTTCAACTGTATAAAGTGCAATGTATCATTGCACACTACAGGGACTATTATCAATTATGAAACACCTGAAGAGATCCTTGTCATTTGATTGGTTGTTTGACATTGATCATTCGGCCCATTTCACTCTGACGTCGTCGTGCGTGCAATTTTGACTCCATTTACTGTGCAAATTTGGATCCATACGATTTGCTCCATTACACACTCGCTGAGAGCCCGGCACATTATGCGTATTAAACACTTGCGTTTACAGTGTGTGTATGTGACAGCACGCTGGCGTAAAGCGCTCTGTGAGCACTCTTGCGATCTCAGATTCTCTCTTGTTTCTAAATTAATAAAACATCAAATGACAAGGATCTATTTAAGGCGTTATATAAAACAAATAATAAATGTTTTTCATTCATGCAATGGACACAATATTTCATTCGGTGAAAGATGAAATATTTGATCCATTCAAGGAGGCTGTGCCTCCTTGAATGGATCATTTCATCTTTCACCTTTGAAATACATGTATTCTGTCCATTGCACTCATAAACATTCATTATTAATTTGTATATCACATTATAATGGGTATTCCCTAAAGAGGTCTTTTGCATTGTTTTTATTGTCTTGGTGTGTACTGATGTCAATTTTTTTTTTGACGGAAAAGGATAAAGTCAAACTGTCTTCTACTAGATGAAAGTCACCATTGCTCTTATTTGTCCTGTATTTTTCTTAAGAGTGTTTCTACAGGGGACACCTCGTATCACCTCGTATCACCTTGCATCACCTCATATTTTATGACTACCAGAACTGTTTCTACTGAGCAATAAATACGTGGTGATGCGAGAAGATGCAAAAGAACTTGCTGTGAACTGGAAGTCACATATTTTACAGATGTGGTCGCAGGGCGTGCGGTATGGGACAGTGAACAAAATGATCAAGATGGCACAAACTAGATCGGGAGGTGAAATGTGCATCAGTATTTCCACTTTTGTATTGTTCTCACTGCCAGTCAGAGAGTAAGGAGTCAAGTTCAATCTGCTGCTTTGAGAAGGAGAAGGTGGCTGAATGTTTAGGGAGATGAAGCATGCATGATAGGCTACATAACAGCATTCTGTCGGCATTCCGTTTTGTTTTGGCATCCAAAATTGAAATGCCCCTCACTACTAATCTGTCATCTGCCGTCACTTGAAAATCGAAAATTGCTGCAGATCCATCCTCCAACATATGATTTATTCAAACAACAAGAAACAAGTTAGTGTACAAGTATCTGGTGGTTCAAGCCATGAAACAAGAAGTAACAGTACGCAGTACTAAGTGTACAGTGTAGACTGTATAGTGCATGTATTGTATAGGACTACAACACACAAGATGCGTCAGCGCTGTGAACGCAAAGCAGGTGTGTGACCATACGAATAACGCTGGCAAAATTTCCCAATAATTTGAGAGTTCCCGGACCGGTACATGGCAAATTTCGCTACACTGCAAATTTTGCTTCCCGATGTGTGTCTACTGACAAATCGTCCTTCGCATCACCGCGCATCAACCACCTCAAAAGGTGGATGACGGAGCACCTCGCATCACCGCGCATCGGCCACTACCCGATGTGTTTCTACTGAGGAAAAATTTGAGGTGTTACTGTGCATTGCTGTGCATCACCACGTATCACTGCAAATCACCTCGCATCGCCTCGCATCACCTCAAATTTTCATTGCTCTGTAGAAACATGCTCAATGTCAAGCCCAGTGTTCCAGGAATTGATACAATGTACAAGGAGTACAAAACTGCAAAGTGACAAACCAGTGCATCCCTTGAGTTATAGTGTGGACTGAAGTCTCAAACCCCCATTAGAAATATGCAGGTTGCTTGTTACTCCAGATTGTAAAAATAGTGAATGAATTACTGACCTTGACCGATAAACATGGCATGTCAAGCAAGACAGGTATTAAAAGGAAAATGCTTGCTATGCATCTGCCCCAGGTTTTTCATAGTCTTGAAGGTGTGTGCTTGGATCATTATAAATGTATGTTCTGGACTGTTATAAAGTCGTTTGATTAGAGAGATGATATTCTCATTACATGAGCTGAACAAGTATGATGATGCAGTGTGGTCAACAGACTGTTGGAATTGCCTCTTGTGCGTGTACTTGTATAATGAATAGCCAACTCAGACTATTTTTTTGTTGTTTCCTGTAATGCCGTTTACTACAAATATCCACCTACCGTATTACGAATAGGTTGATGCCATCTCAACTCATTCCTCCAAACAAGAAACAAGATACCCTGTATGTGTACATGTATTTTGTGTTCTTTGAAAGAATACTTGAAGAGTTTGTTCGCAAAAACCGATAAGTCCATATTTGCCAAATGGAGATATTTGCGATTAAACGTTAAGAAAAATATAGAGAATAATAAGAAAATTTTTGCTTCTTTTGACCATAACTCCAAAAATGTAGCTTTATATGTACTGACCAATAAATCATTTAAAAGGTATTATTTTGTACTTTTAGACAGATACCTTACTTCAAAATCTTCAAAAATGGACTTATCGGTTTTTGCAAACAAACTCTTCACTTGTACATTGTACATGTACAGTGCACTCCTGTTATAACGAACACGGTTTTAACAAACTTATGGTTACAAGGAAGTGAAAATTCAGGCCGCAGCTTTATCCGTTCTTTGTATTTCTGTTGTTTATTTGTTCAATTATAACAAAACTTCAATATAGTGAAAGAAAACTGCCGCCCCGAGGACTTTGTTATAACGGGAGTCCACAATACATAATTTATTTACACATTTCAGAGCAAAGAACCAATAGTTTATGGCCGCATCATTTTAGCCTCCTTTTCCAAACTGATATGAAATTGACCTCACTGGATTTCTCAGTGAAAGAAGTTGTGTACCACAGATTATGATTGAATGCATATCATTTGACTTTGAATGTACAGTGTGTATTTTGCTAGGTATCCTTGAATGTCCAGGAATTCCATCATAATATGCAGACCAATATAATGTTCAGCATTGTGCATATGTGTGAATAAATTATTGTTTTGTTACAAAAGGTACTGTAATGCTGTGTGGCGTACACTCTATCGTGAAACTTGGGTAAGGCACACTGTTACTTCCGTACAGTACAAAACATTTCAGAGAATGTGTATGTATGTATGTACATGCATGTATGTACATGTGTATATGCTGTACACATCGGCCTTGAGATGGCAAAACGATGTATGCTGAAAATTCATGAAAATTGACTTGGTCATATATTTCAGCTTATTTTAGTATAATCTAACTCTTGACCAAATCTTGAAATCTGAACCCATTCCGTTACCGAGATATGATGCTCCCTCCCATTGGAAATTGTTAAAATTTTGGTGGCAAAACAATGTAAGCGGCGATACGCTTGCCCCTGCTTCTCAACACAAGATGGGCATGGACTTTGCAAAACAATGCATCTACATGCGATACATAAGCCGGGTTCACACGTACAAATTAGCGGGATGACGATCGCGATGCTCATCCCAAGTTTTTTTGCGAGCGTCCACACGTACCAAATTAGCGGGATAGCGATCACGATCGGTATCCCGCTAATTTGTCGAGCGTCCACACGTACCGAATTATCCCGCTAATTGCCGATAGAGACAACAGCAAAGCCTGCAAACTGGGTCACACAGCGCCCTTCTCTATCACTGCCTGCGCGCACTTACCTTTGTCCATTGTCTTTTACGCGTCAGTGGTGTGGTTCGCGTGCTGTTGTTGTTGTGCTACAAAGAGGTGAAGGACCTCTTCGCAGGGGCCTCGCTGTTGTGATGTGCGCATTGCATGATGGGATTTAAAAACTCGAGATTGTAATCCCGACCGTTCACACGTACCAGCGCGGGGCAAATTATCCCACTAATTGACGAACCAGCGCAAGATTTCTTGGGATTAGCATCGCGATGCTTATCCCGCCAATTTTCGGGTTTTTTCTGTCCACACGTGCAAAAAACTCGGGATGACGATCGCGATGCAAACCTCGAGATTTGTATCCCGCTAATTGGTGTACGTGTGAACCCGGCTACTGTTTTACCATCTCAATGTTTACGCAGTAATAGACTGCCCAGCTGCGCGCATATTGACATTTTTAATACAGTATACGCGCGCCAGTGATCGAGACCTGCATTGTTTTGCCATATCAATGGCGATACTGTGGTTACGTTGAGACAGAATGTATGTTTTGAAAACTGTATGTTTTTGCAAATGAAGAGTTTGTTTGCAAAAACCGATAAGTCCATATTTGCCAAATGGAGATATTTGTGATGAAATGTCAAGAAAAATAAAGAGAATAACAAGAAAATTTTTGCTTCTTTTGGCCATAACTTCAAAAATATACATTTATACATGTATGTAGTGACCAATATATCATTTAAAAGGTATTATTTTGTACCTTATGACAGAGATCTTACTTCAAAATCTTCAAAAATGGACGTATCGGTTTTTGCAAACAAACCCTTCAAATTATTCTAAAAATAGAGTGTCTAGTGAGACCAATTTGGATGTACTGTATTAATGATAGTGTGGTCCTTCTAGGGTAAGATATGAAGTGTTGAAAGAAAACAGAAAAAGAACTGTAGGTTGGCAAAACTTCAAACTTGATTTACTGGAAATGAGGTTCGACGTAGATACATTGTTTTGCCATCTCAAGGCCGACATGTGTAAACTGTAACCACATCAAGATGTATCCTTGTCTGGATATTGTGCATGTGACAGTAGGTGTTTTCACATCAGCCCGATAAAAATCTAAGCTCGAGAAATTTTTTGAGATAGCGAGTAAGCGCGCTATTTCATTTCTTATTCACATCAGCCCGAAGAGAATCAGCCTGAATTTTTGTCGAGCTAATTCGACAGCCGAGTATGGGATGTGCAAACAGCATAAGTAATGTGTGTGCCCTCTCAAAAATTCCTTGTGATTTGTGTGCAGTTTGCCTTCATCGATTGGGTCACACACGCTAGGCATGATGGGATGCATTGCGCTAATTTCTCAAGTCGTTTTCACATTATCAAATAGCGTACTACTATCCCGCTATTTCAGAAATTTCCCAAGTTGGACTCGAGGAATTTTCTCGATCAGAGCGATACAACTAGCGCGTTAATTTGTGTTCACATTATCAAATAGCGCGCTATTTCGCTATTGGGAAAATTTCCCAAGTCAGAAAATAGCGCACTATTTCAAAACATCGGGCTGATGTGAAAACGCCTAGTGAGAAATAATATTTTGATAGAGAGAGGTCCTGGATAATAAAACATTTCCTTCTACATTGTAAATACCATAGCTGATTAAAAGTCTGCCATAGTTATTAAAAATAGGCTGGTACGGCTGTATCCAGAAATAGAGTACAGTGACACCTTGTCAGTAATTACGAATACACTGTAGGTGTGTCCATACAATTTATAGATTCTCATTTTATAAACTATCACCCTGAAACTAGTCAAATTACATTGTACATGTACAGTGTACTTTCGTTTGCAGAGAATTTACAGTACATGTACAATGCATCAGGTTATGGCAGACAAAAATAATATTCATTCAATGCATGGAGAAATGTCTTGAACACATAAGCAGGACCAAGACATTACTTGTACACATGTAGAAAAGGATGTCAATGAGATGTGTGGGAGAACCAGCTTGTCTTTAATGGAGTGGTCACATCATCCTACAACCATACATGTGTTTAATGATTTAGAGGTTGCTTTAAGATTCCACACACTCTGTGTGAACATGTAAAAAGCAGCTACAAACTGTATCGAAGCAATTTGTCTCCTGATGGGCTATAAACATCCACATAAGTCAACAGATTTTCTCTGGTCCTGTGTATGTCAACTTTACACAACATTCATTGTACTTCAAGTGGAATTGTGAAAGATTCTTGTCTTAAAAGAATTATTTTATCCTTACAAAAAGGCAAGATTATTACCTATAGTCCATGTACTGTATGGCATAACCTTATTAACAGAAAAGAAACTACATGTACATACAATGTCCATGTACTGTACATCACTGTTAGACTTTCCACCGGCACAGACCAAAGAAATGAGCCCTTACATACAATATTCTTTATCACAGGCATCTATAACAGTGTATTAAAACATTCCAGCTGGCTACCTACACATATCACTCCCTCTGACGGTTACAGACCGAGTACCAAATTGTACATAATGATTATGCATCACTCTAACCCAAGTACCAACGGTATCACAAGTTGATCTTTCCACATATTCTTGCACAATCAGAGGTAATGACTATTGTATCAGTACATGTATATACACGTAGTACAGTGAAACCTGTCTACAGCGGCCACATAAGGGTGACAAAAAAGCTGGCTACTATAGTCGAGTTCTTTCACTTGCTTTTTTTCTAGGAGGGATTTGTTTTTATTGGTCGTATACGGCATGTGGCCGCTATAAATAGGTGGTCGCTATGAAAGACAAGTTTGATTGTATTAACTTACGTGTATATTACTTATGGCAAGGAGCTTCAAACAGTTCTAGAGATTTCTAAAGGCCGTGTCACACCTTTCCATGCAAGCTTTGCGTGCTACTTGCAAATAACAAATTTTGCAACCTGGAGGTCCCAGCAGATGACCCTCACATGACCTGCAACTGACAGTACCTAATCCTATCATGTATCTCACCCATCTACCCGGAGTTGTGCATGCAAGTCCTCTTTACCTGCAGCCAAGTTTTGGCCCTGTCATACCTTTCCGGGCAAGAAAATGTACCTGGGCTTGATGTGTGTTTGGATTTCCCCGCACGCAGGACAATTTTTTGCAGGTGGACAAGGATTTGAGGAAGTTTCATATGTGTCTTACCTGCTGGACCCGTGCTACTTATGTTCAGAGAGCGACTACCAAGTCTCACGCATTGTGAGTGAGACTCAAGCATTTAGGGTCTGTCTCACGATCTCATGCATGACACCCATTTTTCTCACGCATTGGGAGCATAGCTTAAAGGATTAAAGTGAGAGTTGCAATTGAAGGCATATTTCCCTTTAGTCTTTCAAAATAAATAAAAATAAAATAGTCACTTCAGTATGCACTAGCTTGCTCCATTAAGAGCTAAAAATTGATAAAGCTCCCTACCGTGGGAGGGCGGAAACCCCCCTCCCACACCCTTCCCTCGCTCAGTCACTTCACTCCCTCGCTCAGGTACATGCGTGCGCGCCGAGATGCTGAGTCATGAAAATCTCACTCATAAAAATTTTTTGAACTTGGCATCTAGAATTTCTATGTATGTTCTACTTATGTCCATTCCATATGACCTGCGTGCAGGCGCATGGATGGTGAGTGAGGGCTAACAACTCCGTGGAGGAATTCCTCTGAAGGAATTTGATATGGCAGACATCCAACTGAATGTCATGCAGATGACACGACACGCGCTTGCGGCGCAAAAGTACAGATCCATGGGCAAATTACATGCTTCAAGCGGGTCAACTGCCTTTGACTTGTGACATCTACAAGTGTTCGCGTGCCTCCTACTGGTGTTCTGCGTGGACCTGTGCAGGCAATCTCCAGGACTCAACCACAAAAGTGTTGGTCATGCTCAAAGCTTGGCTGCAGAAAATCAGACTTGCATGCGCACCTCCGGGCAACTATGGGCGAGAAACGCGTTATGTACTGTCAGGTGTGGGCCAACTGCTGGGAGGTTCGGGTAGCAAAAATTTCCCCTGCAAATCAACCCGCAATGCTTTCCCAGTAAGTAGACATGGTGGGACAAGTCCTTTAGCATGCTCAAAACTTGTTCCGGGTGAGTCGCGGGGGTTTGCTTGCAGAGGTACACGTAGAACACCGTTAGCAGCAGCACCTCGCAGGCAACTCCCATGCAGGTACTTCGCAGCCCCCGTATGTCGCTCATAGCTGAAAATGGGATAGGTTTTTGAAGCTCTCGCCAGTACAGTGAATACACGCAAGTAGCAGGTAAGTACATTTGTATAATGCGCCTAGCAGGTACGTATTAGACGCAAGTACGGAACTCGCCAACATCCTTGTCCACCCGCAGAAAATTTTCCTGTGTACTGGAAAACCCCTACTCGCAACAAGCCCATGTAGCTTACTCAGAAAGGTGTGACAGGGCCTTTAAGATTCCTTAATTTGGAGGGGGGGGGGGGGGGGCATGGTGCCCATTTGAACAAACTGATAATTGATATCCTTTCGTCCTTGGGATGCAACCTGACAAGGTTGGTGAAAATCCGTCATGGGGTTTTGATAACAACATGAAAATATGAAGTTTATACACACTAACAGATGCTGGACGAAGAGCAATCACAAAGGCTCACTTGAGCCTTTGACTCAGGTGAGCTAAAAAAGTTATGCTGATGACTTACTTCTGTGCAATGATTTGTGATCTGTAATTTAAAATCTTTCAAATTAAAATATGTGCAACAGGAAATTGGAAAAAAAAAAAGAGGCAATTATTCCTCCATAAAAAATAATGTAGATTCTCCTTAAAAGATATGCACAGCCACTCCCTCTAAAAAACAAGAAATCATGATACAGTACAGTTGTACATTTGTATACATTTATATATGAAAAATATATGCCAGATTAGTATAAAATAATCTTTCCATAACTGTTACATATGTTACATATTTGATTTTATATGTACAAACTCTAGCAAGACCATACAGTGAGTCTTTATGGTAGATTGCTCTGCCAGTATGAAAGTTAGCATGTCTGAGTTAGGGGCTGTTATACAAGCAACAGGGTTATAATGATTTTTTTTTTAATTACATTTTTGTGACATCTGCTTACTACATGTAGTTTCTAATGCTGTGTTTATACACTTGTACCATGTTCCTGGCAGGCATGACAGTTTCAGGCCACTGTGGACAAAAAGGGATGGACATGAGACAATGTGGTGGGAAGGGTGGGCAAACGTGATAGGCCGTGACTGCTGTGGATGCCATGTTGGGTCTTTCAACTGTCAAAAAAATTTGCCACGGCAGTCCCTGTGCTAACGAGAAACCTTTTAGGCCATAATAAAACGGAGTGAATGCAACAAAGCATGACAGGCCGTAACAATTCTTGGAGGTGGTGCACAGTGGAATGCGATGGAAAATATTGTGTAGTCTATCCTCACTGGAGCGAACTGGAACGAACAAGACTAGAATATGGAGGGGGGAAAACATGAGAATATCCTATCTCCCCATGGTGCACTGCATTTCAAGCAAACGGCTGCCTTGGCTCCCGGGAACATGGTGGAAACATAGCATTAATAAACTAAAACATGCACATTTACTACATATTTTGCAGTCTCACTATATTTGCCATTACTTGTTATCGAAAAGTGAAGAGTACTTGGAGATTGGTTATCTTTGACCTAATGGCAGTCATTCCCTTAAAAAACAAAAACAAATGCAGAGTATAATTTTTGCAGCTTTACTGAAGCCATCCATCTATTTGCCAAATGTTATGCATTTGTTTATTTTTATGGTTTCTGTTTTACTTTGTTTTACTGACCACAAATAGTACATCAATTACAATGTAAATTAATTGAAGTGTACATACATTGTACTATGCTTGTATACATTCACAAAAAGCATATAATGAGAAAATGGTTTGTGGAAATTAGCACTGCATTACATTTAGGATAACAAACATGCAAGTATCCAACATTTTGATCCACATGTGAAATAACACTACATGTACATGTACAGTGTCTATGACTCGCACCATGTCTGATCCTCACAAATGTGGTCTCAGAATGTGTGGAAAATATCAGAGGAAAAGAGAATGAAAGATAACAGGAAAGCCACTGCAATTATTGGCAGTTGAAAAAATTGTATCTCATGACCATAACAGGCTAAAAAAAAAAACAAAAAAAAAACAACATACCATGGAGCAGATTATACACAAGAAATGTGGTGTGTACCGTTATAGTGTAGGATTCCAGGCTTGCTTGGTCAAACACATTTTACATTAACATGTTCAAACCATGCAAAATACAGTTAAACTCGCATAAGTCGATCTTCTCGGGACTGAGCAAAACACATCGACTTAGGCGATTTTCGACTTGTGCGTAAGTCGAAAAAATATCGACTTACAGTTTCACCACACGTACATACATGTATGTGGTCTACTCTGGAGCCGAGAGCTGGAGCGGTGTGCCGCAGCACGGGTCGCCCGGCAGGGCCGCGGCTAACTTTGCATGGACAGTGCATTAGTATTGGCACAGGTCCGATTACTTTACACCCTTGTTAAACCTTGGGGAAGTGAATATGAACGATATTTGAGCAGTGATTGATTCCAGTTTACCATACCGTGGCTTGAAATGCGTGTAGAGGTGCAATTCTGATTTACCCGTGCCCGTAACTTTCCCCCTACTTTCCGCTTTGAAAACTCAGCAGCTTCATCCATTATACCACTCCACTGCACAGCGCTGCAAATGCCAAGCTACACTACAAGCTCAATACTGTAAGCTGTACATGTAAATGAACGCATGTGTACTGTACGAACGCTGTACATACGTAGCGCGACAGCTGACAGGGCTGTACCAGCGGACCTCAAAACACGAAGAGAGTTCAACGATCCCATATCGCTTTGAATTTTGATTTTAGATCATTTTTTCTTTGTCACCTCAAACTCATCTGACAAACAAAATAATGATTGAGTAATAAATAATGAATAATAAATGACAGTGATTTATTACACAATCAAATCTTATTCGACTTAGGCACAGTGAATTCAATGGTTTTTCCGTGAAAGTGTTCTTGGAATTTCATCGACTTAGGCGAGTATTCGACTTACAAAATTCGACTTGTGAGTGAATTAATACACGTAAGTCAATGGGGAAAAATCAGGACTTTTTAAAATTATTCGACATATGCGACATCGACTTAGGCGAGTTTAACTGTACTGTATTTGCATGACTGGACAAAAATGCATTTACCTCAACCCTTTATATTAAGCAATGTGACAATATGCTTTCCTCAAATCAGTTATGTAGTATGTCAAGCATCTATCAAGGCTATAAAATGTTGACTTTAGAACACAGTTTAATCCAACACTGCTTGTAAGGCTTGATTGCAAGCTGATGGACTTTTTTCCCATTGTTTAATGAGGTACACCAGTATTTTTCAAAGGACAACTTATTTTTCCACATCAAATATTTTTTTTTGGGTCATTGTCCATTCATCCCAGGTCTTAGTAATGACTGTACAGCCCTGGTGATAAACAGATGAAGTAAAAAGAAAAAATGATAATAATAACAATCAAATACATACAATGTAATAAAGAAAAAAATGTAGAGAAAATATGTAGAAGACTTGCATATGAAAATGGGTAGAGAATACAGCTTCCAAGTGTATTCAAATTGAGTATGAAATTGCATGCTCACTCTAATGAGATATTGTACTTGTATATAAATGTCTTTTCTCATGACAATCAAATTCAATGTACACTCATGATTACCAACATGTCTAGCAATCACCTTCAACAAATCATATGCACTGTAATGTTACATTGTATTTAACACTGTCAGTATCGCCATACTGTCAGGTAATCTTTCTTTTTTTTCAATTGATAAAGATGAATGAACACAATACCAAATAGGGTGACCCTCTTCAATAGTCAAAAGAGAGTAGGAAATGTACTTCTTTAAAGAATACAAGCAAAAAGATGATTTTTTTTTTTTTTTAACGCGCAAACACAATTTGTACGTACACAATTTGTACATGAAGATTTTGTTCGCAAAAACCGATAAGTCAATTTTTGAAGATTTTGAAGTACGTTCTCTGTCATAAAGTACAAAATGATATCTTTAAAATAATATATTGGTCACTACATATAAAGGTACATTTTTGAAGTTATGGTCAAAAGAAGCAAAATTTTTCTTATTATTCTCTTTATTTTTCTCGACCTTTAATCGCAAATATCTCCATTTGGCAAATATGGACTTATCGGTTTTTGCAAACAAACTCTTCACATGTACATGTAACTGTGATATACATTGTATGTTATTCTAAACATCTATGTCTTTCTAAACATTCTTCATGAATGATGCAGGTACATAATATCAGTATATACAAAACATGAAGTCAGCTGTACGCTACACAAAGGTCATGACCCATTATATAATGTATAATAACTACAGTCAACCTCGCGTAAGTCGACATAATCGGGACTGAGCAAAACACGTCGACTTACGCGAATGTCGACTTACGCGTAAGTCGACATTTTGTCGACTTATAAATGAAAATTAATTTCCCCTGTACAGAGTAAGATTTGGATCACGATGCGGATCGCTACCCATATCTTACTCCTTTTGCCGCCAAAACATGCCTACTGACATGAGCAACAACAATGTTTTAGTTCATGCATAAATCTTGCGCGGGTTAGTATAACGACAACGCACAATTCCCAAATCTCTAGAGGGATTTTGAGAGAGCGGGATCGGAAACCTAGGCCCGTTTCTAGACACTTAACGTTTTAAACTTGATTTGAATATCAAAGGCGAATTCCCCAAAATTGCTTTAAACTTTGCGATTTAAATTCAAGTGCGTTGCTGGGAAGATATGCGTGTGATTTCGCATGATTCTGTCGAGATTATTTTTCAGTGCCGACTGAGTTGAAATATGTGTGATTTTCCTTCCCTATAAGTCGCCATATTTGTTCTGCTTAAATTTGTATTGCCATACTCTGAAAATGAATTGTTCTCGCGCTCTGATTCGCAACATTACCGCTCTGTACGGCGCGGGCCTGTCTGAAATAAAAAGAAGAAGAAAAGTTTGTTCATCCGAAAACAACATCTTTCGTACTATAACCTTCGTAAAAACAAACCTCTTACCATTGTCGGACTAATTTAACTTTGAACTGAGATTTAAAACTTCGGCATAGCGAACTTTAACAATAATTCGTTATCATTTTTTTCATTGACATTTTGTGAAGCAGCATGCGTTTCGGTAGTTTGAAACGTGTAAATGTTGCGATGTCTTTCCCCTGCAAGTGCAGACTAAGTTCAGTCACGGCGAAAGTTCCGTTACGAAATAAAGAATAATGTGAGCCTTTTCAACAATAACGCACTTCCGTACATTTTTATGCGTTTAAACGCAGTTTCTATAGTTTCGGACAAGAACCGCAAGTCTTTTATGCAACGCTCTTGCGTTTTAAAAACAGCGTTGCTTGTGATTTGACGGACTTGCATTTGATTTTTAGAATTGCGTTTAAACGGAATTGAGTTTAAATTTCATACAATTTTCTAGTTTTGTGTTATTATCAAACGCAAGTCTTTTCAGCGTTCCGTGTGATTTGATGGACTTGTATTTGATTTACAGAATTGCGTTTAATTTTTAATTTTGCTTACGATAAGTCTTTTAAACAATAACACACTTCCGTAGATGTTTAGAGATGCGTTTAAACGCAATTTCTTATAGTTTTGTACAAAAACCACAAGTCTTCTCTGCAACGCTCTTATACGTTTGAATACAGCGTTACGTGATTTGATGGACTTGCATTTGATTTTTAGAGTTGCGTTTAAACGCAACTGAGTTTTAAAAAGTTCCCTACAATTTTCTAGTATCGTGTGATTATCAAACGCAAATCTTTCAGCCTTCCGTGAGATTTGAGGGATTTCCATTTGATTTTTAGAGTTGCATTTAATTTGTAATTTTGTTTACGAAGTAAAAAATAATGCAAGTCTTTTAAACAATAACACACTTCCGTAGATGTTTAGCGATGCGTTTAAACACAGTTTCTTATAGTTTCGTACAAAAACCGCAAGTCTTCTCTGCAACGCACTTGCGTTTAAATACAGCGTTACATGTGATATGATGGACTTGCATTTGATTTTTAGAGTTGCGTTTAAATAACGCAATTGGGTTAAAAAAAAAAAGTTCCCTACAATTTTCGGTATGATTATCAAACGCAAGTCTTTCAGCGTTCCCTGCGATTTGAGTTAAAAAAAAGTTCCCTACAATTTTCGTATGATTATCAAACGCAAGTCTTTCAGCGTTCCGTGCGATTTGATGGACTTGCATTTGATTTTTAGTGTTGCGTTTAAACGCAACTGAGTTTAAGTTTCCTACAATTTTCTAATTTCGAGTGATTATCAAACGCAAGTCTTTTCAGCATGCCATGTGATTTGATGGACTTGCATTTGATTTTCAGAGTTGCGTTTAATTTTTAATTTTGCTTACGAAATGAAAAAAGTAGTGCAAGTCTTTTCAACAATAACGCACTTCCGTAGATGTATAGAGATTTATTTAAACGCAGTTTCTAGTTTCGTACAAAAACCCAAGTCTTCTCTGCAACGCTCTTGCGTTTAAATACATCGTTGCGTGTGATTTGATGGACTTGCATTTGATTTTTAGAGTTGCGTTTAAACGCAATTGAGTTTCAGGTTCGTAACAATTATTTTCTAGTTTCATATGATTATCAAACGCAAGTCTTTTCAGCAACGCACTTGCGTTTAAATGCAAAAGTTGCGTGTGATTTGATACACCTGCATTTGATTTTTTTAGTTGCATTATTAGTTGTATTGTAATAAATCTTTTTAGAAAGTGCCCTGGTTTTAATAACGCTTCGGAATAATCAACGTTAGAATATTCGGATTTACAAAAACACCTATTTCATGTTCGGATAATGAATACCTCTGGGACATATAAGTGTACAAAATTTGTGCGTTTTGAGAAAAACGAGAGGGAGAAAAGGGGTAAAGTGAACTGTCTTGGGTACTATGTAATGCTCCAGTGTAAATGAGTGTACATGTCCTTTCTATATTCGGCATACAAGACAATGGACGCATGGCGCGAACGCTACCGCGCCGTACACTAGCGAATTACCGAGTAGAAACGCAGCGAATCGGAGCGGGAAAACAATTCTTTTTCAGAGAATGGCGATAAGATTTTGAGCGAAAAATTATGTCGACTTAGACGAGGGAATTAACACGTATTTCATCTCAGTTGGCACTGAAAAATCAGGTCGACTTACGCGAGTTGTCGACTTATAAATGTCGACTAAGACGAGGAAATTTTCAAGGAATAACAAAGGTAAAAATCTGGACTTTTTTATTGTGTCGACTTAAGCGAGTTGTCGACTTATGCGATGTCGACTTAGGCGAGGTCTACTGTAGTCTGTTTTTTCTTGCAATGGAATTTTCACTGATACAGTACCTGGTACTCAAGATTCAGTGTTGTTATTACAAACAAATCCCCTTTCAAATGTCAGCTGTCAGAACTCAAGGGGATAACATTTGTTGAGGTTTCATTGTTCTTGAAATAATCATGCTATAAAAAGAGAAGTAGATTTTTTTCTTTTAACTCAGTTGTTGAAGGAAAACTGACATGGAGGTGTAATTCAACAAAAATTGAATTGTATTACACTTTATAAAAATCAATTACATGACATTGTGACAACAGCCTTATGATTACTGATCATATCAATATATACAATGGTCTCTACACAGGGGGTCACATCAAGCAAGCTATAAAGCAGTGGTGAGTTCATTCTTTGGGTGGGTTTCGAATGCTGAATTGTGAGACACAATCTAAAAGCCACCACACAGGAACAGTACAAATTTTGTTTGTACGTATGGAAGGAGGTATCCTCTTGCCCAGGTGGTCATAAAGGATGAAGTGCGCACAGGCTGCTAGTTCTGACCCGGACTTGGCGTGGTAAGGAACAATGGTTGAGACTTGGATGACGTCATCATCTGGTTTGGGCTGTCTATTGAGGATAGTCCCACCTCCTAGCTGAATAAGGTGAGCCAATTCAGTCTTGGAAGGTGTTGGGTGTGTGAAGGTGCCAGAAAAGTAGAAGTGACAGCCATCAAACAGTCCTGGGAACTATTAGAATGAGAGCAAAGTGAAGGGACAAAGTGTCTTTACTAATCAGACTAGATATATCGCTACGGCGACTGATATGCCTCCGCCATAATGCATGGTTGTCCTAATAGGTCTATAGTACAATGTCTTGACAATGTGTGATGACAGTTTCACACAAGTGGCAAAATATTAAAATGACAGGTTTGACACAAATAGGCTGAATGTTCACTTTCCTAGAACTAGGTTCAATTGGATGAATGATTAACATGTCAGAGTGCAGGTATTTGGGGAACTGATGATTTTTACTTGACTTTTGACCCTTTTATAAGTTTATGCATTGAGTAATTTTCAAAGTATTGAGAAAAAGCATAATTTCAGTATCAAATGAGAAAATAGCATTATCTAAACCTGGCCTTTGACCTTTGACCTCACAGTTCCAAAGAGAATCACTGTTAGGTTGAACATGCATAAATATGTAAGTTTCATGATGACACCTTGAGTTACTTTCGAGATATGGAGGAAAAAGTGCAATTTAGCACTTTCACTTGACCTTTTACCTTTTGACCTTTGACCTTTCGGCAAGAAATTTCCCCAGAAATATATATTGGGTAATACATGCCATACATCAAGTTTAAAAAAAACAAAACCTTCAGGCATATTGCATTTTAAGGAAAGTACTGATATTTTGAGGAGTTGACCTTGACCTTTGACCCCCCTGACCTTTGACCCATGACTCCCAACTTCCCTAGATAATCATTGCCCATCGGTACAAGCATATATACTAAGTTCCATGAAGATACCTTGAACCATTTGCGAGATATGGAGAAAAACATGAAATTTCACATTTTTTTTCACAAAATAACCTGTGACCTTTGACCTTTGACCCAGTGACCCTAAAATCCACACAAAGTATTATCCCCCAAGGATATACCCTCATACCAAGTTTGATGTAAAACCACCGCACGGTTCTTGAGATATCGACAAAAACAAAACGGGACGGACGGACGTACGGACGGACGTACGGACGGACGACGGACGGACGGACGGACGGACGGACGGACGGACGACCCGAAAACATAATGCCTCCGGCCACTTCGTTGCGGAGGCATAAAAAAGTTTCATTTCACTATACTATGCCTTTCCCATTGACATTAACATTGCCGCACAATACAATGTGAATAGGCTGCAATGGGTTAGCTTTGACTACAATCTCACCTGAAAGAAATCTTTCTACAGCAGACTGTTTGTAATTTGTATTACCTGCCAATTGTACATAAGAGTGGTATACACTTCGCACTTGTATTTACAAAGGTGCATTTATTCAAATACGCATGCTTAAAATGAACATATATTTCAAAATAACTACTTGGAAAACCGTTGGTTTGACACAGTAACATGCAAGCAGACTGATTTTCTCATTTGAAATAGGCCCTAACTGTAGGACTCTTGTACTTACACCTTATACACAATTACATTTCTGTACCAACATATGTGCAGCTGAGTTAAACAGGTTTTGTTTTAATGAAAAATGCATGGTCACATTTTTCTTGTTAAAATTGGATTCACATGGACAACTATAACATTACTGAATTGGCATTGATTACCAGAAATCCATGGATTTTGTATTTAGTTGATCATGGTATGTAATTCTGTCATGAGTATTCATCATTTTGCAGCTTACAATCTTTCCTTCATAATAAGACCAAAACTTGCAACATTTATTTTGAGTTATGATTCAATATTTCATTGTATGTACACATTTGAAGTCTACAGAGCTAAAAAGCAAATGTTGATTGGTTGTAAAATGATGATCCCAGTAAGGTCATGACTATGACAATGTCTTTGTATGAAGAAAAGAATTCACCTGTTTCTGCAGGTTTTCTCTAGCCCTCCTAGGAGCTTGGCTCTCAGGATCAGCTACTGTTCCTTGAATCTCAAATTCAAATTCCTGGACTCTCTTTCCTTCATTGAGGCAGCTCTCCACCCCTGCAAAGAGACAAAAATTTGAGACTTACACTTATACATAGAAATTAAGTTTGTTTCATTTAGTAGGTCATACATACAATGTCTTACGAATAGTAGTTAGTTTGAGGAAAGTAAGCCATCTGTTCTGACAAGGTTACAGTGTGGGAAAAAAATAGGAGGGGAAGGGGGCAAAATGCCTGGGATGACACTATACATTTCTTGAAATTCTAACATTAGAGATATATATTTGATGTCTAATTTCACCTTGATGCTATTATCTCTGTAAATATCAGTAGACACACTGACAGTCTCTTTTTCATTTTCATTTTTTTTTTCTGTGTGAGTCTACTAGAATGCAAAGACTGAGAAAAGTATGACCCTGAGTATCCCAGATTCATGTAAATTTCAAAGCTGAGGTATACATCTAAAGCCTACCAAATCTATCCCAAGAAATATGAACATCAAAAACTGCTTATCTCAGGAATGTCTGCTAGGTGTATTCAGTAATACTGTTTGCTTGGTTTGAGGACAGTGTAAAGTTTATTAAAGCACACTTACATTTAAATGGCAGGACCCATCTGCCGGTGAGAATAGCTTGCATGTATTTCATGGTGCGCAAACACATGTTACTTTCCTCACAAGACGTGATAAGATGTGTGACTTCCTTGGAGAACTTTTCTACCATTCTCCCCTTCAGTAGTTTGGCACAGGTCTGTAAAGCAGCTTTCTCCTTAGATTGAAGCCCTGAATGACAGATAGAATAGAGAGTCAGCCTCTTCAAATCCTTGAAAACATATTATACTATGTTTGGTTCTGGTCCCTAGTAGCAGCAGGCATTGCATGATGATTCAGATTAATGATTCTTACATCAAGTTATTTTTACTGCAAACTGACTAACAAACTGCCCAGTATGTATTTACATCAACAAAACGTCGGGTGAAAATGATAAGGGCATGAAGTTGCCACTAAACCCATAGTGTTCGAGGCAACTTAACGCCCATTCATTCTCAACCAATGATGACTGCAATGTAGTGCTGGCTCTATCAATACACCAGCCTAGTGTCCAGGTACATTGTATGTACATGTAGGAAATATACAGTGTAACATAGAAATTGACTTAAATCAAGTTCATTGGACTGAAGCGTATCATATTTTAAGGCTGAAAGCTGATAGTTGTGGTGGTCACTAGTGCTCTCTTTTGGAGGAAGGGTAGAAAGAAGGATCAAATATTTCAAGTGAAAGAAAACATCAGTTTCCTCTTTTTCTGGACTTTCTCTGCAACAGTAAGACGATCAACACTTCCTGCCTAGAGAGTCAGCATCTTCATAGACTGTATGAAAGACACGTACCTTTAACAGACATATAAAGAAGAAACTATCATGCTTTCTAACATCATATTCGATACATATTGTGAATTTCAATTGTGTAAGACTGAGACACAAATTTCTGGAGGCTCACACATTTATAAACTGGTACACACACTGACATCTCATAGTGAAGGGTATCCTTTATTCATGATTCTCAATGTGCTTCAATCAGGAATGCTAGGCTACTTCAGTCTTCTATCAGGGGGTTCATTGTACAATGGTATCAACACTTTGTGACTGAGGTGGAAGCAGCTTATTAGCAATTGTTTTTATATTCTCATGTGTAATAGTGCTCTGGTGAATAATTATTTACATTGCCATATCCACAATTCATATGTGTGATGACTGGAGACTAAAGTTGATTGCCAAATCAGTCTTATTAGTGCAGCATTTGTATTGATAAACATGTAAATAAAACACAGCAAGCATGGAGTACTGAGTAGTTACGGTTAGGGATATGATCATTGTATCTGCATATATACTAGTAGTGATTACATGACCATTTAGTACTCTTGCCATTTAAAATCACTGTAATCAACAGTATATCTTTGTCAGTAAAGAACACTTAGTTCTTCCCAATATGTTGTAGTCCCCTTTTATCTTGTCATAAGCATAGTAACAGGAGGCATCTTACACCAAGCAACGATGGTGGTTACTGATAGCAGACACAAGTACAAAATAAATCTTGTGGACTTTCAATAAGTCTTGAAGTGCATAATTTCTCAGCTGCTTGCCCTCAGCAAAATTTAGAGTGATAAACCTAATCTACATAAAATATGCTTTTATTGTCAAATTAACTAAAAACCATGAGGAATGAAAGGACAGGAGGAGGTCAATTAAAATATAAGAACCCAATTTACCAAAACAACCAATCAAAGCAAGTACCGGTAGGGCAAAGATGACAATTAGCTAAGGTGATTACATAACACCGACTTGAACAAAGGAATCAGATGTGGGACAGAGCTGGGAGTGAAATGGACGAACACATATAAATTTATGATTAATGAAGGTAATGAGACAAGTACAGTAGCTAGGTCAAGTGAAAATGGGTGCCAAGCTAAAGACCTAAAAAAACTAGAAATGTCGCTACAGCGACTGGTTATACCCCCACCAAACAACATTTCATAAGCTTTGGTCAAAACAACATTTCATAAGCTTTGGTCAAAAAACTGAGGAAGTAGTTAAATCCGCAAGATCTTTCCTTGATCTTCTGCCATTAATATGCCGTTACCATGGCAACGTACTTTCGGGTACTGTCGAAAAATGCGTCTTGCACATCTACAACCAAAGGCACACATCTGTACCAAGTTTCATGGAAATTGGGCAAAAATTGAGGAAGTAGTTTGCAACACAAAATTTTCCATCATTTTGGCTCATAATATGTGAGCTGTTACCATGGCAACATACTTTTTGTCACTGTCAAGAAATGTGTCATGCTGACCTATATCCTAAGACAAACATTCAATATGAATTCCATGAGAATTGGAAGAACACTGATGAAGCAGTTTTGCCATGAAGCATTTTGCCCTATATTTTACCAATAACATGCCGTTACCATAGCAACGCACTTTTTGCCACTGCGGAAATATGTGTCTTGCACATTAACATATTCAGATGAACATCTGTACCTAATTTCATAAAAATTGATCAAAAACTGTGGGAGGAGTTCGCGACGCAAGATTTGTACCCATTTTTGCCCATAATATGCCGTTACCATGGCAACGTACTTTTGGGTACTGTCAAAAAATACATCTTGCACATCTACAACCCAAGGCACACATCTGTGCCAAGTTTTATGGGAATCGGTTGAAAACTGAGGAAGTAGTTCGCGACGCAAGATTTGCAACGGACCGACCGCCCGACCGCCCGACCGACCGCCCGACCGTCCGCTGATTCCTATATACCCCCTTCAAACTTCGTTTGGCGGGGGTATAAAGATAATACGAATAAATTTCATTAAATACCAAACCAGAAATAAACCTATCTTAAGAAAAGGAAGCCCAAATGTCATCTTATCTAATGTATACTTAACAATGACCTCCTTGTACTGCAATTCAACAACACTACAAATTTTCCTTTACTAGTACTTTTATAATGAAGCAAGTCACTTTATTGAATCCTTGTCTGTCTGTACATCTTACCGGAGGCCAGGAGGACAGGGTGCTGATCCCATAGATGCTGGCGGGGAAAAGTGCCGGTTATATTTCGGTCTGAGGTGACATCAGCCAATGGTTTGGTCATGAGAGCCTTCTTCATCTGTGATGTAGCAGCAAGGTCCAGGGGGGTCAAGCCATGGACATTTCTGACAGAGGAACAAAAGTTTGGTGGTTTAAAGGTTACCCATTACCTTTGAAGATATTGATATCACCCTACTAAATACAATTCTTATGAACTGGATTGGTTTTGACACACAGACACATAGACACAAACTAAGATATCTGACAGTTATCAGAGGGCTCACAACTAACTGGGCCCCATTTTATCAAAAAAAAATAATCAATTATAAATTTCCTTAATACCACACATACTGCCACAGACTTGTGATAGAAATCAACTTTATAATCATACCTCTTCATAAAACAGGGCCCTGGTATCATGAAACTGATGCCATATTTTCTTAAACTATACAAGACATATCAAGGATACTTTAAATTTTACAAGGCTTACAAACAAAGATATTCTTTCTTTAGCACTATGGATTACCAACGTATGGTTTTCAACCATTCATTGTGATGGAAATTGTTTCTAAACAACCTCACCCGGGTCTGTTTCATAAAACTTGTTATCAGTGACAACTGCCACATTTCTATGACAAATTTGTTCTCAGCCAATGAGATGCAAGGATTTCAGTAGCTTATAACAACTATGACAACTTGTCACTGCAATAACAAGTTTTATGAAATGGAGCCCTGGTTTGAGTGTTTATGCATGCACTTGGTTCCAACCCAAGCTATAACAAAAGATTGTGACATCATCACTTCTGCACTCTACACATAACGTTTGTGTGCATAACTACAGTACAGTCTAACCTGTCTACAGCGGCCATCCAAGGGAGACGGGAAAAGTGACCGTTATAGACAGGTGGCCGCTATAGACAGGTAATCCATCTTTGCATTGCTTACATGTACACATGTCACTGTTGTATCCTTACATGTACATGTAAATGTATGTGTGTACGTATACACACGTGTGTTTCATGCATTTAACCATGCCAGTGTATAAGAAATTGTTGCACAGTAGTACGGGCAAACTCGCATTGAGTCGATCTTCTTGGGACTGAGCAAAACACATCGACTTAGGCGAGTTTCGACTTGTGCGTAAGTCGAAAAAAATCGACTTACAGTTACAGTTACAGTTACAGTTACACCACGCGTACACATGTATAATGTACATGTATGTTGTCTACTCTGGAGCCGAGAGCTGGAGCGGTGTGCCCGATATTTGCCCTTCATCAAGACACTTTATCCACATTGAATACTACAGTTATTCATTTCAAAAATTAAGAGCAAACATCTGACATTTATTCTAGCATTTTATGGAGCCGATTGTTACCACTGTTCATTTCCAAAACTGAAGGCAAACATCCGGCTTTTTTTTTTTTTGTGGCCCGGCGTGCGTTTTTGTTGACCCCGGTCGCGTATTAACCATTCGCGAAATCGTGATTCGATTCGCAAAAAAACTCCGCTAAAAAAGGCATAGATCGCTACACTCGGCAGGAGCTACGTCGTCCTTTCACCAGGTCTGGGTAATGGAAACCAAAATCTCACGTGAGTTCTTGCGTTACCTATCGTTAATGTCAACGAAACATCGTTAATTTGCGCTTGGGATCGTTACTCATCGTTACTACAAACGTTAATTTTCCCGATCGTTAGTTTGCGTTAATAACGATTCAGGTGAAACCGCTTGGGTTAATGAAACGTTAATGTTTATTGACGCAAAAGTTTCTTTTGGTAATACTACATGTAAACAAAAACTGGCGTCTCGTGATTTTGACAGTGATTTATTGCACAATAAAATCTTATTCGAATTAGGCACAGTGAATTCAATGGTTTTTCCGTGAAAGTGTTCTTGGAATTTCATCGACTTAGGCGAGTATTCGACTTAAAAAATTCGGCTTGTGAGTGAATTAATACACGTAAGTCAATGGGAAAAAATCGGGACTCTTTAAAATCTTCGACTTGCGCGATTATTCGACATATGCGATGTCGACTATAGGCGAGTTTAACTGTATGTGTACTATCGTGAAGAAAGCTTAACACTAGTGCATTATTATGACTGAATGAGGGATGAATGCAGCGGTGGCGATCACTGAACGCTGCCCGCACGGCAACAAAGCAGAAAAACACACTGAATTATCGGCTCGGCTACGGCTCCATTGGGTTTTGGGCCGCTATAGACAGGTTAAAATCTACCGCGGGAAACAAAATTTGTGGCCGCTGGCCGCGTTAGACAGGTGGTCGCTATACACAGGGTCTTAACATTGCTTTTCTCTCGGGGGGGATTTTTCAGTGGCTGCTATAGACAGGTGGCCACTACGGCAGGTTTGACTGTATTCATATCACAACTAACAAAAAGTTGTGTGATGAGAGTTTTGGTCCAATAATGAAACATATTCCCACAAGAATATACAAACATTAACCCGTTGAGGACGGGCTGACTTTGCTATCAACATATACACCTAGAGACACCTGCCAGAGTATTCTTGGGACAAGTCTGTAACAGGTTAGTGTATGGGGAGTTCAATTCTCTGCAGTGTTGACCTATTCTGAAAGCATTTCAACATCATGCAAGCAGCATGAAGTGTGTGTGACCATGTCATATGCAAGTGTTGCATAATATGTTGCTCACACTACTTGACCAGCACTGCATGGAGAAAAGTTTCTGAAATCTCCAGTATTACTCAATCATAGCCGATTTTTCTTTCTTTTATGCGAGAGAAAAGGAATGTTCTCTCTGCTCTATTAACACCAACAACACAGATGATTACAAAGTACAATGACTGTTATGGTTGTTGACCAGAATTGAGTTTATGGGTGATGAAATTCGATTACAACTTCAGGTCGTGATGTATACCTAGGTTGCACTTTGGCTCCTTCGCTTCTATGGCACTCGGTTTCTCAATATCTAAAATGGATCTGTTTCCAAACCTATAGAGGGCTTGTGACATGAGGTATGAATTTTGATTTTGACGTCTCTCAAACAAACAGTGCACATAGTGATATCACTGTTTTTAAAGATCATTTATCAAATCCATTTTCCTTGGACAATCCTTATCTTTTTGAGAGTCACTTTAATACTGTCTTCATACCAGTTTAAAGTGAAGAAATAAAGTGGAGATGCAGCAGAAAACTTTTGATCCAATTCAAATAAACAATGCCAAGACTGATCTCTTCCTAATTCTTCAGTTTTTACATGAAAAAAAAAAGAATCTCAATGATTTAACATATCTGTATGATCAAGATACTAGAAGAGAATATCACAGAAATGACTTTTTGAACGCATTCCACTGATCCTCATAGAGCTTGTACAAACCTGACTTGAAGAGACGCCCCTCGGTGTCGAAGAGTACGCACAACATCCAGCCTGTTATTACTGACAGCATCATGGAGTGGAGAATCATGCTCAAAACCAGGAGCATTGATGAGAGCTCCGTAGTCCAGGAGCAAGTCAACAAGAGAAGTGTGACCATGATTACAGGCTTCATGCTGTGTATAGATAATAATTTGTCAGTGTGAAATTTATCACAGGGATTATACAGTACAAGGTTTACATACGGTTACACTGTGTGATACAAACTAAGATTGCTTGAGGAGCTACAGTTGGTTCTTGAGTCTGAATTGATTACTAAATTTCTTGTATTGCTTTCACTTACAAGTCTCATTGCTGGATTTCATACCTTGATATGTGGCACAAATACATTTGACACACTAACAACTTCTTTAATAATTTTGCTTGCACATTTTGCAAAACAGGGCCCCATTGAAACTTTGCATTTCAAAGCAACTCAAGAAATCAAATACAAGTACACTGTATCTTTGTGCAATGCAGCTGAAAGATCAAATGCAACTTGAGGGGTCAGTTTGCATTTGATCCTAAATAAAATTGCCTTTACTCAAAAGTCATGTTTTTAGCAAAAGGGCCGGGAGCCAATAAATCAATAGTGTGATAAATCCAAGAGAGAATTAAGACAAGTTTGAGAAGAAAAGGTCAGTTGATGAGGTCAGTTGATGAGGTCTTACAAGTGGTGTCCAGCCAGCGTTGTCCTTGACATTTGGGTCAACTCCTCTCTCCAAGAGGGACTGTGCTACATCCATCTCTCCCTATTGATAGCCATATGACATATGAAAGAGACTGAGAATCAAGACACAGCACTCAACAAACCATACAATTGTACATTTCACAACATGCAAATATGGCAATACATTACTACCTAGTGTTCTATCTTAGATATTCACAAAGTAGCATTCCCTAAATCAAACAATGGTGTTATAATATGACAGTATCAATATACAAAAGAGGGTAGTAATCTACAATTATGTAGTTTGTAGTAAAGAAAGCTGGTTCAAGTGTCTGATAATGACACTAGGCGCTATTACGACAAGTACTTATTGAAAACTTTGTGGAATGCATAATATCTCTTCCTCAAAACACTGATGAGTCTTACTGGACATTCTGAGACAAAGTTAAAGCTGAAAATGACATTTTAGCCAAAGTTCAGTAATCTTTAACATGCACAGACATGCCCCTACCAGGAAAGATACACTGTACAATGTAATTGAAACAGTTTTTGTAGAGATGAATTCAACCAAAATGTAGTCCTACGATTCTGTGAATGCAGCAATATTACAAACTGTAGTAAAACACATCACCAAAGTTTGAGGATAATTGGACAGTCTATTATAATAAATATGTTTTGAAGTTTTGGTGTTGCCATCTCCGGATATAAAGTCAGCAACAGTTCATTATGTCATGTAGCAGTAGAACAATATAAGACAATGAACACAATTCCACACATTTTCATTTTCCTAGCATAATAAAAAGCACTTGACTCACCTTTCAGATATTAAACCAAGGAATTAAACCAAGGAATGCATACTCTCATTACAAACTGTACTTGTAGAATTCTCTTTACGTTTTCCTTATTGCTCTAATATGGCTACAGTATGTTAGAAATTGCAGTACACTTCTTCTCCAGCGATGACAGCAAACAGATTTAATCAAAACTTGTCACTTATTCATCAGTCTCTGTAAATGTCAATGCAGCAGGCTGGACATAAAGAAAATTATTTCAAGACTTAGCCTATACTGTAAAATTGTCCAGTGTAGACTTGAACCTTGAATTTACCCTCAAATCTTACAAAACTTTATTTCTGTTTTGCTATACCTTTGTCAAATTTGAGAAAACATTTTACATACATTATGCCCAATAATTTACTCACCCCCCACCCACCAAAAAATAGATAACTTTCACAATGTGAACATGACCTTTGATATTGCGAGATAAAGAGAGAGAAAGGAAACTTTGATATAAAGAGTAAAAAACAAAGGAAAACTCGAATGATAGTTGAAATTCACCACAAACACACTCTGAAATCGTCGTTACTGTTTTTCAATCTCTTGCCTGTCCTATCAAAGATTCTAAAATACAAAATAGAAATAAATGTTTATACACTCAACGTTACAACTCTTTTGTTCTCTCTCTTTATTTCAAACTTACCTTAATGCAGGCAACATGCAGTGGAGTTTCTCCTCTCTTGTTCTTCTTGATGATGCCATTGTGTAGTGAAGCAGAGCTAGGTTTGAGAGAAGAGGGCCCATGTCCCCCTAAAGTTCTTTTCTTTCTGCTACTTCCTAACAGACTGCAGTCAGGTGACTGTACCATCTTGCTGTCTTTTCCAGTCGTTGTCTGCACGTCTCCTTGTACAATCACTTCAGAGTTAGACTTGTCCTCTTCTTCATTGGTTGCCTTTTTAGGATGCTTTTTTGTCTTTCCCTGTTCCTTTTGAGATAACGTCCTCTTTCTCTTCTCTGCACATGTTGATCTTGCTGCAGCTATCCCAGCGTCACAGTGCTTCGCATCTTTGGCTCCCTTCCATTTCATTCTTGTTACTCGAGAGGAAGATTTTGTTTCACACTTCCTTGCTCCTGTGGCTTGTTCATCTTCATTTTCTTTCATGTTTTCACACACACCAACATTTACTGTATCAACAGATCCACTGTCATTGATCGTGTGGTCATGTGACCCTTCTTCCTTAGCACTAATTGAAGTCTGAAGGTTTCCATCAGAGAAAGACACATGCTTGCAAGACACCTTATCAGGTGCTTGCACAGTGGCCACAGTATGCCACATTTGGTTGGCTGCAGCAAGTTTCTTTAACTTTACAGCACGTTTAGCTTTAAGCTCCTCTTCTCTTGTAAGTTTGCGTGTTTTCCGACGTGTTGGGTAAGCCTCAAGATGATCAATGTATGTTAACATCTGTTCTGACGTGGATTTTTTCAGGGTGTCCATGCCTTCCCTTGTGTCCAAAGACTCACATAGTGTGTTGCTCTGTATCACATGGCTTTCCCTTACCTGCAAAGAATTCTCAGGATAGTCTCTTCTACACTTGGTGTCTTTCGGTTTACTCAGTTCCTCTCTCATTCTCTTTGCATTTGAAACATTGGCATTATGATCATCACACGGCTGGACTCTTTTGCAGGAGCGAGATCTTCTTGGTATATGACTAGAAAGCACACTCTCTTCAGCAGTGCCCTCTGAACTATTCATAGACATGGACTCACTTTCAGACCCATGAACATCGAAGTTGGTGGCAGTATCACCTTCAGCAGACTCACTCATGAATGAAGCTTCCTCGGGATTTGGTTTTCTTTTCACGGTGGCATCATTTTCAGGAGCAGAGTTGATGAGTCGATGTAATCTCCTATACAGTCTGACAACCATACCAATCTCTCGCTTGATCTGAAGATCCTTGGCCCAGGCAGGAGCTTGACACACAGGGCAGGAGTTTCCTACATGCTGCGTGGCACAATCCCTGGCAACAATATGGTTAGTATGAAAGAGTAACTCATGAATGTGACTTACATTGTAATAACTGTGATTTCTCAGAATACTTTAACTGCTCCCATTTGAAAAAAAAAAAAAAAAATTTTAAAGTAGAGTGAAGTTATGTAGAAACAGACAAGATTGAGACGTGGAAGAGTACATGCAGCAAAGCTTCTGGACCAAAGTTGCATGAATGTGACTCTGCAGTACTCTAGCTTAGCATTAAAACATTGCTAGTATCTGCATTGTGGTTAAATAATATGCATCGAGAATTTACAAAACTACATAAATATGTCATTGTGAACGTCGGCTGCATTAAAGTCAGAATTCTTAGCATTCAATGTCAAAGTCTTAAAGCATAAAAGGGGTCTTTTCTGATGCCCTGATTTTGATAGACTCCACGTATCTCCTACTATATGTACGATCATCGTTCTACATGCACACACATACAATAGTGCTGTACTTCGAAAAAGAAAAGTGAACAGGAAAAGATTACATTAATCAGGGAGGTGATTCCCACCTCCCTGCATTAATTCTACAGAAGTACAATTACAAAACACTTCGAACAGAAGCAATGTGCGAGTGTTAATGAATAATCTATTCCAACAACAGAGAAAGTCATTAAAAAGTATACAATTGAGGTCATGTTGTTCATAGAAGAAACATTGAAAGAGAATCCAAGAAAATTTGTAAGACTGAGTCAATCAACCCAGGGATGAACAAGAACATACAAAAACAAGTGTAGATTATCATTTATTAGTCATTCCATTGCACTGGGCAACCTTTATGACATACAGTATACTAGAACTGAGAAACTTACTGTTCACATACAGTAAGTTCAGCAATGTTTGCTATTATACAGTGTGTATCAATTTCAATGAGAAAATCTGTCCAACTACATGTATGTGAAATGTGCTCAAGCATCATGGCTTTTTGTTGCTGTTGTTGTGAAGTTAATTTATACAAAACTCAACAGTGTATTCTCATAGCAAATGGTTGTAATAAACACCTAGATGTACTGTAGGCCTATGCAATGAAACTTCCATAGTAAGATCTACAATGTTTACTGTAATTAGACTTGTGACACATAGGCCTTAATACACAATTACAACTTGTATTTTATAAATTTTAAGAAACTGAAGGGGAAAACTTGAAACTACAGTGTATCTGTAGGCTTACATAACAAAAATAACATCATCCTGTTCTCGTTCATTCATCATGTAACTGAGATAAAAACTAGGATTTTGTGCTGTACATGTAAGTTTTCCTAAAGTAAAAATGATCCGCATGTACTTACCTGCAAATAAGATGAGCACAGCTGCCCAGGGTACATGGTTCATTTAGCAACTGAAGGCTAGAATAAGAAAACATCGAAATAATCAAATTTGACAACTTCATATTGTTAGAAAGTATTCAAGCAGAGAATAGACTAAACAGCTATTGGCTAATTCAGACTATACATTGCTTTGAAAAATGATACTTTGCCATCCCGTTGACCTCCTTTTTATGGTTGGAAACTTCAGGACAAAAATTCATTTTTCATGAATATTACACATTCCATCACTTTGATACTGACTGTGTAAGGGTACCTGCAGCGATTAATATTCCCCCTGCTTTCTAAAAGTGGTTCCGGTTAGTCAAGTGCTCTTTCATCATGCTAGAAAATTGAATTTTTGTGAAATTCTCATTACATTTCTTTGTATTGTTGTCCACACATACAATTACGTCATAACCAACCTCCAGTACCATAAAAGTGGATATTTCGCGCGCCTAATTTTACGCGCATAGCTTGTTATTACAAAGAATTTCGGGTGTTTTTAATTCCACGGACTCTAGACCTCAACTACTGCAGTACTGGAACATATGGCAAGCAAAAATATTTGTGTGCTTTCATTTTCGCGCTAGTTTCTGGTACCTGTGGTTGCTGGAAATGCGCAAAAATCTCAACACCGCGAAAATTTCCACTTTTACAGTAGTAGAATATCTACAGTAGTCTCCTCAGGCCTCATCCAGCGGTTCCAACACCAATTGTCCAAAACTTTAAAGGACAAGTTCACCCTCATAGACATGTGGGTTGAGTGAATGCAGCAATATTAGTAGAACACATCAGTGAGAGTTTGAGCAAAATCGGACAATCCATTAAAAAGTTATGAATTTTTGAAGTTTCTGCTCAGTCACGGCTGGACGAAAAGACTACTATAGCTTGTGATGTCACATGAGTACAACGATATAAAGAAAGAATAAAGAAAATTCAACATAGAGTCTATTTCCATTTTTCTCGCATAACAAAAGAACACTCGACTTCTCTCTTTCAGAAGGCAGGGGGAATAATATTACCCTTAACATACGTCAGTAGCAAGTCGAAGAACTGTGCACTTTATTCAAAAAGTAAAGTTTTGTGAAATTCTCTTTTTATTTTCGTTATATAGTTGTACGCATGTGACATCATACACTGTAGTAGTCTTCTCTTCCAGCAGTGACTGCGCAGATACTTATAATATTCGTAACTTTTGAACGGATTGTCCAATTTTCCTCAAACTTTCACTGATGTGTTCTAGTAATATCGCTGCATTCTCTCAATCCTTATGTATATGAAGGTGGACTTGTCCTTTAATACAATTCACAACTTTTGCATCAATTGTTTGATTTTCCTCAAACTTTCACTGATGCGCGCATTTTAATTTCGTAAATTTTGTTCATTCAGATGTAGATTATTGGCTAAAGAGAAATTAAGCAGATATCTAGGTTGCAGTGAGTTTTACTTTTTACGATTAACGTTAGATATCTACAGTAGGCCCTATTAGTAATTACACAAAGGCATGGCATGGCCATGGAGAAGGTCTTACCATACTGCACATGACAGAGATCGTTCAAGAGATGTCAGAGCGCTCTTTGTTGAAGCCCACGAATCCATGCCGACATTTCCGGTCATCTTGAATAGCTCATCAGTAGAACCGCTATAACGTTACACAGGGTCTATTACAACCACCTTTCAAGTGAAACGATGAAATGACGGTTGACAAATAAATCTACATCGAATTCATAAGAAGTTTGCGGGTGACAAACAGAACTATACCAAAAATGACTATGATTATACCGGTAGTCTCTGCTTATACGCCGCGCCACAGAATTCAACCTTCCCGCGTTTCCATGCATTTTGTGCTGGTGAAGACTGCACCGGGTGTACGGCACACTCGTACGTATACACAAGCGCACACAGTGCGCAGGAGGTCCCACCCACACCCGCCGCCGGTACGATACACGACTTGTACACGACCCCGTCGTCCCATGGCGTCGAGTTCTGTGGTTTGCTACTGCCCTCAATAGCCGGGTTCACACGTACATCAATTAGCGGGATACAAATCTCGAGATTTGCATCGCGATCGTCATCCCGAGTTTTTTGCACGTGTGGACAGAAAAAACCCGAAAATTAGCGGGATAAGCATCGCGATGCTAATCCCAAGAAATCTTGCGCTGGTTCGCCAATTAGCGGGATAATTGGCCCCGCGCTGGTACGTGTGAACGGTCGGGATTAGAATCTCGAGTTTTTACATCCCATCATGCAATGCGCACATCACAACAGCGAGGCCTCTGCGAGGAGGTCCTTCACCTCTTTGGAGAACAATAACAACAGCGCGCGAACCACACCATTGACGCGTAAAAGACAATGGACAAAGGTAAGTGCGCGCAGGCAGTGATAGAGAAGGGCACTGTGTGACCCAGTTTGCAGGCTTTCCTGTTATCTCTATCGGCAATTAGCGGGATAATTCGGTACGTGTGGACGCTCACCAAATTAGCGGGATACCGATCGCGATCGCTATCCCGCTAATTTGGTACGTGTGGACGCTCGCAAAAAAAACTCGGGATGAGCATCGCGATCGTCATCCCGCTAATTTGTACGTGTGAACCCGGCTATTGTCTACTTCAAGATGCGGTGTGTAAAAATAGTCGCTCCCTCGCCGCAGCTGGCGAATTCTCAGCTCTGTAATTCTTTTTCTTTCTTTTTTTGGGTGCTCGCTTAATGAAAAGAAAAAAAGATGTTTTGAGTCTTTTGTATCATAACCGTGCTCAAAACAATACTCAGGCACATCGTGCCGCAAGTTGTGGTGGATTAGGTCAAAGATTTTAGATCCAATTATGAATTTGTACAAGCTATAGGCCTAAATATCTAGGATTATTGTAGATTACCAAATAAAGGGCCAGTATGCCCTCTTACTCCTTAAAAGCATCATAGGCCCTATTGCACGTTTTATTTCGTGACAAAAATACAAGTTGTACAGATATGAATGATAAATAAGCCTATATGCATCCCCAAACTTCTGGACAATATCAGTCATAGCTGTCACACGCACAATTATAAGGGTGTTACATGCAGGGTCCGCAGAACTATCCGCAAATAAACTCGAGGTTTATCGAAATAATCGAAAATTGGATAATCTGTGGTTTGTGGCAAATTATTTATAAAACGTTAAGAACAGAGTACAAGGGACCCAATACTACCCTATAATCCTGATCCTTATGGGACACCACAAAATAGCCTACGTAGTTTTACATTTCCATACAACATGTAGGCCTATATACACACATTGAAATCGCGGTTTAAGAAATCATCTATTCTATAATAATAAGCCATATGCCATGTTGTCATTTATCTGCTCATTATAATGTCATGATTCATCATATCGAAAACATTTGCAAAGTTTGTTTTTGTTGTGATAGTTGGTTAAAACTGTTTATTTATTTCTTTGTGCATGAGGCCCCAATGTAAGCTTGGCTTACTGGGGATCCTCCTGTGTGGTACCTTGACCTTCTTTTTCTTTTATCGGTTTTCCCGGCCAATTTCGCACTTTTCTCAGCCCAATTCCTATATAATTGCTGCATTCAATTTAGCACAATTTAGCCTATAGATGGCATGTTCGGTATTTCAATTTTATAATCTTTTCCCAGGTAACATGCCCATATGGGTTGCATATGGGGCCAATATGGGTTTGAATATGGGTCCCACATGGGTATGCCCATATGGGACCCCTAGGATTTTGCACCCAAGATTTACATGGGACCCATATGGGCGGTCCCAGATGGCCCATATGAGTTCCCGATGGGGCCCATGTGGGTAATGCATGTGGTAAATATGTGGGCACTATTAGGGTTTTCCCATATGGGCTTTAGCTGGGAAATCATCATGGGTCCCACATGGGTATGCCCATATGGGGCCCCTAGGATTTTGCACCCAAGATTTACATGGGACCCATATGGGCGATCCCAGATGGCCCATATGAGTTCCCGGTGGGGCCCATGTGGGTAATGTATGTGGTAAATATGTGGGCACTATTAGGGTTTTCCCATATGGGCTTTAGCTGGGATATTATCATGGGTCCCACATGGGTATGCCCATATGGGGCCCCTAGGATTTTGCACCCAAGATTTACATGGGACCCATATGGGCGATCCCAGATGGCCCATATGAGTTCCCGGTGGGGCCCATGTGGGTAATGTATGTGGTATATATGTGGGCAATATGAGGGTTTTCCCATATGGGCTTTAGCTGGGATATTATCATGGGTCCCACATGGGTATGCCCATATGGGGCCCCTAGGATTTTGCACCCAAGATTTACATGGGACCCATATGGGCGATCCCAAATGACACATATGGGTTCCTTGTGGGACCCATCTGGGCAACGTATGTGGTAAATATGTGGGCACTGTGTGGGTTATCCCATATGGTCTTTGGGTGGGGTTTCATCATGGGTCCCACATGGGTATGCCCATGTGGGGCCCCTAGGATTTTGCACCCGAGATTTACATGGGACCCATATGGGCGATCCAAAATGACCCATATGGGTTCCCAAAGGAACCCATCTGGGTAATGTATGTGGTAAATATGTGGGCACCATGTGGGTTTCCCATATGGGCTTCAGATGGGGTTTCACCATGGGTCCTACATGGGTATGCATATATGGGGCCCCTAGGAATTTGCACCCAAGATTTACATGGGACCCATAGGTTATGGGAGATGCAAGATGCCACATATAGGTACACCCTGGGTCCCATCTGGGTAATACATATGTGGCTAATATTTTTGCAAGCGGTGAGTTATTCCATATCGTGTCTTTAACTTTTATGGAATAGGCCTACCTCATTATGATTAACCACAGCTTGCCCAGCAATGACAGGAGACACTGGCACGTTGAGTTGATGGAAAACTGACATCAAACCTTTGTTATGAGCAGTCCACTTAGAATGTAGATTTTGTGTTTATTTCTTCGATGAACAGCCCTAGTTAGGTGGCACATCTTCGTAAGCTACCTAAATATCATGTAAAAATATATACCTCCTCCCACCACTACCACCATTGACCTACACATAGAGAAATATACATTCCCCTCAATTCACTTAAGAATGAATGTGCTCAATAGATCAAGAATCTTATTCTCAAAGTGGATATATTTGTGCATTGTTCTAATTGAAATCTGTTGACCTGTGTCCCTCAGCTGGATATAGGCACTCATCAAAGTATAATTACTCGGTAAGCGTAGAAGTTAGAAATGGTGAGATCTCTTTAACAGCTTCTGTAAGGGGAGCACCCCAACTAAACATGCAGCAATATGAAAAGAACAGTTCAGTAAGGTTTGAAGAAAATTGCACAATTCTGTAAAAATTTATGCACTTTTGAAATTTTTGTGTTGCCATCTAATTTTCCCTGAACCTGTACATCAAACCGCCCCTGTTTTTGTCCATCCAGTGTTTTATTGCACTGTTCTGATTTCTTTATCGTTGAGACCTGAAAATATGTGAAATATATGAAGTCTTGCTGCGTTTTTCCATCTTTTCTCTTCACCAGATCTGCAATGACAGAGGGAGAAATATATATTCATGGAATTACAATCTTTATATAAAATGTGTTACACAATGTTATTCATCGGAGATATTGGTAGATTCAATTATTGAGAGATACAGGCATGCAACATTATTTGAATACATGACTGTTGTATATAAAGGAATGCATAGTACATTGGGTTAGAAAAATTCAGTGTACAATTTTTAGCCTACTCTTATAGTATTTGTTCTGCTTTCTTCATATACGTACTTAAAAATTATCAAAATGAATAAGCTTCAAAGGGGAAGAGAGAGAGAGAGAGAGAGAGAGAGAAAGAGGAAGAGGGGGACAGAAACATTTTCGCTGTACATGTATTTACCATTGGTTTTTATTTTCATAATGGAATATCGAATTATACACTAGAAAATCTTTTGCAATTGCAACTTATTTCAATCTTGATTTGATTGTGAAACAAGAAAACAAAATCAGTCAAAGGACAAATATAGTAGCTATACATCCAGAGCAAAGGAAATGACAACAATTACGAATTAGGATAAACGATTTAGAACATTGCATAAGTTACTGCTTGAGGGTGAGTAGAAAGATATCAATTTACACCTCATCACATTACATAGGAATTATTTTTAATGAATCTTTTAATTGATTTGATTGTAAAACAAACCCAGGAAGATCAAAGGATCAAAGTTTTGATTATCCATGAAATGGTAAATGACCATCAAGATTTAGGAGAAGCTATAATTTGAGTTAATTTTTAGTATAATTTGATTAAGTGAACAAAAAGACAGACATAGAGAAAGGAATACGTGTACATAAGAAAAAGATGCATGCGAGTGGTCAATAAATATTTTGGACAAACGATATAAAGTTAAACCTACAATTGCCATTTACGGGATATTGACTACCAGTAGCGCCTATAAATAAGCCAGTTCGGAATTAGCTCATGGGCACATTGGTCCGAATGACCTTTCTTTTTTCTCAGTCGGTTAGGGGCATTTCACTCGTTTTAGAGCAACATAATGCGTAAGCTTGATAACAATAGACCAGTTCGTAATTCCACTTTGCGCATGAGCAGAAAAAGGTCATTTGTACCAACAGGCATTTTGGTTTATTAATTCACCGAGATAAGCATGTGTAATGTGATGATTATTCATGTGATCCTTATCTAAACAGTGCTTGCCAGCACATCCACCTGACAGCAAGCCTGGTATTTGGCAATATCAAAAGAAAAAGGTTGTTATTGCATTCAATACGAAACAATGAATTAGATGCCTGCTAAAGTGTCAACTGACGGACTATTCTGGTCACCTGGTCTAAACACAAGTTCATACTTTGTTTGAACACGAATTCCATAAATTGTTATGTTGGGCAGCTTATGCATTATACTGCTTTGAAAACGAGTGGTGTGCCTAACCAACTAAGAAAAAGTAAAGGTCATTTGTACCAAGGTGTACGTGAGCTAATTACGAACTGGCTTATTTATGGAATTCGTTGATCCTGTTCAAACAAAGAATGAACTTGCGTAGACAAAGATGACCAGAACGATCCGTAAGATAACACTTGGGAAAGCATCTTTCATTATTTTGCACTGAATGTATTAACAATCTCTTTCTATTGATATTGCCAAATACCATTTTTGCTGCCAGGTGGATGTGCTGGCAAGCAGCATTTATAAGTATTTCATGAATAATCATTACATTACAGATGCTTATCCGAGTGAAATTAAAAACCAACATGCCTGTTGGTCCGAATGACCTTGTTTCTGCTCATGCGCAAAGTGGAACTCCGAACTGGCTTATTGAATCTATTTAAGCTCACAATCTGGTATGATTTATAAACCTACATGACTTATTTCTTCTGTAAGAAAGAATTTGAGACATAACAATACAGATAGCCTTTAAAACCCCAAACTATTGTACTTCTGTCATAAGAGGGAATGCATTATGCTTATCAATTACCTCTTTAGAGAAGGAGTGATACAACTTAAACAACATAAACACTTATAGTAGATAGAAAAAAAAAATATTCCAACTAGAGCTATGATGGCACAAATATCAGTAGGCCTATATTTGTTTTCATATATTTCCAAATGCCACTGCTATACTGATTACTATACTGTGAAACGTATATACAGTACGTGTGTTTAAAGTGTCACGTACATATATATACAAAGATCTGATACGAAATGTATTACAGGAGCATGAAAATTGCAGTTAGGCTTCACTTACTCACTCACTCATAAATACATTTTTTGCATGTCACAGTAAAACTAACTGTGATATTTCTGAAGCTAAGACTATTTCTCACACGCTTAGTACAGTATTTGGTAACTGTAAAAATGCTTGTGCTCTCCAGTTGTCAGGACATACAGTAAACCTAGTAATAAAGCCAAGCTTAAATAGGTAGCCGTAACACTCATTGAGAATTGGTGTTTCTTCATGGAATCAGGAAGGTACACGTGAGACTCCTTGATGGAATGTGACCTTTGCAACTTTATAACCCAAACAACTGACCACAGCCTTCTACAGAGATGCTGTGGAGTTGGGGAGGTTGAATGACCTTGCCAGCTCCTCTATGTACTAGTACCCCACGGTGTGGGTGTGTTTAGATGGTTCAGGATTGAATACTACATACAACTGTACTACCACTAAACTGTGTGGGACGTGTTCATACCGAACCATTACACAGTACTGTGCATAAACTTATTCTCCACACGGGCTTTCGTGATGAACCCGAAAATAGCGAGTCTATTTTTTTAAACATCATGATATATATTATAAAAACATTATAAACATTACAAAAACATAATTTCTGATTTGATATCATCATAATGTATACTTTAAACTATGACTGAACATCACTGAGTGCTTTTCAGCAGCTCCCTTTGTTTCAATACAGTTCGATCCCAGCTATGCGTTTTCCCTTATTGCAATCATTTGTAAATCTTTGTATGCATAAAAATGCTTTCTCAAATACTGTTACCGCATATGAAATATTGAAATGAAAATGAAATGATATAGACAGGTTGAGCGTTATACAGCATTAATTTCTATACATACAGTACGAGATTAAACCCCAAATCAAATCTATCAAGCAATATTGACGTAAGAATTAAACAAAATCATATAACATAGCAGGCCTATATACCCTTCGAATACACCTCTCTATCAAAATATATGATATTTAATGGATGACCCAGTGAGGCAACATGCTCACATACCATCCCAGGTTAACTTACATAATGCTTATTGCCTTCATAGCTTGCCGACCTGGGATTAGCTTTTTCAATAACTTGATATCATTATCTCTACATTAAATACAATATGTTGACAAAAATAAGTTTATTTACTTACCTAAAATGTGGTGAAGACAGATGATCATCAAACGCTGACTGTACTGAAGGAGATCATTCAGTCCTAATGCCAATGCATATATTGTACTGCATAACGGTCATGTACTGGACCCTTCTTTCAAATTCTGGGTCAGTTCCATTTTCAGGTAGGGGTGTGTTTGATGAGCAGGTGGGTTTACCCAGTTCATTCCCATGTAAATCCCATTTGGGCATTTGCATATCTTACCCAGATGGTTCTACCCATATTGGCCCCATATGAAACCCATATAAGCATTTACATCTATTCCCCAGATGGGTTTGCCCAGTTCATTCCCATATGATACCCATTAAATAGATATGTTCGTCTCTAACCCAGATGGGTTTGCCCAGTTCATTCCAATATGGGACCCATATAGATGTGCCCATCTCTTACCCAGATGGGTTTGCCCAGTTCATTCCAGTATGGTACCCGCATAGATATGTTCATCTCCTACCCAGATGGGTTTTCCCAGTTCATTCCAATATTTTACCCACATAAATATGTTGTTCCCCCGCCCAAATGGGTTTGTCCAGTTCATTCCCATAAGGTACCCTAATAGATATGTCCATCTCTAACCCAGATGGGTTTACCAAGTTCATTCCCGTATGGTACCCACATAGATATGTTCATCTCTTACTCAGATTGGTTTGCCCAGTTCATTCTAATGATATGGTACCCACATAGATATGTTCATCTATTACCCAGATGGGTTCACCCAGTTCTTTCCCATATGGTAGCCACAAAAATATGTTTAGCTCTTACCCAGATGGGTTTGCCCAGTTCATTCTCATCTGATACCCACAAAGATATGTTCAGCTCTTACCCAGATGGGTTTGCTCACTTCATCCCCATATGGTACCCACATAGATAGGTTCATCCGTTACCCAGATGGGTTTGCCCAGTTCTTTCCCATAATTATGTTACCCTAAAAGATATGTTCAGCTCTTACACAGATGGGTTTTCCCAGTTCATTCCAATATGGTACCCACAAAAATAATTACGTTCATTTCTAACCCAGATGGGTTTAACCTCTTCATATCCATATGAAACCCATATGTATATTGACACTTCTCACCCAGATTGGTTTGCCCAGTCGTATCCCATATGGTATGCATATGGGCATTTGTATATCTCATCCATATGGGTTTGCTCATTCCATACCCATATAGAGCCCATATTGGGCATATACACGTATTACACAGGTGAGTTAACCCATTTACTTCCCATATGGAGTCCATATGGGCATTTACATGTATTACCCAGATGGTTTCCCCATTCATTTCCCATGTGAAACCTGAATGGGCATTTACTTATTTTACCCAGATGGGTTTGCCCAGCTCATTCCCATATGAAACCCATGTAGAGAATTACATATCTCACCCAGATTGGTTTGCCCATTTATTTCCCACATGAAACTCATATGGGCGTTTACTTATTTTACCCAGATGGGTATGCCCAGCTCATTCCCATATGAAACCCATATGGATATATTTACATTCATTGCCCAGATGGGTTCACCCAGTAGATCCCCATATGGTATGCATATGGTCATTGCATATTCCACCCAGATAGCTTTGCCCATTTTATACCCATATGAAACCCATATGGGCATTTACATAAATTATCTCACCCAGATGGGTTTACCCATTTTTTTCACATGTGTAACCCATATGGACATTAGGTTATTATACCCAGATGGGTTTGCCCAGCTCATTCCCATATGAAACCCAAATGGATATTTACCTTTATTACCCAGATGGGTTCACCCAGTAAATTCCCATGTGGTATGCACATGGGCATTGCATATTTTACCCAGATAACTTTGCCCATTTTATACCCATATGAAACCCATATGGGCATTTACATATCTCACCCAGATGGGTTTACCCATTATTTTCACATCTGTAACCCACATGGACATTTACTTATTTTACCCAGATGGGTTTGCCCAGCTTATTCCCATATGAAACCCATATGGATATTTACATGTATTACCCAGATGGGTTCACCCAGTAGATTCCCATGTGGTATGCACATGGGCATTGCATATTTTACCCACATTACTTTGCCCATTTTATACTCATATGAAACCCATATGGGTATTTACATATCTCGCCCAGATGGGTTTACCCATTATTTTCACATGTGTAACCCATATGGGCATGTAACAATCTTACCCAGATGGGTTTGCCCAGGTCATTTCCATTATGAAGCCCACATGGGCAGTCCCATTTAAAAACTCATATGGGTTATCCCATATGTGTCTGATGCTAAATACATATGGGATTCACCCTAACCCAGATGACCCACGTGGCCCGGAGTATGCCCACATGGGTCCCATATGGGCATGTTACCTGGGTTCATTCAAATTAATTTTGGAGCATTTAAATTACCTTTAACACCATTCGAATCAGCACTTTTTCAGTTCAAATTTGGAAGACAAGCACCATTTCGAAAATCGTTCATTCAATTTAGCATGATATTGTCACGTGATCACGTATAACGCTGCGCTCGTTCATTCAAATTCATTCTTGGGCATCCAATTTCGCATTTACTGCAGTCAATTTAGCTGACACGTTTATGCTTTTATTCCTTTTTTTCATTTTCATTCATCATAGGTATTGTTTGCAAACATCATAACGTTTCATATTTTTGTATTCATTTTTTTTTCTGATATCATCTTCGCAACAGTTCTTTCAAAATATGTGTCTGTGTTTATAATGTTGGATAGCATCATTTCATTCACAGATACATTAATATTAAGTTTGTTTTGACATTAATTGGGAGAGGAGGTTTCATTTTACATCGTGATTATTTCTTTCATCTATACAGGTTTCATTATTTTCGTTTGGTGGGTGTTATATTGCGTTTATCATCATTAGGAATAGAGTTCTTGGATCAGCTCTAGTCATCAATTTGTCAAGGTTATTACCCTCCAATGCTTTTATGATTCTTTCCCTGTCTTCTTGAAAGATACGCCTGTGTCTAACTATAGTAGTGCTGCAATGACTGAACATAAGAAAGTGAAGTGAATCTATGGTACTGGTGCATGTATAGATCTGATAACATGTATGAAAGAAGAGGGGCGTTACAGAACAACAAACTTGAGTTATTCATGGTCAAAGATACCTTTACTATAATTATGCTTAACAGTGTGTGGATGAAACAAAAATTCACATTTAAATACGTATTTAAATCACAGTTCTCACCTTTTCAAATTAGAAATAACATTACGCCAATTTGAATGAACATGTTTCGAATTTGACTGCCCATACGCGAAATTAAATGACTGAAATACCATTTTCCGCCAGTGCTGGCGAATTTGAATGACTGAAGAGCACGTGCCAATTTGAATGCCCGTTTTACGAATTCGAAAGACAAATGTCCGAATTTCATTGATCCAAACGCTAAATTGAACGAATAAGTTGCAATTTTGAATGACAGAATTTGCAGTGACGAGGATTTTCGCTAAATTGAATGAACCTTTTATCAAATGGACTGACAAAAGTGCGAAATTGGCCGGGAAAACCTGTATATTATATTATGTCTTCTATCTCTGTCACAATGATTTACCTTTCATGTGCAAAATCAGCCATGAATTATTATGAATCATGTGTATATTTCTGAAAGTGAACAACGTTGATTATTTTGTACCATACAGAAACAATAAAATGAAATGAAACGAAATGAAATATAAACCAACAGTGACGTTACCCTCATTCATTTGTTTGGTTAATTCATTACGTCAATCAATCAACATTGTTGAACTGGTGTCGTTGTCTGAAACCATTGTGTTATTTCATAATTTTCTATTATCATCTAAAAAAAAATAATCAATCGACTGTTTACTCAAACGTTCCATTACATTGTGTAATTGGGTGTTTTTAATATTCCTTTTAATCTGCTATTACGCATGTAAACCCTACTTTCTTTTTCACTACAATACCTATTGAAAAATTCGAATATATATTTCTTTGTGTGGAAAACAATCATATCTGAAATGATTTCAGGTTACTTCGCAAGCCAATTAAATACTGACATAAGGTACAGACATCACAAGTTCATGTAATATGCGTATTGAATAAAGTAACGATAGTATCACTACTAAGGAAAACATGCGTATATAAGTTCACAATATTCACCAGTGTTTATTTTGTCCAATTCTATAGCGATAATTTCGCCGCTCTATTTGTTCGTGTTTTTTTCTGAATATTAATATGAATACACTCTATAAGAAAAATAGAATCAACTTTGCACAGAAAGATACGTGAGACACAATTGTAGCACCTTTACGGATTCAATTTTGCACCTTTCAGACCATGAATAATTATGCAAAGTTGCGCCTTTTAAGGTGCTCACTGATCTGAAGGTGCAAAATTGCAGCCGTAACGTGCTATGATTTGTCACAGGAAGAGGTGCAAAGTTGAACCTATTTTTCTTATAGTGTGTGCGATATTATATGCTTATTGGTGGAATAAGTTTCAACTTTCACTTGATAAAAGACCGCAGGAGACATCCAGCAAATTAATTGAATATTTCTGTCACCAAAACTTTCACTGCTCAAAAATTTCGTGTTACAGATTTCGGTTCAGGCAATAATTTGAGATAATTTAATCCCAATCAGACCAGCCAGTCAAAATTACTATGATGACACGATACATTGAAAAAAAATGGTGCACATCGCGTGTTTGCATTTGTTTTTGCGTGTATTTGTGAGCACCAGACTAAAAGTCTGGGAAACCCATGAAAAAAGGAAGGACACAATTATAGAGAAAGAGTGTTTGTGTGTGTGTGTGTGTGTGTGTGTGTGTGTGTGTTTGTGTTTGTGTGTGTGTGTGTGCGTGTGTGTTTGTGTGTGTGTGTGTGTGTGTGTGTGTGTGAGTGAATGGGTGTGTAAGTGAGTGGGTGCAGTGTATGTGTGTGTGTGTTTGTGTGTGTAGGCACCTAGGAGGTTATAAAGGACATGGCAAGGATGGAGAAAATGAAATAATCGAAAATGTAAAAGCATTTGCTGCGATGATGACTTATGTTCAGCTTGTTTTTTTTTTATCGCTTCTATTTTGCTTTACAATGAAGCACTTCTGTTAGTTACTATACTCGTAAAATTTTGGCTAGTAATCATTCAATATGGTAGTTCACAAAATAACTTTCATGTAAAAAAAAAAAGCACACTATTCCCATATAAGTACGACGATTTATGTATCATTCCTATAGTAACGATATAATCTAGATTTTCCCGGCCAATTTCGCACTTTTGTCAGTCCCATTCCTAATTGCTGCATTCAATTTAGCAAAATTTAGCGTAGATGACATGGTCGGTAGTTCTCTTCATTCAATTTCATTTTGGATTATTCAAATTACCTTTAGCCTCATTCTAATTAACACTTTTTCAATTGAAATTCGTAATAGTTAGTTAGTTAGTTAGTTAGTTTGTTTGTTTGTTTGTTTGTTTGTTTGTGTTTTTTTTTTTGGGGGGGGGGGGTAGTGCGCTGATACGTGGTCCTATCACATGCATATTTCGTTGCTAACGCCCTGAGAGGTACTGTAAAACATGATTATATTCGCGGCACGAAATTTTCGCGAATTGGAGCCGATGGCCTTTTTCGTGGCATGAAATTTTCGCGAAATGCCGCTGGCGTTCAATGTATAGTGTAGACAAGAAATTTCGCGTGCATTTTAATTTTGCGAATCTTAATCAAAGTTCTCACTTTGCTGTAACTACCTGTACTGCAAGTTGGAACAACTGGAAATACAAGCAGTATGTCATGCATAAAAGGAAATAAAAGCAAAAACAAAGACAGTGTCCCAATCAATCGGCTACCGGAAGCAACTGATTCTTTTATTTGACTAAATTCTGACATTGAGCTCCTGACAGGGAGCTCCTGACAGGTGCCTAACATAATAAACTAGGAAATGAATGATTGCTGAATTACAGACAAAGCTGGTGACTGCACTGCGAAGAATCACTCTAACAAGGGTTAACGAGAATCATTGATCTGTAACTTACATAAAGAAAATAACTTTTTAGAATATTTCGTGCACTGTATATGTCTAGTCTCCTTTAATCATATTGTGTGGAGTTAATCATCAGCATATTATTCAATGTATTTCTAATTTGAAGGTACACACAAACTTCTATCTGAAACTGCGACACTGCCTTAACCCTAAAAAGACTGGGCTATTTTGAAGGTTTTGAGGACTGGGGGCATCATGGACCCCCCCCCCCCAAAAAAAAAAAAAAAAAAAAAAAAATCTCGGCCATGGAATGTCCGATTGTCGCCAAATTCGGCACGCCCTTCGTTTATGATGTATCCGGTTATTTTACGCCAATATGGTTGTCTAGTGATCCCTTTATTGTGAAATATGTGAAAGCAAATTGTTTGACATGTATCTGTAAGAAAACTGATTGTCTAAGATAAAAAATTAGGTAATTAATTAAATAATACTCGTTATACATACCAAACTCGAGTATCTCGGTATTTCTTATGTAAAATATCGTTTTTATTTCTTATGATTTCTGTTCTTTTATGTTTTTTATATCCAGAACAATCAATTTCAACTTCAGATCAGATTTCAATAGCTGAAAATGGACTGTGCAAGAAAAACAAAAGAAACACATTAGAATCTTGCAAAACCTCATTCAATTCTACACGTAGACACATACAAATACACCATTTTTGACTGACATGTGACCATAAAATATTACGTAACACCGTAACCGCTGCAGGTATATACGCAAATTAGCTATTAAAAGATGCGTAATACTCTAAAGAAAAAAGTCGTGAAGTCTTGCGGTGAGATCTTATATAATTTGGAAGTTATCGCGAAATTTCCGGAGGGGGGGGGGCATGATGCTCCCCCAGTCTTTTTAGGGTCAAACTGCATAAAGAACGGGACAAAGAACATTATATACAAAAAACAACAACAATAACATTCACATCGTCATGAAGGTAATAGCAACAAAAAAAAAAACTGAATGAAAAGCACAATCTTAGACAGCAATAATCCATAGCGAAGTACAATGGTACCGCACACCGTGAACTATAGTGGGACGTTGTAAGAAAGTCGAGTTGCAATTGATTGCAAATATATATTGCAACTTGCAATCAATCTCAAGTTTCCGTTGCTAACTGCACGTTGCAGTTATTGATTGCAACTTTCTTTCAACGCCCCCTAAAATAGTACAGGCAATCCACTTTATACTTCAAAGTATGACCATGAGAGACATAGCATTAATGTGCAACTATACACTACAATGTGCTGATATACTAAGTATTTCTGACCTCAGTGTGACCATAGAAAATACCTTGTAGTCCACATAATGCTACTGCAAAGCCATTAATCATTATATACACGAACCGTTAAATCTGCCGCCATTCACAATACATTACGTTAGACACAATTGTCGATTGTGGTACATGTTATTTTAATTGCTCTTCTTCGTTTCTGCATATCAGGTACCAACTCATTGTACCCATCAATACATCTATACTCATCTAACATAAGTATGTGATTTATTACCAAGACATTATGTACCTCTGCAGTTTGGATAGATCAATGGTACCAACAATAAAGAGCACTTGTAGTTCCACCACTTTTATTCGATAATAAGATGGTACAACACAAGTAACAACAACATCATAACACTCATAATTATAGTGAAGATGTTCTTCTCACGACCTGTTGACCAACCGTAGCCCTATACAGTTTACTAGACCTATATATGAGGTGGGGATTTACCCCCTGTCCATTGGTGATAGCTTATTGTTTGCCCCTCTGTGTTTGTCAAGTTTGTGTTTTAAAGTGAAGAGTAAGGAAGCAAGGAACGAAGGGAGAGACAAGAACCTAGTAAATAGATGTACTATCATAGCGAGGGGCATTAAATGTGATTGTTGCTTTCTAGAACTCTTTCTGAGGAACTTGGGACAGTGTGTACAACGCTATCGGATTTTCTGTGCCGATCAGAACTGTATAGGCCTAAATGCCTTGTGTGCGAAAAGGTGGTCTATGTAAAGATACTGTCTTTGAATATCATCAACGTGACTTGTACGTATCCTTTATGGATTCCCTCATCACGATGAGTAAACTAATCATGAATCATCGGAAGTTGCTTATTTCAACAAGTTGGAGTTCAACAAACGGTCAAAGTCAAAACTGACACAATATTGTCATTGACACACTCTCAGGAAAATGTCTCGCTTTATAAATACGCGACGACGTTGGTTGTTTTAGGAATTACCATGTTTACATGTTTGTTTAACTATAACTTTTGATTTGACAACGTGCCGCAGTGAAGTTAAGGGACACAGATTTTGCCCCACATGATGTCTGACATAAGGTGATTTACTGGGACATTGACTTGCAGTGATAGTAAATCATGGGCCTATAATCACAATCATCCCTGTGTAATTAATATTGTTTCTAAGCCATATAGAGCCACTTTGAGGTATTACTTAGCCGCATTTTCATTAACTTCGGTACTTAGAATAGACCCATTCAGCATCAGATCCAACATGGCAGTCGTGCGAAGCTTTCTTGGTACCTTGTACTGGTTAGGCGTAGTGTCACTGTTTCTGAGAATGAACTCATGCAGACGATTGAAAGTACCGCACTCCACAATATGAACATGTGGCGGAGCAATGGAGCCTTTTACCCGAAATGAGTTGTAAGAGAACGAAAGCCGGCACAGCTCATCATCAACCTGAAAAAACAAATCGATAACAACAAAAAGAAATACTGAAGCACAATGTCACTGTACGAAATTGAGCTTTGGCCTTTTTTACAAGCAACACCATAGCACTAATTTACAATATACAATTTCACTTAAGTGCCACGCTCACTTTATGATAGAGAGAAGATAGATAGATAGATAGATAGATATAGATATTTGTTCATTTCATCAAAAGGAAAGTATATTTTAGAGCAGCCCATAGGCTGAATTGCGTGTCCTTAATGTGAGTGTTCAGATGAAACAAAACAATACAATAGATGTTTATTCACATTAAACAGATACAAAAAGTGAGCCTTATTTTTACATGTAATACAAATGCGATTCTTTTAATTTTGATAATGAAGACGCATGCAGACTGATTATATCCTATGAATACTGGTCAGATTATGAATTCGTTTATAATTTATTATGTGGCAGCGGTGTGTCTAAATAATACAACAAAATGATTTCGTAAGTCCCTAGGATTTTGGCAGTCACAGATCAGATGCAATCATTTTGTTTAAGACCAACTGGATTCCCCCACAGACGCCCTTTGACCTTCATTGTGTTGCAAAACATTATGAGATTGAAGGATTATGACTCTGCGAGATATTCATCTAAATTACAGAAAATGGCACATTGCAGATTATGTTAGGGATGTTTCAGACTATCTCACTATAGAAAGAATTTAAGATAGTTGTACACTGTATATTGATATGCAAAGTATTGTAGTGAGATCAGAGCGATTGACATGACCACAGCTTGGCTGAGTGGCTTTTTCCTAATAGCTACTATCAAAATATTAATGAAGAGATATTATGTGAAGAAAGCTAAATGGAGCAGTCTAAGAAGTGCACCCACCTTAGTGAGGCAGGCATGATTCAATTCTCTCTCAGATGGTGTGTGGTCTAGCTCCAAGAAGATGACGTAATGGGGTCGATGTTCAGATCCTGTCTTAACTGCATCCAAGGGAGAGAAATTATTAAAATGGGTACATTGTAATCATCACGACAAACAACTTTCATTTAACGAGAATTATGAAACACTGTGAAACATGACACCAGACACCTCGGTTTTTTCCTGGCGGTGATCATTACAAAGAATTTAATTAAAATGTGTGCTTATCCCCCCCCCCCCCCCAAAAAAAAAAAAATCATAAAAATGAAAATAAATAAGTACATAAATAAAAAATACCAAAATAAAATAAAATAAATAAATGAGTAAATAAATAAATAAATAAATAAATAAATAAATAAATAAATAAGTAAATAGTACATGGCATAAGTATATCATGTATATGGGGGCAATCGAATAGCCATTAATCTACTACCGTAATCTGAATCTTATCAAGGCAAAAATTATTCTCCTTCCTGACTAATAGAGGAAATCTTTAAGCGATCAAAAACAGAAGCCAAACCATTAACGTTGGGAAATACGTTTCTTATCTAAAAACGTTTGAAAACATTATGGTAACTATTATGGTATACTGATAGAGCACAAGAAGTCACTGATTATTGGTAGTTATGGATGTCAAGGGTTTATAACATCAATTGCAAGTTGAAACTGTATTGTAGTCTCTTGGCAATTTTTATTTAATTTCCGTATACTATACCTAGTATAGGATATGTAAATGCTATAAAAACTGCGCACTTCATGATTATTTTGATACACGTTGTTCTCAGCCTATAAGAAATTGTCTGTCGTTAATTTCAATTTATCATTTTCTGGAAATCATTGTAGACATTACATATTTGTTGTTTTATCGGGTGCTTGTCACGACCCACGCAGCCCACGGGCTGGATAATATAATATCAATAATAAAGGGAAATAAGGCCCATGAGTCCGACACTAGGCAAAAAAAAAAAAAGAAAGAAAGAAAGAAAGAAAGAAAAGGGTGGCAAAAATGGCATTACATCAAGGGGCATAATGAACGCAGTGTCAATTTCGTTGGCCCTCTGTTGTCTTGTGTCGAACTCCTGGGCCGTTATGAGTTGTGGGTGTCGGGCTCGGGGGATTTCCCCGTTTTGTCAATATCGTGTTCAGTGATATCGGGAGGACATTATGGATTATAAGATATTCACAGAAGTAGATGTGAGTGTGTGTGTCGGGCAGGGGAGGAATGATTATGCATATCGTTTCCTAGCTCAAATCTAAAATCCCTGTCAGCAATAAATAACACCTCAGTCTGAGACACGAACCCAGCTGATTAAGAAGAATGCTCTCTGCAACTGCGTAGTCCACCAACTCCAGGCCAGGCCACTGGTCTACTGCCGCCTCCATGCATTGCTGCACCGTCTGCTGGTCTAACTTTTCAGAGTGTACATTCAGTATCTGGCCTTTCCTGGATAGACAGATTGAAAGTTTCAAAAAATAGCAAAATGATAAAAAGTGCATGTTTTGTATTCAAGTGTACACACCTTCGATAAGCATAACACATGTGACATATCACGTTAATACCTAGCTGATGATAGTGAGCAAAAATTGAGCCGGAAAAACAAAACAAAACAAAACAAAGTCATATAACGTAAGTTTGATTGAAATTGGAAAATAATCATGGTCCATTCATAAATTAAAAGTTAACATCTGAACTCAGCCCTGTCGGAATTTTGTTTCTTTTTTGCGATTAAGATTCGATGTATTTTTTATCATTCATTGAGAAATATGAAAATAAGTGAAATGAAATCAAATTGAATTAAAGATTCGCAATACTGTTTTTGTTTTGTTTTCTGAAGCATGATGCTAAAGTGGTTTGAACTAACCTATTTTGTTAGAATAACATAACCCATGCTTAACTTCAACTAAACTTGATAAGCATCACTCTCAAAACTTCTTCTAGATTACAAAATACAAATTATGTAAAGAACTGTAATGAACATAACAACACAAAACACAAATCTATAGGGCCTACAAACGATAATATAATGTATATAAGTGTGTGTTGGCTGCATGCAAAGACATATGGAAAGTATCATTAGAACAATAAATGAAATCATAAGCCATCGTATTCAGAAAATTGGTAATAATCATCGAAAGGGTAATCACAACTAAATAACTAATAATAATAATAATAATAATAAGGTCTTATTTACCCAGGGTAGCCTCTTCAGTGTTGCCACTGCTCTACCAGAGGGCCCTGCTATCACTATTACCCTAGCATTGCCAGGTACCCATTTATACACCTGGGTCGAGAGGGACATTGTGGGTAAAAACATCTTGTCCAAGGATGTAAGCACTGGGCGGGGTTCGAACTCACGGTCCTCCGTTCGGGAGTCGGGAGTCTTATCCACTATGCCACAGCGCCCCCCCCCCCCCCCCCTCTAATGGGTATAATGATTACCGAAAGATACCAATTTCTGAATATAACCTAAAACATATATTCTGTAACATTCTGTTTAAAAGTACAGTTTTTTGTTGCTTGATTGAATGTAAAAAAAAAAATGTTGTTTTCTGGATATGAGTAATACCATTGTCATTGTTAATGTACGTTACACGAATGTTTTTCGCAGAAATATCGACGCATTCAATTCATTATTGTAATAATAATTATGTAACCGACCATGACCTGTACCTGTTCACCTGTACCTCGGTGAGAAAATATTTTGTCATATCTTGCTAATCAGTGATACAGGTGATTTTACTTTGTATAAACCTTTACTGAAAGCAGACAAATCTCTCCTTTCCCTTTCTCCTTTTAACTATCCTATCTCTATGCAAGTCACCCCTCCCTCCTATTCTCTTTCCGATGTGTATTATAATATTACGTTATAGTGCTACGGGGGCTGCACGTAAATCAAGCCACGCTTATGCTGTAGCCCCTCTGTATTATTCATTGTTGTATGTTTTGTTGTACTTTTGCTGTACATTGTACAAAGGCAATGAAGAAGAAAATGCTCTGCGAACAACTTATATTCATGTTTGTACATGAATGTGTATGTACAATGATGACAGAGAAACCAATAAATCAAATCAAATCGAATCGAATAAAAAATGTGATATATGGTAGATTATTGAATCATTTATTGCGCCAGATATTATCAATCAAAATCTGTTTCATTTAAAATCCGTGTTTGGTCTTGGCAAACATATTTACATTTCGAAGGGATAAATATTCGATTGGCAATACATCTGTATATTCAAATAAGATGTGATGAAAACATTGAAATATAACAATTAGATTCATTCTTTTCCATCTGCTTTGTATAGGGTCGACTCCTGATTGATTGTATTATTCATTATTTCCGGCAAACATAATATTCTTGTCTGTTTAAACAATGCCTGAAAACAGCTTCAGTTTTGTTACTTTAGTCATTTCGATATTTTTTTTTGTTTGCAAATGTTACTCTAAGTTGTAAAATCAGGTTTCTGTTTTTTGTGTTCTTTATTTGCTGGGTATAGATTGTGTTAAAGATTGGACTGAAATGCAATTTCGTACCAGATACGGGCATGCAGGGTAGAGGAGAGATGGGCCCTATGTAGCCATGAATACATGGTCAAGTTTACAGAGAAGGAATTATGACAAGGTTCCCAGAGAAAAGGAGTAGGAGCCTACAAAATTATGGGGGGGGGGGGAGGTAAAATTTGCTGGGCACTAACCTGTACATGAACTCGACAACTGGCGTGTTTTCATGATATCGTGTAACTCGAACCACATCGCCGTATCTGAATCGATAGATCCCAAAGATCTGAGTGACTACCATCTCGTAGACGCCTCCGACTTTCAACTCGTCAATGAAGAATGTTTGTGGGCTCTCTTCGTGCCTGTCACAACGAAATATATGATTATATTACATGCATATACATATATATATTTCTTAAAACAAACGAAACAACAACGAAACAAAAAAACAAAACAAAATGGCATTCGAATACACCTTTATACCTTCTATATCCGTTCTGCCCAACAAAACTGTAAAGGCTCTCGAATGATAACGCTCAATATAAAACAAGAAAAAAGAAAAAGAGATGCTATAAAAATACATAATGATAATAGTAATACTGATAATACTACTACTACTAATAAAATGACAATAATGATAATTATTATGCTACTAATGATGATGATGATAATGATGATGATGATAATAATAATAGTAATCATAATCATAATAATAATTATAATAACAAAAGTAATACAAATAATATTCCAAATTGAAAATTTCGGAAATTTGATTCTACTTAATGTGTGGAAAAAGCCTGTTTCACGAGAAATACAATACTTCTGAATCATGTGCTTTGATATGAACAGAATGACTCTTCAGTCATTATAGAATAGGTAGAACTCTATACTATCTATAACGTGAAAATCATTTTTTATATTTTTGAATTCGTGATCCCAGTAACAATCAAACATGAGCTTACATCGAAATTCGAGCATCTTCTTGTTAACACCTCCTTACATATCAGCTTTTTTGAATTGCTACGTATCATTTTATTTGATTGTTATATTTCTTTTTTTTTAATGTTAAAAAACATTTTTCACTAATTTGTGCTGTGGTGTATGTTACCGTTACTACATCGCACAAGGGATTAATCCACAGCCTTTTGTTTTTGTTATGATTTATCCAGCACTTTTTGCAGTAATACTTTGTGACATAAATGTAGTTGGAAAGACTTGTCATGACCATATCGAATATAATCATCGTCGACTGAAAATCTGTTGGGTGGATCTGAACCCCAAACACGTTTCTTACATGTTTTCTTCAGGGATGAACTCAAACACAGTAAATGTTGGCATCAACACGAACTCGTCCTTTCCCTTTTTGGTCGGTGTGATGTTCATTGCCATCACGCCCTCTGTGGCACCAAGCGCTCCTCCGTAAAGGGGTAGTCCTAGTGGCAAAATGAGAGCAAAGCAACATTTGGATACAAAGCTGCTCATCTGGATCGGCTTTATTTTGAATATTTTGATGATCATGAATGCTGTCAAGTTCTGCCAGCCTACTTAATATTTCCACCGGAGTCACCTATATAGCTTGATGTAGATTTTGATGAAAGCTAATGGAGCGTTTCTCCTTTAATAAACATGAGGTATAATCCGTCAAAAAGTAAAGTTATTGTTTTGCCATATAATAAAACATAATAATCTACCTGATATAGCTGAACAAGACTGGATTCGCATGAATGAATTTATTGTGAAATTTTCAAATGAGAGGTTGAGATTTCCAACTAGTCTCGAATCTGATATGGATGACCATACCAATTACTTGAGAATCCCTTAAAACAAAACCAAAAGATATTGCCTTTCATAATTTCCGACACATATGCCATTATATCCGTTCTACTTATCTACTTAATATCTGTCTATGTCTTACTTCAGTCCTTTGTGCGCACTGACACCTCGAAGAAGTCATAAGGAGACAGTTTATAATGAGATTAGTTTCAGTTCCAGTGGAACAAAAGAGAAGAAAAAAGCAACGCTGTGCCTTTATATGAAATATATAATTCACCTTTCACATACGACCTCAAGAGTTCGTCTTTCAAGCCTACGGAGTCAATGGCTTGTACTCTGAGTAGGTAAGGCCATACCCTTGCCACGATACCTTCGAAGCCTTTTTCAAACTCCGACCTCAATTCTGCGGCTCGCTCTGGATTTCCACTACCCATTGCTTGCTCCAAAGCGCGATGAGTTTTCGGGGGCAGCTTCTTCGCGGATACCGTCCCATTTTCGATGTCGAGAACGATGTCAGGCCAACACTTCTCGAGTTGACGCATTGCAGACATGAGATTTGAGGTAAAGCTAGCGTTGAAGCTTCCGATGTTTCGATCCCGCAGACCAAACAAGAGGTGAACGTAAATTGCATCATAAGGATCGAAAATATCAAAGCCGTCTGGTGGTGTTGAATGTATGACCAGTAATGGTCTCATGTAGGCAGGGATCATAGAGGCAGGGGCCATGAGTGTACCTCCTTCAGTGTACCGCATCTTAGGGGCGGTGTATAGGTAGACTTCGTGCTGAAGGTAATATGAATTACCAAAGTTTTGAGTCGTCGTGTGACCAACCACTGCTATGAAGTCTGTGTATACTCTTGAGAAGAAAGACTTTGGATACGGTAGCATTTTGGATTTTCCCGTTGTCCCGGAGGTCAATGAGAATCGTACAGGATGTTCCCCCGTAAGGACACCCGTCTCTCCTTTTGCCATCCGCTCTATGTACGCCTGGTATCGCTCGTATTCAGTTAATGTGTGTTTCTCTCTGAGGTCTTCCAAAGACGAGATTGCCGATAGATTGTAATCTTTCCCGTACTCTGTCTTTGCGTTTGCTTGGAGAAAGGACTTCAGTAAGTCTTCTTGTGCTTGGCGAGGAGTCTTCCATGCCTTCTGCAAACTTGACAGTTTTCGAAACCGAATAATGGCGAAAATAACCACCAAAGTAAAGTGGATATATGCTGTCTTCAGATTGTGCCCGTAGGATATGCGATATGTGGACATCCATAGAGACACGATGGCCAGGAAAAAGCTCATGAGACCGGTAAACCCTGTTGACAATGAGTTATAGCAACGAAAAACAAGCATTAATTTCCATGGATTGTCTTGATGAACTACTGAATCTCTTTACTTGAAACATGAAATCATATTGTTCTACAGAAAACAATAGAGGGACACTAGTAAAGCAGCGCGCTCCATGATTCAGTCAGAGCACAGACCTTGTAAACAGAGCAAACAGGGAAAAAATTGTGTCCTTGCTCTATCTATAGGCCCTTAAATATTGCAGACACACATATTCTTTCTCACAAATCGACCCCATTCAGATCAAACTGAAATCAAAATTCAAAGTTCACGGCCAGACATTTGAAATGACTTCCTGCCATTTCGAAACTGACCTGAGGATAGAAAAAAAAAAAAGTCGCTCTCTTTTGAACATATGCGTTGGTGCTTTTCATCGGAAAACAACGATATGACTTGGTGTGGTTGGCGTGCAAATGTGCTGCCTATTCACCATTTTTGTGTGAACGTCCTGTTTAGTTACTCTTTGACTCACAAATAATATGTGCTAAAAGTATTTAAGCAAATGCCTTTAGAATGTTCAAGTGATATAATACCTTTATGATAAAGTCTAGCGATGCTAGTATATTGTATACATACAAACCACTTTTTTTTTCCGTAGAGTGTCAAATTCAAAATGCTCTGATTCTCTTATTAAGCAGAGTAGCGCGAATGTGGACTACACGTATGAATAGCAAAATGGCTGATTCCGTGTTACCCCACCTGGAGTACCTGTCTGCTTTACTAAGCAGACAAGTATAACGCGAGATTGTTTCTTTTGATGTACATTATATGAATACATTGCAATCATTATGGAAAGTTTCGACAATTTTCAGAATTTATCTCTATCTTATATCTTTCTACCTATCTCTCTGTAGCTGTCTCGCTGTCTGACACATTCACATATCAGAGCGCTAATATCAGTAAAGACAAATTTAGATATCATGTCACTTGAATCTTTTAGTCCCCCCCCCCCAAAGAATAAATAAATAAATAAATAAACAAAAACAAAACGAAATATCAAAAGAGGGGGTGGAGATGAGAAAGACAGATAGATAGATAGATAGATAGATAGAGAAATAAGTAAATAGATAGATAGATAGATAGATAGATATGATGTACAATAAGCAGCAGTGGCATTCATGATGCTGATACCTTTCACTGTATCATTGAACTATTTAATATATAGGTGATGGTAAATCAGTAGAGTAATCCTCTATACACGGTCAGTTTGTACTACTTAGTACCCGTCACAACAGTATAGTTGTGTATAGTTTTCTAGTTGTCTAGTTGTGTCGTTTATCATGATCGTGTTCGATCTAACAGGTGAAGAATCCATGACAACAGTAGATTGTGGTAACAACCTTGACAATAAAACCAGGATATCATTTACATGAATGTATGGGCAACTAAGGCAACCAAACCAGGTTGATCAACTTAAGCACCCCCAGCCCTCCACTGTTATTAACTTCTGTATACTACTGCTTTTAGCAAGCAACACAGCCACTTCATAAGCCTATATAGATTAGCCTGTACCCTCTGTGCAATTTAAACCAGGTATATACCACTGGTTGTAAGATCGAGTGCGATACTCTTGCGTGCGTATATTGTCTCAAGCTCTTAGTTCACGACGAGGGGTTAAAAGATATCAATGACAAGACAAACCTGATAGACAAAGTCGCCATCCGGAACTTGAGTTAGCAGCATGGTTTAGGCTGCAGGATCCAACGATGGCGGCCAGAAGAGAGACGAGGACAAGTTGCTGATTGATGGAAATTGACGAGGACATCATCTTAGCTTTGAGAAAAGTGGTTGACAGAAGTATGTTTGGAATAATGAAATTGTATGAAATAACAAGCTCCGGATAATCTCTACAGTCTTCGATTCCTTATCCCCTTGATTTCTCGAGTCGCGAGCAACAGGACGTTAGTAGAGTATGTTGCACGCGATGAGTGGAGAGAACTGTAAAGTGAACAGGCAAAAGTCTATTGGGTGATGCGGGTAATCGTTCGGACAGAGGAGCAGTCAGAGGGGCGTTGGTTACCGTCATGAGAGGGGAAAAAGTCATACAAAGCTTTGACAAAGGTTGCTGCGGGCACAAAACAGGCTGTGTGAAATTCATATATTTAGTAGTCTACCCATGGATTTACCGTTGTAGCTCCACAGTCTGCCGATCTATTGTATTCGGTAAGGTCTCGCTGTGTATGTCGCTGTTGTTGACATTGCAAGCAAGTTTGGTCTGATCATATACGAGTAGGTTGAATTGTCCTATTGAAAGAGAGAACAAGCTCCACGTGCACAAGGAAAGAATTAGATTTTTTAAAGTGAACATTCAAAGAATATCAGTATTTGGCAGATATTTATGTGCTGCGTTTATGCTAGAATATGGAAAGGACAATTTAATCTAACACTTTCACTCTTTCCACGATGCGGCGATTTTTACATGTGGCATTTTATTTCATTATACTCTTGTACCTAAATTAAAAGTTTGCGTTTCATATGTTCTTGATTATGTTGTCATCCCCCCACCCATTGAGGGGAATGACATGTACACAGACCCGCTAAAACATTATGTTGTGTGTTTTCATGCTACGTACTTCAACTCTGTGTTTTTCAGCCTCATTTGCATTCCTGCATCCAATGCCGTACACTAGCAATTCAGTTCGACTTTTTGCGATGTCATCGGGACAGCATAAAATTTCGTAAGTTAATCAAACGTATCATTGTTCCTATACGGCAGAACTCAAATCACGATAATCTGATGTAAAGTGAACACTACAAGCCTCAGTCGCTGCATTTGAAATTCAAGAGACAACGCCCCTGAAAATCGCTGCTAATAAAGCTTTACAATTTTTGTTGATTCCCAGAGTAGTGGACCTAATTCTTTCCTGTCCCTTTTATTTCACGGGTGTAGAACGAAAATGCAGTGTAGAAAAGACAACAGGTCCGAAGGAAACTTTGAGGGCGATGACATCGTATGTATCAAGCAACGTTTACTATTAAGGTTAACCAAAGTCGACAAATTTCTTTGCACCAAGTATGATTTAGACAAAACAAAAAACCAAACAAAAAACACTGCCATAGTAGTTAGATGGTGCATCAAAGCTAACTTTAACAGTATTATGTTTAGTTGAAGTTGGGAAGCTGGACTAATGTCTACACAGTGCGTCAACAGTATGACACACAATGGACACACCGAGGACATGTACTCATAAGATATCACTTCTAAGTTACGTAACAGAAAAACGTTTTAAGTGCTGTCTTGTCTTCGCAGGTATTGATTAATTCTTGTGTACCGACGCACACGCACACACATACACAAAATACAAATCACTTGCTATATCACAATTGTTAACAAGGCGTAATAGTCCATCTTGTTTTCTGATTTGTTTTTATTGATGCCGTCACCATAAGTTTTCATTCGCAGTGCACACTGAGTCTTGGGTATAGAAGCTCGAATCGTGTAATCCCATGATGGCTCAGCCGGTTACTGTAGCGCGTCTGCCAGATCCAAGGACACGGGTTCGATTCCCTGGTCTAACTGAGTAGTGTCGTGTGTAATCATACACCGTCCCCTCTAGAAAGAGCGGAAAGAGACAAAACACTCTGTCCCTCGGACTTTTAAATGGAGGCCCCGTGTGTGAGAGAGTCATAACTCATGCATGTAAAGATCCAGCTTCATTTATTCATCGCATATCTCGATGAAGTGGTCCCCCCTCACATCCAACTGGACCCAATGGAAAACCAGCTTATGGGCTATCCAGCCATCTTCCCAGATGGAAAATGAAAACAAACGAATAAATTTCACCCATCAGGAGTGAGACTCACATCATATTGGTCTTTTTCAAGCTCAAGCGCATGCAAACTTTTTTGCAGCCTCAAGAAAAAAAAAAGTATTTTGTATAATTGTTATGTATATTCATATGCATGATACATATATCTTATCCACACTAACAGAAAGAATTTCCATCAACCACCAAAAACAAAGGTTACATTGAGAGACAAATCTCTTTCTTTATTTCATGTGTGAATAATGCAAAATATTGCATTTCTATGTTATGCACTGGATCATAATTATGATTTAAAACGCGTTAAAGATTCTTACGGGAACAAAATATTTTGCCCGAGCACGTATAATAGACTTAAACGAGCTTTGAACTCGGTACCTCTGATCGAAATATATATACACACAATATGTGTATATATATATACATATATATATATATATATATATATATATATATATACATATATATATATGAAGAGTTTGTTTGCAAAAACCGATGTCCATTTTTTAATATTTTGAAGTACGGTCTCTGTCATAAAGTACAAAATAATACCTTTTAAATGATATATTGGTCACTACATAATATAAAGGTACATTTTTGAAGTTATGGTCAAAAGAAGAAAAAAATTCTTATTATTCTCTTTATTTTTCTTGACCTTTAATCGCAAATATCTCCATTTGACAAATATGGACTTATCGGTTTTTGCGAACAAACTCTTCATATATATATATATATATATATATATATATATATATATATATATATATATTTATACATAATATATGTGTGTGTCAGCTTTTCTTTCTTTTTGACAACATTGTTAACTTTTAACCAAACTTTTATTTTTGCATGTCTTGCTTGACATATACCGCGTTTAAAGAAATCTAAAACGAGGAAGGACCTGGCTTCAATTCAGCTTTATGTCCATCCCGTCGCAGAAAATATTGCTGAGTGCTGAAGGCTGATGTCGAATGAGATGAACTCGAGGTCCTCCTGGCCCGATCGATCTGACAGGGGAAGTTGTTTCAACCATTGTATGTGGTACCAGTGAATGAAACAATAAAGTGTTGAAGAATACATCAATTAATTTGGGGGAACGCTTTAACGATTCGTTCAAAACTTTCGAGTCTTTTTGATTAGATCCATGAGCATGTGCCGCGTTGCCGAATTAGAAGACTGCAAACAACAATTCGTATTGCAATATCACATTTTCAGAAGTGGAAAAACGCAAAGATAATTAAAAGAAATGTGATCGTTTTCTTGAAAATTGCACTGTCATTTCCACTACTAATAACTGGAAAATTTTACAGGGTAATATCATTTTTCCCGCCTTCTGAAATAACCAGGTCAAGTTATTTTTGGAAAACCTGAAAATTTGTGGAATTCTCTTTATGTTTTCGTTATGTCAATTCAGACACCACCAACTGTTGCAGCTTCGTATCAAGTTATGACGGCATTAAACCAAAATCTTAAAGATTCTTTACTTGTGCATAGATCATGTAGACTGCCTGATTTTCCTCAAACTTCACTGATGAGTTCTATTAAAATTGTTTTATCCACTAAATCCACTTTTATAGTGTGACAGAAAAAAATCCCGTTAAACTATATAGTGGGGGATTTCAGTGTTATCGTCCATTTCCCTTTTTTTCTTCATGCATACACAGAGCACATATACATAACATGGAAAATAAAGTATTATGTTCCATATAGTTTCCACATGTATCCACATGATGGTTGCAATAGCAACAGCTTCTCTATAGAGGAAGTAGAGTAACTGGCAATAATATTTCAAACCGAAACTCTTATACCGCAAATTCTACACGAGGCTGCCTGATGAGGCAGAGTTTTACGAGCTTCATTTCCCCTTTTCCTTGAACTCTCGTTTCCGCTCCTCTGTCCAAGTTCATTTGTAGACTTTGTTTGATTTTGGTTTTCTCCCTTGTTGCGTGTATTGTGTCCGAACATGACCAACAAATGCATGACTAAGGTTCAGTATAGTTAGTCCTTTTCTGGTTCGGATTTAAATCTCCGTTCATAGAAAATGTTACGTCGATCTCAGATGCGGCGGTTAAGCTTTTGTTTAAAAACTTATCATCTTCACGTAGTTAATAGCAAATGATTTCAGTCTACAATCTTCATCAACCACTTACAGCTATCTATTGCACATTGTTTCATATATAGTCCACTAAGACATCCTGTTTCAGATAAGGAAATCAGGGAATTAAAATCGTTCCACGAGCACTCTTGTTGATATTGTTGCTGATCAGGTTACTGCCAAATTTAGACAGGACTTTTGCTAGTTTCTTGAATTTCTTCTTCCCCTAGTTCTTAACAGTTAATAATACAAAAACCATTTGACATTAATCAATTTTCAATTAACGTACAATTATAATAAGTGGTTTTAGATCCATTTACGAGTTAAAATCTAGTATACTAACATAACTAGCGTGACGTTGTTCTTCGCTACAATGAGTAATTAATGTAGTTAACCTATTTAGTCTATAATGCAATTAATAGTTTGCTATTCAGATATTGACATCTCATTATGCAAGTCTCCATTCTACAGGAATAATATTGTTGTCTTTCATTGTAACCTGTGCGAGTGTGTTTTGCGTTTGAGACAGTGATTATTAGATGACGTAAGTTTAGTTGGCGTTGCAGAATGCTGTACTCAGGCCGCTACAAAGAATCATAGTCAGTGGCGGATCCAGTGGGATGCGCACTGGGCACCCCACCCCCCCCCCCGTTTATTTATTTATTCTCTCGGCCAAAAGAGAAGAAATAAAAAAGCCGAAAAAATGGCAGGCGGGGGCGTGCTCCCCATTTAATTTTGGAAAGGCGCCTCCCTCCCCCCATACGGAAATCCCTGGATCCGCCACTGATAGTTCATTCGACGACTCAAACATGTCTAATGATATCTCGCAAACAAGAGCTTGGCCATCAGGCTCGACACTTATTAGCGTAGGCCTATCGTACCAGCAGCTCGAGGGTAAAACCACAGTGTCACTAGAAGGTATGTACTTGAATACAGGAAGTATTCTCAAGTTCAAATGTACACGCTGGTATTAGTGAGATGAAAGCGGTAACGGAATTCAGCTATGTAGGCCGCTGGGAGTAGGCCTATAGACCTCGTGTATCTAATGTAAAGTTGTATCAACAGCTTACAATAAACAGCTTACAGAGTGTGCAGGCGTGCAGATGCCAAGGTCCAAGGTCTCTACAACAGACTGTATGTATGTAAAGTATTCAGTGTCCGAACGTTTTCTGTTGGTAACATACACTGCACGTTTGTACATGTCTTTATTCTCAGCCATGAATATACTGTTGTCGTTAATATTATTGTTACCTACTACTTAGTACTTTAACGCCCAGAGGTAGAGGATATACTAGGACTGGTGTATCAAGGTCAACACAATCATGCTGCTTAAAGGCAACTTAATTGTCAAGCACCAAGGAGAACTTATTTTCTAGAGAAGTCATCTTGATCATTTCAAACTACGAGAAGCATCTAATTTTTATTTTGATAGCATGCAGTCGTTTCCCCTCCTTGATTTCATAGCAGTGCACGAACGCAATCATGCATGTCGTTTCTTTTCTTGTAACTCATCCAGCCATTGTAGCTAACTATAGTGTGTGTATTAGAACGAGCGGGCATGAGAGTCGGAGAATAATAACAACCATGGGTGAGAAAGAAGGCATGACTCCGAGAGGTAACACAATGGGGTCATAATACACTAGCTGTCTATAGCTGCCAAACAAACACAAAAGGGGAAAAGACTGTGAAGTTATTTCTTACTTTCCTGGCCAGGGCCCTGATAACGTTGAGCAGAGAAGCTCCATGGCCGGGTTCAAACATGTCTCTAGATCCCTATAAGTTTCAACACCACGAGCCAATTATAAACTATGGAGAGAGATATATATGAGACTGAAGAGGAGCAGAAGTGAGCAGTGATTGACTTGGATGGCACGACTCTTGAATACAAAGAAGTAATGGCATTAATTACAGTCACATGTAACGTTTAGCTGCTTTCAACGTTGTTCAGACTTTTTATTTTGATACATACAGGACATAGCAACCAGTGTATCTACCATGGGTGTTTGTCTGGTAGCTTTCGGTTTAGCTTTGATATCTGCTGTGGCTAAACTACTTGAAGTATGGCTTAGGAGATCTTACATCGCAAACATCACGAAGGACAAGTAAGTACAGAATTAGAATTTGTCAAGTTTGTCATCAGTATGTTTATATTACCCGATAATGAGCTCATGATAACCGCCTGAGTATATAGCTTGTCCTATTACCACTGTAAATGAAATGGTAGACCATTCTCTTCTTCATTTAAGACGGGAAAGCGCTATATCCACGAGACATTTCTGTGTGATAGCAATATATCCTAATACTAACGCAAGAAGTTTAAGGTCTAGTTGAATTCACGCAAAACCTATGTCTCTGCTCGGATGACGTTTATTGTCAAAGTTTATTGCTAGACTACAGTAGTGATGAGAATTATTATGACTCATCTAGTGGATTTTGTGTGAAGATCCACATTTGAGTTACGATCTGCGAAGTGAACATACCCGCCCGTTTTTCGTATGTATCGTCGATCCTTACATCAGGTCTGCGCATTGTACTAAAACCGACTCTCCGAATATAAAGCGCAATGATGCGTTACATTTCCGGGCAGCAAGTAGACCAGACGTTGCTCTGGCATTTTTCCCTCAACATACCTGTAACTGATTCGACTTTTAACATTTTTCTCAACTCACATAATAACTGATATTTTTTTTTTTTTTTTTGCCATGGTGTGATTGACCTGTACGTTGATCTGACTTCATTAGACTCACATACCAAGCTATCAATGTACATGAAGAGTACACGAAAATGTGATTTTATTCCTTATTTTTTTCTCTAGGTATGTATTCATCACTGGATGTGACACGGGCTTTGGCAATGGCCTTGCCAGGCAGCTCGATACCAAAGGTGTGAATGTGATTGCTACATGTCTGACTGAACAGGGCTGTACCAATTTGCGGGAAGCGACCTCTGAGCGCACTACTACCCTTCAGATGGATGTGACCAATCACGAAAGTGTGCTTTCAGCCTTTACAGAGGTGAAGAAAATAATTCCCCACCAAGCAGGTGAGAATCAAAGTATTTTGATGAGATAAAACCACGACATTAACACAATGAGAACAAACACACAACATTTTCTTTCTTTTTGCCGCAAGGACCAGACGCCTAGTATAGGAATCTATGAAATTAGAATAGGCCCTATTTCTCTTTAAAAAAATGCACTATATATTCGTGTGTGTGTACAAATATTTGTTTGTTCGTGAAATTGCGAAATGTGGAATTCTTTGGACTATCCAAACCTGATAAAATGTTCATAACCTGAACCTCTTGCATGGAAAACGTCGATGTTATTATGTAGGTCCTACCTATCGCTACTATACAGATTAGATTGTTATCATTTGACGGCACATGATACTGCTGCCACTTATACCTATCATATCACTCTGGGCACGTCATGAATATCATCAAACAAAATACGCCAACAATTCTTTATTTTTGACGTCTAGATGTCTTGATTCATTTATATCTGATGTAGAAAGATTATCAACTGGCCCTTGAATTGAGTATAAAAGAGTTACTTATAAACATGATGAAGTTAACCACAAAAGACAACTGGAGTCAAAAGGGGCTGAGCTTTCGATCCTAGCAGAATCTTCGTCAGAGGCAAAATGACAAACAGGCAGTCTGCTAGGATCGAAAGCTCAGGCCCCTTTTGACTCCATTTTACTCCATTGGCTCGTCACTATTTGATAAGCAGTTTTCAGCAGCTTTTTTGCTACACAAAAGACAACTGTATAAAACAAAGTATTTGACAACTATGTCAACAACATAGGCAAAATACCTATTTTTCACTGGTCATTTTACAGCATTGTGGGGAGTGGTCAACAACGCTGGTATAGCCAATCTCACTGGCTACGTGGAGTGGAGTAAACTAGACGACTACAGAAAAGTTCTCTCTGTCAACCTGTTAGGAGCTATCGATGTCACCTTGACCTTCCTACCACTTCTTAAGAAGAGTCGTGGTCGACTGGTCAACGTCACGAGTTGTGCTGGACGATTGGCCTCCATGACGGGTGGCTACTGCGAGTCCAAGTTCGCACTGGAAGCTTTTTCTGACGTCGTTCGGTGAGAAAGAATTCAGTCTTGAAAAACTGCCTTCAACTGGCACCGAATATTTCCAACATGTCTATGAGATTACTCATGAATATCAAAAGTATCGCACAAATGGGATTGTCGATTATTTCGGATCCGATATGTTCTACGCCATTGTACGTTACTGTATGACTTTGGTACAAGTAATCACACACGACTGCCTTGCTTGGACGTCAGACAGCAATTGGGTTAAATATAGGTCAGGTAGTTTTTGATATGTTACTTGCGCATTTTATTAAGGTCTATTCAGGTGAACTTGAGAAGAAAATTACCTTAGGGACCATGGGGATTGAGATGTCGGTGATGATGTTTGGGAATAAGAGTAAGACCTGTCAGAAGGACCGACAGAGTGTCACATCAGTGTGGTAATGAGGTTTTGAGTAAAATCTTGCAACGTACAATTCTACAGTTTAGCATATTTATGATTATCAAACTGCACAAACACTATAATTTGGTGTCCATGTATATTTTACAATAAATTCTTTGATCATTACGTTTGCTCGATTGTTTATTCTTCACGAGAATTTCATTCAGTCTTCTAAGAGAAAACTGCAACATCCAATTACAGAGCTATAAGGAGGGTAAGGCAACTGGTTCGTAAATGCAGCACTACTTAAAAAGTTAATTACTCGAGTTCAATTAAACGGCGGTCAATATGGACAAAATACGAGTTAAATTGAAATCGTAAATGGATGTCATTGTGTTGCAGCCGACAAGTGAGAACACTGGGCTATGGAATCCAAGTGAGTATCATTGAACCAGGCTTCTTCGCAACAAACGTAGGATCAAGGGAAGTAGCCACGAAGTCTGTAACATCGTGTTGGCAACGACTTACGAAGGAAGAACAACTTGAATTTCCGGAGGAGATGCTTAACACGTGTAAGTCTAATTGCCTAACATGACAATGCTTTATGAACTATTTCATGCTGCTTCTATTTTGTGATGAATTTCTCTATCAATTTAGGGGTAGTTTCAAGTCATGTACTTAGCATGAGTTATAGCTTTTTTCCATTCCAAAAATGTAGATAATCTCAGAATAGTTCTATGTCAGACGCGACAGATGCAGGGCCGCCGCTAAGTCGGAAGGGGAAGAGGGAAGGTTTTGCTGCCACTTCTCCACTAAAACCGGACTACACACACAAAAAAAAATAAAATAAAAAGAAGAAGAAGAAGAAGAAATGTTCTTTTTCCAGTCTTGGCTGACACTTCTTTAAACTTGTCCAAGTATTTTACCCATTATGTGCACCAGATCGTGTTAATTTAAATTCTGAAAATGCAAAACCACCCTCCTGTGGGCATTTCTCACAATACATCACATCTATTTACTCTTACAAATTTCCTGCTATTCTATCCTAAGTCAGGTTGAAAGTATTTATATAAATTTCAATTATAAAAAAAAAAATGCAAAAGCTCCCTCTAATGGCAGGGGGATACCACCATCTCCCTCCGACCCTTTGCTCGGTCTCCCTCCGTATAGACGCCGTACAATTCGGGGATTGTTTTTTTTTTTTAATATTCCACAGAAAGTGTGCATCAGATTGTTTTATTTCACTTTAAAAAGAAAAAATGCAAAAGTTCCGTCGTGTGGGAGGGATGCCCCCACCTCCCCCTCCCCCTTCAACTTCCGTTCACTTTGTACACAGTGAAAACGCACACTTGGAAAAGTCATTCACATTTCTGTGATAAATATTTTTCCTGTGATAAATATTTTTCTTACTTTCTACTTTTTGTGTTTTCAGGCTTTCGGATTTGAAATTACCAACATATTTATTATATATTGCGCTATTTAGTTGAATATGCTAATTATAGGCTATTAAAATACGTCGTCCCAGGTTTCCAAGGCGGCAACCAAGATTAGTTTACTTCAATACCCATCTAAAACACGAATCCACAACAATAAAAGAAGAGGCATTGTACTTACAAACCGTTTTACAGGACTATTTGTGCATATTCAAGGTAGCTCATTATGGTAATTACTCAGTATGCTATATTTGAGACACTTACATCATCAAATTGGACTTAAATGGAAACTTCATCGTAGAAAACCCTTGAAAAGTCGTATTATCCATGTTTCACAAAATATACATACGCTGGTTACATGATTATGCTAATTAGGCTTAGAAAAAAAGGGTAATAAAAAGGGTTGCCCAAGGTTGCCATGGTATCAACCAAGCACAATGTACTTAAATACCCTCCGAACACAATTGATATTTTTTTCAGGGTCCCGGGGCTAGAAAATCGACTTGCGATTAAGAACAAATATTGCCCACAAATTGCGTTTGAACATTGCGTTCCGTTGCTAAGAAGAGACTTGCGTTTCATCGCAATTTGCGTTTGATTCTTACTTCTTGTACCAAGTTAAATCATTGATGCGGACGAGCCGAGTCTGAATTTAGCCGAAATAAATCCCCGCATATACCAAGCACATTGTCTGTACGTCGTACCAAGCGACGAGGGTGAGTATTGTAAAGTATTCAAATTTAAGACGAATACTTGAATCATAAAGTCTTACAAGACACTGCTTTACGATTAAAATGGCTAGGATACATCGATAAGGCCTATGCTCAGAATTTGCCTGTTGAAAAGATAAAGTCACATTCATGCTGACTTCAGTCCCTAAACACACATTCTGCGATATGACATTGAAATCTATTGGATGGATTGTGGGATCTTCTAAAGCTGTGATGATTTCGTTATTTGCAAGTTTTTTACGATCGTTTTTATCGCAGTTTGCAGTTTACACCTTAAATAATTCCTGATAAGGGGAGGGGGGGGGGGGGGTTGTCGTTCGATTCCGGACTTTTACAGACAGTGTAACTTATCATCTGTAGTTGATGAAAGTTAACCATATTAGGAATTTCTGCATTGTTTTAGAAACTGGTTTTATTTTACACAATCCAATGAAGATTTGCTGAACATAATATCAGCAAACTGGTGTAGGCAATCAGTTTTTTTTTTTTTTTTTTTTCGGCAGACTCATTGACCATAACGAGTAAGACGCAACTTTAAGTTTGATCAGAATCAAACGCAAAGTTACTTTTTGTCCATCAAAGTTGCTTTTGATATTTGTAAAGGAAATCAAACACAAGTCTTTTCAGCAACGTACTTGCGTTAAAACACAAAGTTGCGTGCGGATTGGGGACTTGCGGTTTTTTTTTCAAGCTGCGTTCAAAGTTTCTAGCAACGGGGCCCAGATTACACATAATTATTGTCAACTTACGGGACCTTCACTCTACCGAAAACATTTTGATAAGGAACTGTGAGGTTTTGTTGACTGTGTCGGATAGACATGATAAAACATAAAAAAAAAAAACATAATTCGTGATTTTGTAGACCATAACAATTTTTTGCCACCTAATAAACATGCTACTTTCCACTTCCTTTCTTGTTTTTAAATCAAGATCTCAATACGAAACTTGCCGGGATTGCGTCGCTTCTTTCAACCGACATTCAGAAAGTGACATATACCATGGAGCACGCCCTCTTCGCCAAGTGGCCACGCACACGTTACGTAGTGGGCTGGGACGCCAAGTTTGCCTGGATTCCCATGTCTCTTCTGCCGACTCGTCTTGCCGATATCCTCGTTCCATAAACGGTTCAATCTCTTTATACTCTTCGCATTCCATTTAAACACGCACACACACACACACACACACATACACATGCACACACACTAAATAACACAAAGGGTACTTGCAGGTTACTGGGTTGACTTGCCAAAACGGTGCTGTCTGTATTTGTAAACTGCTTTAAAACTGTTTTAGTTATATCATTTCAAGCTAAGTAATTTCAGTCAAACCGTTGAATTGTCGGATGAAGTTATGGTTCAACCATTGATTGGTTGTCACATTGGATTCTCAAAGGTGAGCAGTCAGTACTAGATCTTCATAGTACATTAGCACACTTCTGCAGACTCCCTGGGCATTCAATGTGGCATAACAGTATTGTGAAACGACGACCTCAATTCCCCGTCGCAGAAGATGTCCATTCCATTCTTTTTACATTGTAATGTTACATTTATCACCATTCATTTTGGTACCCCTGGTTAATGGGAACCACCTCCTCAGTCTTGTCCAGTTCAAATAGTTGAATTGCTGTCTAAAACATTTGAAAGACTTTAGTTTCATTATCACCCACTTAAATACAATCCAGGGCCGGCGCAGCCGTGGGGGCCGGAAGTGGACGGGGAGATGAGCTGAGGACCTTTTTTTTTTTTTTTTTTTTTTTTTTTTTTTTTTTTTTTTGCCTGTTAGCTCATGAAACCCGGAAGTGGGCCCCCACACTTTTGAAAACACTGCGCCGGCCCAGCAATGTGCGCGACATTTTGCCTGCCACACAAAGGGAAGTAATTTCATACCATGTACTAACACATGACTCGACAGTTCAATATAGATTTGTGGTCCTCGACCATAGAAACCAATACTTACTCATAAAAACCCAAAACAAATTACACTGAAGAAAGATGATAACATCGAAGGCTTGCATACAGTGTATGTCAGAAATGAAGAAATGTAATAAATAAATTCTATTGCAATACAGCTTGAGTTCTCTTTTGGGAATTTATACATTCTTTCTTATTTTGTTCTGCTTCCTTGAGCCCCAACCATTCATTCTTCAGGTAAAGCTGTTATGTCACCATCCTTGTTCATTTGTGGTTTGTTCTAAATGAGTGTTTTGAAAACATTCCTTTTTTCTTATCCACATGTCATAAATTTTGAAACTTTGTACCCCGTATTAACTAATTTATGTTGCTGTACAATTGTAAAAGATGTGGCGGACACCTAGCAGTCGCTTTTACCGACTTTTTCCAATTTTGTTTTTGAAATGCATTAATATTGTAATACAATGTAATTATGTAAAATATATATGATATGAAAATAAACTAACATTGCAGAAGGTGGACGTTGACGAGTTTATAAGCTTTTTTCAATAGTTCAGTTATCTAAATGCATGGAATAGTAATTTTATTAGTTATGGGTATTCCAATTTCATATGTACAATGTTTGACAAATTAGAACTACTCGCGGTGATGTTGTTCTCAGTTATTTTCATTTTAAGTTAATGGTCATTTGTTTTCTTTTACCTATGGAAAATGAAATATATTATGTTATCTTATATCATACCTTTGTTTATGATTAAAGTGTCATTCAGTATTTCACATTGTTAGTTTACGTAGGCTCTAATATTTGTTTCATCGATATTTCTCTCCTTTCTCTCCTTTTTTGTTTTATTTTTTACTTTTGTAATTTTTCTTTCATATTCATCAAAATTAGCATCATGCAACTTTTGGAGTCATCATCTACCCCCTCCCCCGTCTATACTGCAAAGTTGACTTGATATGGCGCTCTCACTCAATATCGAATTGTACCTGTTTAGTCTAAGTTCAAATCTTATGTATAATGTCATTTAATCAATTTCTAAACCATATGCACATACTTTGGGACATCATTTGTAATTCAGCCTCGGGCTCCAATGAATGATTCTATTCGATTAAATGAAGGTACTATCAACAAAAAAGAATAAATCTGAGAGCCTGTATTATTTCTAGTCACAATGCACAAAGCATCACAAACAACAACTGTACCTTAAGACTACCTAAATTCAAAGGACGCACCACCGACCAGAAGGTATCTCCTTCCTTTTTAAAGAGTGACCATTCTCACGATAAAAACAAATTTGTGACACTTTTACAAAGTCAAATGGTTTCCTTTGACATCGTTGAACACCGCTCCATGCTTGAAACTACTTTAACGAGCTACGTCAAAACAAAATTTTCAAGAAAATATCATAGGCCCTATCTAGCCATGAAATATTAACAAGCTTCAGTATCAAAATTTGTATGTTTAAAGACGTTTCAACGACACAGTGATATCGAAAATTAGACGAAAATCAGAAGGGGCGAGAATGTGTATGCCTCATAAACCTTACTCACAGATTGGCTGCACATCGAAATAAGTGTGGTAGGATCAGACCGTTTTGTGTCAGCTGTTTGACAACTTTGCAACCTTCCTGATTAAAATCATAATGTTGTGCAACATTAGAATTGCATTAATGCATTGCGAGGAGACAACATTTCTCCTGAAATTGATGTATTAAGCGAATAGCGAAAATTGACAGTGCGGGAAAATGAAGACCATGTCGTCATTCCCTCATCTAGTTTGAATATTTGATCAGTGATGCCTTTAATACAGTAATGATGCACTGGAAACTCTGAAGACTCAAAACTCACACAGTTTTTGGCCAATTTTTAGAAGTTTTTTCTTCACATGATTTAATTATTTTGTGAAATTTAACAGCAACACACAATCAATCGTCTTTTCTTTCCATTAAAATCATATTCTTAAGAGAGTTCATTCCTTGAACAGATTTACGATGACTGACCACACTTTCATTTTAATGACATAAATATGCTTTTTTCCAGTATTTTTGATTTGTGTATTTTATTGAGACATACTCAATAAACAAACAAGCAATTCCCTCATTGTTGCCTTTGTAAGTGTCTTGCGTATCACACAAGATGGTAGGCCTACTGTTTGTTTGATTTATATTACTATATATATTTTCAACGTTAAGGGTGATATTAACACTTGTTTGTGTTCCATCCATGCGGCTGTCAAGGTCTTTATGAATAATCAGTATCTTTGAAGAACAGAAAGAAAGTACAGTGCTAGTTTAACAAAGCAACGAGTCACTTTCTTGTGGAAGAATTCTAACTGATAGTCCAGTTTCTTCCTATACGTGTATTCACTGTATGTTACAAGTATAGTGAACTTTAGATACGTTGAAATGACAGGAAGTGTGATTTAAACCCTCTTCGAGTCAGCCTTTTCAATGGACGATAAATAATGACACGACACATCCCATTGCAAATCATTATTATTTTATAAAAGTAATATTTCGGGAACGCCAAGTCATGTATCACCAGACGTATACAACCTCGAGCTTTAAATGTCAGCGAATCTCGTATAGAATGACGTACACGAGCTGATCGAGATGGATTTGATATTTATAGAAGTAGACAAGTGACCTGCGCGTCTGGAATTCCTCTCCAGCGTTCTGCACATCCGTCAGCACTGTCTGATATGGGTGAGTCTTGTGCGAGGTCCGCTATCTTGGTTTGGCTTGGCGTGGAATATTACAGCAGCTCTTTATGACGTGCAAACAGCTACCATTTTAATTGGATAGAGTAATAGAATGAAGTTATCGGAAAGCTTTTTCCAGTCATCTTAGTAGTAAGTCTCCTTCTGCGATTATCAATGAACAAAGTAACATGCAAAAATGATAAAATGAATTGTAATGAATGAACGGAAGGCGCCCAAGTAAACACATGCAATACCAAACAGAGCATGTATCCATGTTTATGATAAATCCATGGAGAAAAAATGTATATAGATAATAACGATATGCAGCATTTCCTTTTTATTTTGCATTAAAAAAAAAGAAATATTGGTGAACGAGTTCTTCGGGAATAACAAAGTAATAGAAGAAGTCCATTGGCCAAAGATTAATTCTTTTCCTATGCACAGAAGATTGAATTTGTGCACACTTCTGTCACTGTGAGTTACAAACAAATAAATTCTTTAACTGTCGTATGAAAGTGTTAACGAAATTTATCAGGGCAAGTGACAGTATCCCCGTATGTACATGATTGGTTATTTCAATTATCGATGTAATGGAAACTGCAATTATCAAAGGTGCTGAGGTTATGCCATGCAATGAGACCCGGTTATACCATCCCTCCTTCTCCGATGACCCGTCTGCAAGATAGCAATACTCTGAAGAAGTAGACATACCGATTGAACGGCAGAAGTCTGATACGAGTTTTCGATCTGGCCTGGATAACAGAGTGGATGAGAGAGAGATAGAGAGAGAGAGAGAGATGGGGGAGAGGGAGGGGTGTGGAGAAAGGGAGGGAGAAAGGGAGGGAAGAGGAGACATGATGTAAAGGGGAAGGTTGAAGAAATGGAACGAGTCCACTGACTGTTGGATGAATGGATGATACTCTAAGCTGGTAAGCGGAACTCAAGGGGAGAGGAAACATCCACAACCGAAGAATTCTTACCCTTCTTCATCGTCCATTTCTCTGTTCTTAATCCGTATTCATAAAGTAATATCTACTCGAATGTGAACGTTCTGAGCACAACACATCTCAGCAATACCATCTCGCGGATTATTGATCTTGAGAACTGTTGGGAACCCAGAACTCAAAAGTAGGAAAGGTGAGTTACTCGTTTTCGTATTTTACTCCACTATGTCACATGTGGACAGCAAACTTCCCCTAAGGGTATGGTCAACACTACCGTTCATCAAATATTCCCCTTAATTTATAACCACCCATCGGTATGGAAGCACGCAATGTACATTTTCATCTTTTCATGACAAGTTTAATAGGATTTGGTGCTGTATTGAATTTTTAACTAATTAATAAGTAGGTCTAATAGAGGTGACAAAGATTTTGGGCTGTTCGAATATTTGCATGAATTTCTGAATATCTACCGGTATACATGCATTGTGGGCGTTTCATGTGTGTGTGTGTGTGTGTGTGTGCGCGCGCATGTGCGTGTTTGAGAAAAATGGATGGATAATTGGGCCCTGTGTAACTATAAGTAATATGTAAAGTGGGTTTTTCCGTGGAATTTGACACAGGATGTCTTCAGTTCGAATCCTTGTAGGTTATACACTCTCACCATGTTTAGGTCCTACTGGCCAAGATGTTTAACCCGCGATGTCGGTGTTCATCGTGTAATGACAGGATCAGCTAAGAACGGTACAACTGTATTAACACTGAAGCGGCCAGCATATGCAAGTGCGACCTCTTTATATTGGATATAATGTAACTCTAGAACGATTCTTTATTTCAATACCATTTTGCACATTGTCCCGCAGAGTATTACTATAAGTAGCACCAGTGTGTCTACTTCAGGAGTTTATGCAAGAGGTTAATTATATTGTTGGAGTGAACTGAAAACGTTACAAAACAAAAAGTGATTTCATGTGGGCCGGCCGTGTTCTAAATGTGGAGTAATGGGCATACCAGTAGCACGTATCAGGAGCTCATCAGTTATTGATACCTTACAATGCCTTAGCCTCAAGCTTGGGTTACGGTTAGTTTTCCAATCGGCATTACTGAGAATCCCAGCAGGTTAAGATTACAGGGTACCCTTTTATCAATATTTCAGGTAGATTAATCGTGTATTTATAATGATGATAAATTTTGATTATTATTATTTGTAATAATTAAAGGAAATAACGCATCAGTTGCTTAAGAAAAATAACTTGAGTTTCATTTCATCTAATTTAATGAAAAACTTCATGACATACGAGTAAGTTTGAGGTATAGTGTCTCACCTCGACCACTTAACAGGACACGTCTTACCATTTCACATATTACACTGGGGATATGTTGCGCAATTCTGCATCACCTAGCGACACAAAGATGAAATAATCCTTTACTTACAAATAGAATTTTGCCCTGATATCATCGGACCGCAATATCTCCGCAAAAATGTGATTTTTTTTCCCAAAAAGGAGGATGTCTCTATTTAATTGCTTCGCTTGTGTTACCATAAATCATACTCTTGCAACTGTGCAATGTACTTATCTCTCGGGGAATTGTGCTATAGCTTTATAGTGTTCTTTTTTTTTTCAACAAATCCATACTCAAATGTTTCTTGCTGAAGTATGCAAAATTTTGGCCAGCAGCTTTTCCATTGTCCCCCATTTTATATTATATATGTTAGTACTTTGTGTGTCTGCGTGAGTGCCGCGCACGTGTGGTCATTTATTTAATGAAATGACTCACGTTTACCAATCTAGCCTATTTTCTTAAGGAAAAATACCAATACTCTTGGGAGATGAAATCATGGATATGCATAAAATTGGTCTGTTTATGTACTAGACATGCACACCACAATTATATCTCGTATATCATAATCTCGGTGATGATAATAAGGGATAATGGTAATTATGTTGCCCGTGCGGTGTGCTTGATGACAAATATTAATTCATTTCGTTAGGCAAACATCTTTCAGCAAGATGATACAGTCATCTGTTGCTGCCGATATAAAGCTTTTTTTAATTACATCATTACAAAATGTTTCAAAGAAAAGATCTCCCAATGAAGAAGAACAAACAATAAGTGAACAAAAGATTAAATCAAATTCATAGGCAACTGTTATCGTACGTAATAGATAAAGTCACTTGGCTTAGCATGAAACCATTTATGAAATATTGAAAGAGTATACAATTCTTCGAGGAATTCAAAGTTTATTTGACCAGGGTATCCAAAAATAAAGCAAAGCAAAGTGGTCCTAATAAAGGGAAGTTCCCACCTTTTATTGGGAAATCATTGTTTTGGGGAAATCTTGACCATCTTAGCAATAATTTTCATCAAATAAATTTGAATTTCTCCAAGAATTGTTTGCTCTTCAGTATTCCAAGTGGTTTATTATCTCGCAAAAATTAGAACCTGAATACCCCTCTCAACCAGAACTATACCATCCCTTAATTGGTCTCTTCCATCAGCACAATGGACGAGAAACTGTCCGACGCCGAACTTCTTGATCTGGTGTCCTCGCTTCAACCCGAAGACTTCTACCCGATTGGCCTGAAACTCGAATACGACAAAGCTACCCTGAGACGAATTAAAGCTGATCACCCTAACGATGATGGCGCTGCCTTCAAAGCTCTCATTCTCAGTTGGGAAAACTACGTCAGCGTGAAGCCAAAGACCGCTAGGCAAAGGTTGGCCGACACCTTCGCTTTCATTGAAAGAGACGATTTGGCACAGAGAATTAAAGGTATCGTTCAGATTAAGCGAACAGAGTATACTTTTATTAGAATGAATGATTGAGATGAGGCCATTGTAACCAGATTTGATTAGATAATTCAGGATTCTCGGGTCATAAGACATCCTGAATGAACCAAAGTTTTATAGTTTCCATTAGAATACGTTTTGCCTGCTGACAAAAAAGAAAAGAAAAGAAAAAACCTGAAGGGTCGATGCTTGTTAGACAAAGACTGAACCCTAAAATTCCAGACGAGATGAATGCGCTTTCTTCAGATCCACAGAATTGAAGTGAAATCAAATAATATTTCACTTCTTTACATTTCATATTCCATACTTCTACATTACTTTTGATGATTCCGAAACCATATCTCGATACCATTTTCACAGCTGGTTCATCCAGACCTGGTAGATGTTTTTTTTTTTTTTTTATGCGTATCAGGCTTCGCCATGTAGGCCTATGTGTCTCTGCAATGTAAAAAACGCGTCAATGAAGAAGGGACTCAGAATACCGAGTTAACAGGATAGCAACCCAGCGACGCCATCATCTCTCACAAACTGCTGTTGGTGCAGTTTGAGCAGTTTTCAACTTTGTGTACATTGTATAGGCCTATATATATCTCTACAATACATGGCTCTTTTAAGGTAAGCAAACAAGATAACTTTACACTTACTTTAAACTAACTATATAGGCGAGGTAGTGATGAAGTCATAGTTTAAATTTCTTATTTTTCTGCGTACAGGCCAGCCCGTGACAAACGACGATACGTTTGAATACACCTGCAAAGATCACAAGTACAAGGAGGCAAGTTTCTACTGCAGGAAATGCAAAGCAATCATTTGTGACAGATGTCTGGAAGATAACCATAAATCAAACTCATTTGTTGCTATCAATGATTACCATGTCGAACTTAAACAAAAACTGAAAACCTGCGGAGGACGGATAGAAGACGTCCGAGAACGCTTGGAGAAGTTGCGGGACTCTAAAGTGAGTGGTATAATCACCGCCACTCATGTTGGAATTCAAGTAATGAAAGAAGGTATTTATAAAGCTTTCTCTGAGACACATGATTTGCTAGCAAAGGAGAGAGATTTGCTCCTCGAAAAGGCTACGGTTTTAGAAAAGTCAGCCAGTCCCAATGTTTATGGTTTCGCGCTATCGAAGCTAAAATCCTGTGAGCAAGCTCTAAAAGAAATTCAAGAGAACGGCCACTTTGTCAGTGACGCCAAAAAGTTTGAGAGTGCAGTAACGAAGATTGAAGTGATCAGGAATGCTCTGATGGGTGACGGCCCTCTGATGAACCTGAGCAAACTGGTGATGAAGTTTGTGCCCTGTACCTCCGCCTATCTAGGCCACTTGGAGGAGGCTTCTGGATGGGAGTTTGTTGAGCAGTTCGATTTACCTGAAGATAAGAAAGAAGAAATGAACGTCTGCATAAAACTGACTGACCGCAAGGTAGTAGTAGGCTACAGACTCGGTGGGGCTGATATCATTAACTTAGACACGAAGAAGACTAGCAGGATTGCATACGACATTCGCATCAGTAGTATGGCGCTCATGAACAATGGGAATCTTATCCTGTGTACCACTGACAACAAGCTTGGAATCATCACGCAGGAAGGCCGACGTGTATCCAGCTTCTTCTTTACACAAAAGACCAACAAACCATGTTGTGTCTGCGTGGACAGCAAGGACACTGTCTATATGGGATACTCTGAGTTCAGCAACATTGAAGTCTTTGAGCCTTCCGGTGGTTTCATCAAGAATATTGGAACAGTCTTACAACCGTGGTGTATGTCTATCATGAAGTCTGGTCACATCGCCGTCACTGAATGTACCGTAGGTCTACGAGATGCCGTCGAAGTCATGAGTCAAGATGGCCGTGCCATTGGGCACATTGTTGGCCGAGTGGGATGTTCTCCTTTTTCGACCTGCGATGAAATGGGCAATCTTTTCGTTGCCATGGTGACAAATGATGGTCGCGCAACGATAAGAAAATATGCTCCAACGGGTGAACATCTCGAGAGCGTGGTTGAAGAGTTGCAGTTGGAGTGGCATGAAAATCGTGAGTGGCTGCAACTGACCTGCCTTACACCCAACCAATTTGTCCTCTGTGATCGTGGATCTGTCTACATCTACCGCCGAAAACCTACGCTTTCTATGATGTCTACTATCCTTGGAGATTAATAGGACTATTATTGACAAACAGATCCCTTTGCGGTAAGGAATTTTTCAATCTAAGCTGTCCCGTATCCCAAAAAGAATAACAAATTCTTCAATATGGTGTTTGAAGTGTGATTAGAGAATAACAAATAGCCTCATGTCACTTACTTTTAAAGAACTACACCTCAGCTCAATGTAAACGTGGAAACTCTGTTCAAGAGTCTCCGTTCGATACTTCTAGGCTTTCTGCTAATTCGCATCCACCCTGTTCCGTGACAAAATAATGTGTTTATGCCATGCGGACTGAACACACTTATTTTCTCTTTCTTTTTACACTCAATGTCACTCACATTGATCTGTTTTATCGGTTTTACGATGAATTAGAGTCAATATCTATTTACGTCCTCAGACAAGATCACGAATCAAAGTCTCAACAGTTACCTTGGAAACTATTTCTTTTCATCCTTTCCCAATTTTGAAGGACGCTTCTGCGGCGAATGTCTTTATACATTGTTACATCGCGTTTGAGAAATCTATTCGATTAAAGGGACTGTATATACAGTACTGGTTGAGGTGAGAATTCACGTTTATAACATTTTTGGTGAGATAATGAGAAACCTCTTATGAAATATAAAAGAGCGTGTAGTTTGAAGAAGAATTCAACGTTTATTTGATGAAAATTGGCCTTGAAATGGCTGAGATATAAAAAAAAAGCGATGCTAATAAAACTGACAGGCCACGACTTTCATTAGGATCTCTTTGCTTTTCCTTGTTTTTAGATATCTTAGTCACTTCAAAGTAGATTTTCAACGAATAAACTTTTGATTTCCCTTAGAATAGTATGCTCTTTAACATTTCAGAGAGTGGTTTCTAAATATCTCGCAAAACGTTACAAGATGAATCCTGACCTCAACCAGTACTGTAGAGTCCCTTTACGAATTACAAGTGATTTTATGTTCAATATGAGCTCTGAAATATTCTTGTGAATAGTCGGTATAACCATAACTACGGACAAGCCGTTTATCTTCTGTGAAGGGTAACAATCAATAGTTTGGTACTTTTTGATCTATAAAGCTACATTTTATTTGAGTCAGATTTATTTTTCGTTCAATTTATTATCCTCTCGTCAGCGATTGCAAGATTCAATACTGATGTTCCGAGTGAGTTATTAACGGTAGAAAAACATTCAGATGGCCATTATAGTCACTTTGATTTTCATTTACGATTATCACTTCTCAACAAATGCCGTAGCGGTAGTACACGTACAGTAGATTTCCTATAAAAAGGATTCAAATTTCTTGCACTCATACACTTGAATATTAGGCTTTCATATCATTTCAATTAGAATACGCTCAAGTTCTCAGGATGTGCTGTGATGACATTTATTTTGTATGTATAGTCGTGAATTGGTGTGCGATCACTCAAATTTATTCATTACAGTATGTGGTACATGTATATGTCAAGGTATTACTACATGTGATATCATATGACACTGACAATCAAACAATAGACGCAGTAACAGAAATGATGCGTGTTGAGCCATAATCGTCAATCATAATAGCTTGACATTTTTACTTTGCTTTCTCTTTGCGATGAGATGTAACAACAAGGTCAAAGCAAAATAAGTATGATTTTTTTTTACGTGACGTAAGCGTTTTCTATAGAAAGCATAATGAAGTTGATATCAGTTTGAAACTATCAGAGTACAAAGTGAGACACATAAACCTAATGGGTGTTTGTACGACCGTCACCTTGATTAGGGTTTTATACAAGAGCTTTGCAGCAATTGTCATGCATCTGAAAACTGTTCAAGTGCGTTGGTTACCGTTTTCCTTTCCTATCGCTCTATTTGATATCAGATATGCAAACAGATAATAGAAATATACATGCAGTCATTGACTGACTCCTGTATGATATGGGCTATGTAAACTAAGCAATTTTTCATGTGATTGTGACTTCCACACGCCTCGTAAACTCCCACGTCAGGACTTTGTTTACCCAACAAATTTTAAGACTTTATACTGTTCTGCTAATTTGTGAGATGCGCCTGATAGCTACAAGCAATTGTGTGTTCACCTTGATGAGACTGAAAATAAAGTACAACAGTAATATGAATAATGGTCCGGATGTTTAAACAATTTATGCTGAGTTCATCACTGCCATATTTATGACTCTCTGAGATAATGAAAAACGTAAAACGTGAAATCATGGGAGAGAGAACATAATAAACCCTCCAATGTATTGTCGGCCCTACACTCAGGGACTTGAATTTCCTCACTCAATCACGAAACCAAGTAACCGAATAGAATAAACGTATGGGCGAACAAGCCAAACTCAAAGTACGTGTGATGTAGACATATATATGTATATATAAGATATATATATATATATATATATATATATATATATATATAGATATATATATATATTATTATTATTCTCTTTCTTTTTTTAATTATCCATATTCTCTACATGCCTATGTACGGTGGGAATGTAAAGATATTTCAAAACATTCCACCAAACAAATCCCATTACAAATACAATTTTGCATAATACGTATACCGTGTGTCTCAAAAAAAAAAAAAAAAAAAACTATACAAGTTTGAAATGGCTGCCAAATAAGAAATGCATTGTATATGATACTGGGAGAAAAGTCAGAAAATAGCGCGCTATTCAAAACATCGGGCTTATGTGAAAACACCTTTTGACCTGAAGAATAAATAGCTTACATCTTTGACTTTTTTTTTTGGACAATCCATAATTGAATATTCAATGCTACATAATCCCTACCTAATATATCAACTTCAGTTTTGTAAGCTCCAACGAACTCACCTTTTGCAAAATTGGAAGGCTAATTCCTGCGCAGCCTAATTTTCATACCCTTTTCAAAAGTGTGCAGTGCTCATTCAAGCATGAATTATTTTTAGACTTTTTGGTGTCATATGAAAGTTAAGTCCATAAGCTATCCATACATATAAACCTTTTCCCCAGAATCATATACATCTGTATTTCTTATTTGGCAGCCATTTCAAAAGTGTATAGTTTTTTTTTTTTTTTGAGACACACGATATAGAAAACACACACACACACACACACACACACACACACAAAAAAAAACAAAAAACCTGATGGAATATGAGGAATGATAACGAATACTTCTAAGTAGGTCCTACGCATAGTTCTGATAGGTGTTTAATGTGAAAAGCCATGATTTGCAGACAAATGTTAAGTTTCTGATAATACATGTAATAAGTGATATAAAGTAATGGTGTCATTTCTCTTCATGTAAGGATCAGTTCAGCCCAGATCCCAATGATTTGGGGCGATTAATTACACCACGCCCTTCAGTAAAGCGTCTACCATGGCATAGGTGCGCAATTTGCGGGGAACCTTGTACTGGTTGGCACTTGCTCCTGTGTTTTCCAACAGATAGTTCTTGAGATCGTCAAAGGTTCCTGGTCGAACAACAAAGACTCTTGGATATGAAATGGACACTTCGCGACGGAGCCGTTCGTAGTCACTGTTGCGCAAGCGCAACTCCTCGTCGATCTGGTTGGGACAAATTGAAATCGGAAGAAAAATTAAACATTATTTTACTTTTTACGTACGTTATCTGAGAAAATCTATAACTATTCTGCCTTATTCCCGAGGGAGAAGTTGCTTTTACTTAACATGCTATTCATACATAGATTTGAAACAAAACATCGCTAGTTTTATGCAATAAACCTGATCAGATGATCAGAAACGAGGAAATGAAAATGTGTAGGATGTCAGCAAGTCATCCCCCAGTGGATGGGGCGCAACTTGCGGCAAAGTTTAAAGAGTCACGAGAGTTTTATTTCTTTCATTTTAGGCAGGGATGAACTTTGTAATGTTATAGAACAATTTAAAAGTTACTTATGCATGAGGAGAAGATTCTGTGCTCACACAAAATTAATCTCCTTTATTGATCACAGGTCGCTTAAACTCTTCTTCATGTGTCATCTATGACAAAAATTCAAAACATGATCAATCTGTATGCTTTTCACATGGATGAGTAAGAATATACAAGTGCATAATACAGCATTTGCGACAACTTAGAGAACAAGCACAATAAGCAAATATATTAACCCAGTTCATAGGCTAGTTTCTGAAACACACACACACACACACACACACACACACAACATAAGTAATACAAAATCGTCCGGTATTGAAACAGTATATTACCCCTGACAGTGAGATTACAGTTATTATCATTATTACTCTTATTTTTGGTTGCTACCTGTTTTATGTAATATTCTTTCTTTTGCATTGAAAAGATAAACATAAACCACTAATACAGAGACTTCCCGGTAGAACTGAAATTCGAATATGCGCTATCTGCTTCTAACATATTTTTCTGTTAGTATTTAATATCAAGCGGTATAATGCTATAGTTGTTGTTTGCTACATTTGTTACTATTTATACATATTCACGCAAGGACAACCTTTATACCATCAAAAAGAAAAGAAAAAAAAAGCTACAGCCAACATTCTTAGCCTGATATTAATTCATGCGTTAAAGCGAAGCCAAACGACAAACTTATAGCTGGAGTTGATTTCTATAATTGCTGTTCCTTCTGATATAACACATTCATTTGGGTGTAGGCCTATATGATAAGTCACAAGTTCGACACCCGTGACAGCAGTCATAAGCCTACAGCCCGCTATTGCCCACAAGTCATACTGTCTACAATTCATACAAGTCACGAGTAATAGAATTCATGAGCTCGACAGTAGGCAAATAAGGCCCATTAAAACAGTACTAAGCAAACAAGGGCCACGAGTCCGACATTATTGGCAAACAAGGCCCACAAGTTCGAAACTAGGCAGGAAATAGGCACAGTTGGCCAACATATTTGGCCTCGTGTTTTCAACTGGTTGTAATATCGCACTCGTGGGCTTTGTTCGTCAAGTGTCGAAATCGTGGACCTTGTTTGTCTAATGTAAGACTCATGGGCCTTTTTTGCTTAGTGTCGGATTTGTGGGCCATGTTTTTCAGCTGTCAGACTAATGTCATGGTCCTTATCGCTTATAGCTCATGGGGTGTATGGCTTATGGATCTTTCTTTTTTTTCAACTCGTGAGCCGTATATGACTTAGCCTTTAAACAAGGCGACTCGCTCTGCGTGCCCCCGTATAGCGCGTTTACCCCACAAACCTGTTGGCCGGCGAGTGCGCTCCACTCGCCGGCCAACAGGTTTGTGGGGTAAACGCGCTACACGGGGGCACGCAGAGCGAGTCGCCTTGTTTAAAGGCTATATATGACTCGGTAGGATGACCCCATGTATTTCCCCTGACTTGAAATGGCAAATACATAAATGTCTTTCATGATTGCAAAATATCCACTTAGATATTCTTTCTGCATGAATGAGGAATAGAGTGACACCCATGCGATGGTACATACTGCTCGCTTCTCTCCGTCCGATAGGGGTTTGCCTGTTTCCAGTAGCTCGATGAAGAAGAGGTAGTAAGGAGCTAACTCGTCCGGTTCGGCCACTGGTCATACAAACACAATAATGATAATCACGGTAAACAAGTGGTACAAACAATTATGATTAATTTCATTGACAACAAACGTGGGGCGTAGATTCCGTTTTCCTGGCGAATATCGCAAAAGCACTATGAAACGAAGAACTTTTTTTAAAGGACAAGTTCACCTTCATAAACATAAGGATTGGGAGAATGTAGCAATATTAGTAGAACACATCAGTGAAAGTTTGAGGAAAATCAGACAATCCGTTCAAAAGTTATGACTTTTTGAAGTTTTTGTGCAGTACCCGCTGGATGAGAAGACTACTGCAGTGTATGAATAACTTAGATGTCACATGCGTACAACAATATAAGGAAAACATAAAGAGAATTTCACAAAATTCCATCTTTTGAAAAAAGTACACATTCCCCTGACTTGTTACCGACAAATGTTATGGGTGATATTATTCCCCCTGCCTTTAGAAAGAGGCAAGTCAAGTGCATTTTTATTATGCGAAAAAAGTGAAAATATGTTGAATTTTCTTTTACATTTTCTTTATACTGTTGTACGCATATGACTCACAAGCTGTAGTAGTCTCCTCATCCAGCGGTTCCAACACAAAAATTTAAAAAATTCATAACTTCTGCATCGATTGCCCAATTTTCCTCAAACTTTCACTGATGTGTTCTACTAATATTGTTGCATTTTCACAATCCTTATGTTTATGAAGGTGAACTTGTCCTTTAAATCGAATAATATCATGCATGTTGCTATAGCTGTTTTCAATCAGATTATAGAACAGTTAAGTATGTTGTTATAAATAAAATGATACCCTGTGCCGTGTAAATTGCTTCATCAATGTGCTCCGATCAAAGGATTTTTTTTTTTTTCATTGAATGTCTGTCAGTTTGTCTGTGGAAAATTGACATGGGCGCTTTTCCATGCAGAATGACCATTAGTCAAAGTGGAAAAAACCGTGATGATATTGTTAAAGGCGGAATTAAGTCGTCATACCTGGGCAGTCCTGAGAAAGAATCGTACTTTCAGCCACGGCGAATTCCAGCATGCATCTGCCAGACCAGCGGTTGACTGCTGCTCGTACACTCTCCAATACCACGGTTTGGTCCAGCTTCTCAAAACGGAGGTTCAGCATTTGACCGGTCCTACACAATAATGAACATGTTACATTGCAAACATTTTGAGACTTTTTAATAAATCTAATCAAAGTGGAAAATACGCTAAATATATGGAATAATGCTCTCTGAAATGATTCTGAAGAAATAACTATTATCCCTGTTACATTAATACAGCATGCGTAAAGAAATAAATAGATAAAGAAAAAGCTGACCTGTACAGGAATTCGATGACCGGCGCATTCTCGTAGAAGTCCTCGATTCGCACCACGTCCCCCATCCGATATCGATAAAGCCCAAAGCCTTGAGTGACGACTATTTCGTAATTCTGTCCTTTCTCAACCTCGTTCAAGAAGAAGGTTTGTGGTTTATCGAGACTCCTGTAGCCAACAGAAATTATTTCGATGTTTTCTATGTTTCTGACATAATATGTTTGAAAAACGTTACTAGGGCAACAAGACCCTGCATCTACAGAACGTCAATTGTCAGTAGGAAAAACACAATAACAGCAGAAAAAAACAACAATTACCAGCAGAAAAACAACATGACAGCCAAAGAACTGTCTCAAATGAGATAGCCTTTCCTTTGACATGCCGTGGTCGTTTCATTTTGGGGGTAAGACAGCTAGGATTTGGACAGAACAGCACTTAACTGATTACTGACCATGACTATGCGGAAAAGTCATTTTCAACAAACTTTGAGATACAAAGTATTGTCACCTCAGTGACATAAAGTCCTCTCCTCTCTTTATAGTGTTGCTCAACACTTTGATCTCCTTCAAGAGTTCTCAGTATGATTAAGATCATTCCTTATTTCAGCTATATGTAACTTCGACATTACTGATGGAATAATATCCAACTTTGCTTTGGAATATTCTTTTTTTTTTAATTCCTGAAGTAATCATATATCACAGCGTCATTTCATTTTCCCTTTTACGTAGAGTTGATGATCCTAAAATCAACTTTTGAAACTCACATATCTTTCTCTCTGATGAATTCAAACAAAATCTGCTGGACGAGGGGGAGGTAGCCGTTCCTGACGAACTTTGGCCCTGGACCGACACACATGAAGGCCTCTGAACACAGGTAGGCTAGTGTAACCAACGGGAGTCCTGTCGCCAAAAGCGTTGGTGAACAAAACACAACAGTATAATTATGAATGCTTAGAAAGGAACATCTGTTGTTGTATTTGCTGCCATTAAGTAAACTCAGATTAGTGATTCACGTCTTTCTACGCGTCCTTTGGACTTCGCGATTTTACGTCGTTTGTCTGATGTAAAGACTTCCTCTCAATGAAGGTATGAGGTTGCTATAATAGCACACGACGATGTTGAATTCTCCTGCCAAAATGCCGACTGCTATCTTAGTAAAACTGCATTTCATAAAACACTCTTACACTACAATGCCAGCTTGACAGCATAGGAATTTACCCATATTGTCTAATAGTCACTTTGCCCACTACCCGTACTGTCTAATACCCAACTCGTCTAAGGAGCATTTCGTCTACAAAACAATTGATCTAATAGCCAAATCGTCTACACTCACAATGTCTATTTGCCATGTCGTCTAATATCTATTTTGTCTACTACTAGTTAGTCTACTCCCACCTCGTCTACAAGTCATTTAGTCTACATTCACTTTGTCTAGTTATCATATCGTCCAACCCTTAGTTTGTCCATACCCAATATGGTCTATCCTGGTCTACTCCCAACTCGTCTACTCCCAATTGGTCTACTCCCAACTGGTCTACTACCAACTGGTCTACTCCCAATTGGTCTACTCCCAATTGGTCTACTCCCAAATTGTCTACTCCCAATTGGTCTATACTCGTCTATACCCAATTGGTGTACTCCCAACTGATATAGTTTTACTCTCAACAATTCACCCAAACTGATCATTTCCATCTGGTCATGCTGATAATGAATATACCACTTTGTCTAGTGTCCAGTCCGTCTCACTGTCATGAACTATTCATATTAAACCCTGCCCTTGATTAGCACAAAAATCAATATTAGACTATTCTAGTTGTTAATTATTCCGCACATGCTGAATATAAAGACATACTAATCAATGGTGAGACATGACTATCCAGTCTACATTCTGGCCGTAAAATAACTAAATAATGATAAACTAGCTCAATTACAATCCTCTATCACAAACGAATTGTCAGCAACCCCGCCTTCGAGATACATTGAGCCATTTCCATAATCACATTATTTTGGGTCAATTTGAAAATAGGTAGCCTAGGTAAAACAAACCGTTATGTTAGTACTATTCTCGATGTTACATTAGGGCGCAATTCCACAAAATGTTACCAACAGGATAAACATAATGTAGAGCCATTATCACACCCTTGTGTTTGAAGAAAATGATTTTGAAACATGACGATGACCTCAATATGCATCTCTCACGACTAAGGATGGATACTCCAAAGCATCGTAAAAAAAAAATGAATCCAGATTCCACATGGAATGGCGCTAGTCACATTTTACTGTTTCCTTGAATATCAAGTTTTAATGCATTTAAATCATGTGTTTACAAATGTTATTGTGAACTTAATTTTGATCATTTTTCAAAGATATGCTGAACAGATTTGAATACTGGGTGGCGGGGCACCTTTGAGCTTATTTAGGGTTCCTCGCGAAACGTGTATTGAGTACATTGCAGGCAAGTAAATTATTCATCTTAGTAGTAGCTATATATTGTGCATGAATCATATTTTTGTGTATATGTTTCAACTTTTTTTTGTGCATTTAACCGTTTACATACATCAGTACGTGGCAGACAGAATAAAGAATACTGATAATGTACTTCTAATGTGTTCCTTTTCATTTTTACCATACTTATGATTGTGTATCAAAGTTGAATGGATGGAGTGTTGAAGTTTGGACATATAAGTGCTGCATGATTGCTTCTGACATAAATTACACATCCACCACAAAAATAACACAGCAAGTTTTTCACACTGTGACATTATCTTTTTTTCCTAAAAAATTGTCATAATTAGAACATAAAATTTTAAACCAAATGAGGCACCAAGAGTGTTCAACCTATTTCACTGGGAAAAGAGAAACTGGATGAAGTAGACTTAAATAACAAAAAAACAAACAAACAAACAAACAAACAAACTATAACTAGTAGTAGACCAGTTGGGAGTAGACTAGTTGGCAGTAGACGAGTTGGCAGTAGACGAGTTGGCAGCAGATGAGTTGGCAGTAGACGAGTTTGGTGTAGACCAGTTGGGTGTAGACTAGTTGGGAGTAGACGAATTGGGAGTAGACCACTTGGGTGTAGACGAGTTGGGAGTAGACCAATTGGGAGTAAACGAGTTGGGAGTAGACCAATTGGGTGTAGACCAGTTGGGGTTAGACCAATTGGGAGTAGACCAGTTGGCAGCAGACCAGTTGGGAGTAGACTGACTGGTTATTAGACTAATTGACTATTAGACAATGAGTTCTAGACCAATTGGCTATTAGACAAAATGAGCTGTAGACTATTTTATTCATAGACCTTATGATTAATAGACGAAATGGTCAATAGACATAATGGGTGTTAGACGAAATGTGACTTAGACAAATTGGACATTAGATAAAATGGCTAGTAGACGAAATGACAATTAGACTTATTGCCATATAGACAAAATGGTTGGTAGACGAGTTGGTAGTAGACGAAGTGAGTTTAGACGAGATGGCATTAGACTAGGTGGACAGTGGACAAAGTGGTTGTAGACGAGGTGCCAATTTACCGTTCACCAGAGAAGAAAATCAATATAATTCGGTTTCTGTTAGGCGTCTACTTTTGCTTATTAAGGTGAATACCGGTAGAAAGTGTTGACGCTTTCCTTCACAGAGATATGCATGCAAAGCTCTGAAAAGCATGCTTTATTTAAGAAAAAAAAAATGAACCTTGAATTACACGTTAGCTTCATTAAAAGGGTTTTTTACCGAATGACTCTTAAGCTGCACAAGGCAACTGAACAGACCGGTTTTGTACCTTCAGCATATGTCTGACTAATCCGCGGCCAGCTTCCAGACGAATCGACGCCATGGACCCCACGAATGCGAGGCCAGATTCTCTGGATAATCCGTCGAAAACCCTTTTCAAACTCCTTCTCAAGTTGAGCGGCTCTCTTCGGATCGGCTCCGTGACGGGCGAGGTCTTCGGAGAGTTCTCGGCGTATCTCGGCTGGGAGCTTCAGTGCTGGATTAAGAGTTCCATGCCTTATGTCATAGACGAGTTGTCTCCAGTTGGTTTCCAACATTTTCATGGCACTCTCCAAAAAGTGGACAAACCCCAATACCATGGAACCTATATCTGGATCAAGGAGACTAAAAAGTAGCTGCACATATAAAGCTTCATGCAAGGTGGTAATCTTGAATCCAGCTGGAGGAGTGGAGAAGCCACTCAGACCCCAATCGTACCCTTCAGCGATCGTGGCTCCTGTCTCAATATCTACTCCTGACTTCGTTTTCTGAATTTCTGGTGCAACATATAAGTAGAGGCTCTTCCTAAGTGCACCAACTTGATAAAGATCATTATAGACATAGTTCAAAATGGCCATGAACTGCATTATGATATCCATTCGTTTAATCTGCGGGATGTATTTGGATTTGCCTGTTGTTCCAGTTGTCCTGATGTATGACGTAGGCTGACCGTGAATGAGGACGTCTCTCTCACCGTCCATCATTCGATCAACGTAGCTCCGGAAGTGTTCATAGCTTGTGAGAGGATGTTGCCTGCGAAATTGTTCAAGTGATTTCATCTCTATGAGGCGGTGCTTGCGCCCGTACTCGGTGGCTCCATTTCGCTTGATTATTTCCCGCAAGAGGCGCTCTTGATGGTACATTGGATTCTTGCAGCGATCAAAAAGCTTATTCAGTTCTCTCTTTCCAAAAAAATTCATTAAAAAGCTTATAATGAAGTGAGCTGTCACAGTCGTTAAGCTTTGACGATGTGTTGGTTGTTGGATAAGAATCCAGAAATAAAGAAATGCTGTAAGTAGAAGACATGGGCCAAGAGTTCCTATAGGGAGATAAGACAAATATGAAATGAAAGTACTATTTGCAAATAAACATGGAATTGTGTGAAAGAAACTTTCCGATTCGTTAGCAACAGTGATTAATGAGACATCATTACCAATGAGATAACTATGAGCAAACATCTTCGGACATGGAGATATGGACACTCACGAAGGAGGAATGTCTTAAAGTAAAACATCATTTCGGGAAAGTATTAGTAATTGCCGTGATTCTCACAGTAAATATTGATATGTTTTTGAAAGATTTATGTTTTGAAAGATCACTTTAATCGACAGATTGTCTATGAAAGTATTCAAGTGGTTTGACAATCGTTCATTGAAAGTAGACACAATACAGAGCGGAAACTGCTGAAAGAACAGATTTGTCGCTCTTGCTGTTTTATTTTATATTCAGCTTCATTTTTGAAGGACAATCACCCTCTGAGTACTCCACGTCTAAATTACTATGTGGACTGCTAGAAATTACCAGATATGAGACGAATCCACAGCCTCGGTGAATTAGACAGTGCAGTCCAGAAGAGTAGTCCGGATAAGAGAAATAAAGTGGTGCTCAGTACTCTCAGACGATTGTAAAGAGAATAGGACGCCATGATGTTGTGATGTCTTGTAATGTGACTACTTCAACCGAAGGAACCTGAACTAAGGCCAACACAAGAAAGAATGCAGAGTCACTTGGAGTGAAGTGAACATTTGATACTCAGAGTCTATCAATACAGATCTCATTTTACTCGAACTTCGAAATTAAACATTTCTTCGGTCACACACATCACTAGCCAATTGGAGATATAGTCTGACATGATAGATTGCAAAGTCCAGTTTACTTTTCACTGTCACGTCGAAAGATCCATTTACCTGTACTAATGTATTGCAAGTTCACCTCCTATGTACTTTGTAAACTGTTATCTGTAGGAAGTACAAAGCAAACTTGGGGGTCGTTTGGGTCTCCTGGGGCAAGGTGTCTACCTGCATATTATCTTTCACTGTCAATAATACCAACCAAGTTTGTAGAAGAAAAAAAATATTATAAATACGCTCCGCAAAAATAAAAAGAAGAGAAAAAAATGTTGAAATTTGCCCACTGTTATTCACGCATGGACATTATAAATACGCTCCGCAAAAAAGAAGATAAAGAATTTGAAACTTGCTCATTATTATTCACGCATGGACAGGTGCTACCCCTGAATCTGGCAAAAAAAAAATGATAAAAAATACGCAAAGCAAAATAAAACAAAACTTGAAGTACACGCATTTACTCAGAGCATTTCAGGTCTTATTGAAGAATATTCGTACTTGAGATCCTCTCTGGGCTTTTATTTGTAGGCTCTTGGACCACATTCGGTGCTCCAGGAGGGAAAGGATTGTTCGTGGTGCTCACATGATGATGTAATCCCTTTTCGCTCTCTTTTTGTATTTATTGAAATGTTTATACAATGTGTAAACATACCAAAGATTACAGTGCAAAATCATGGGGCATACATGCACATACAATCATGTACAATCATACATTTTGTGATATCAAACACGTATACACCTACCAATCACAAAGCATATCAACAAAAGAAAATCTTATATTTGTGTAAAATAACTATTATTCCAATAATAGGCATTAATCTATAAAGGACACGGACCATTTTTCAAGGTGGGTTCCCAAATTCCCTCTCTTTTGGGCTATCAAGTACTCTGTTTTTTACTTACATTTTGCCAAGACCACAAAATGTTCAAAAACTAAGAAAGTTTATATATGTAGCTAGCCTCATGCAATATATCAATACCGCCAAACATTTTTTTTTTTTTTTTTACGTTGGAAATGTTTGTTCAAAGTGTTATAGATAAATTTGAATCATTGCGTAAAGCCTATGTATTTACTCAATTCTATTTTTTAAGTAATGTATGTACATTATTCGTAATAGAAAACAAATGCTGTATTTTAATTTGATATTTCTTCCATGATTAATGCGCTCTGAAACGCCTGTATGAAGTGCGATATAACTGTTATTCAGCATCATTTTTATTATTACTATTATAGGCCCCCCTCATATAAAAAGAAAATCTGCTCAAAAACTATTTTGACATATGAAGAGTTTCTAACCACGTATTTTCCATCCAAGTCCTGTCTCTAACTGTTAATTACCATGTTTATTGTGATATATATATATATATATATATATATATGTATATATATATATATATTATTGTCCCGTATGTACGGATCCAAAAGGATTATACAGCCAATGTATGTTCACTCGTGTATAGGCTACATAGAATAAGGATCGGTCACAAATGCCTTGACGAACTGCTGCTGCTGCTACTGCTGCTACGAACGCCGTACGAACGATTTTTAGACCATTTCGTAAGATCTTCTTAAGAAGGCCGTACGAAACCAGCGTTCTTAGACCGTTCGTAGACCGTTCGTAAGTTCGTAGCCTGGTCGATTGTCTTGTCGACGATTTTTTTTTAACTTCGTACGAAACACTCTCTTCGCAAGGCGGCCGTACGAACGTCGTACGAACATCGTAAGAACAATTAACGCAAGATTTTGTAGGGTCGAGAGACAATTCTAGAAGTCTTAAATCCTTACGATGATTGTAAGAACGCCTTAAGTTGTTCATAGAGGGCTCCTACGTCTTTCGTAAGAATGCCTTACGAACGGAGATTTGTACGACGTTCTTATACGAACAAGTTCTTACGTCGAACAACTCTTCGAGGGTATAATAAGGCGTTCGTATGGGACTCATAAGGCGTAGGTACACAATATTTGTGCAATAGTTGAGTTTTAGGGGTATAAGAGCCAAACGTGCGAAGTTCAAATCTTCACTTTTTTCTGGTGTTCGACCAGAAAGACCATGTTGCATGATTGATGTCCTTGTCGCTGAGGCGATAAAGATTTGATGCAGCCTTGTCTGTATTGAAGCGTCAAAATTTGTCAAAGGACATACCTACGTACGACAACATACTGCTATGCTATGACAACACAGTTACCTACCATGTGCTTTTCGATAACTGGGTCTTGAGAAAGGATATGATTTTTAGGGACAGCTTAAATAAAGAGAGACTAAGATACACATATCATGTTTACAAAATATTGTTTCACTGTTACAGGAGTGGTTCACATCATAGAAAGACAGACCGGACGACCAGTTTGAACATGACACAAAGTGTGAATTCCAATTTACAAGGTCATATTGATGCGACCGGCGCTGTTCTTCACACCAGTGCAGCTTAGGCCCTTATAAACACAGCATAATTATTCATTTCAAATCCAAGTAGAGTTGTTTGAAAAGTTACAACGGTCCTGTGTTGCTTGAGAAATGAACTGATACATAAGTTCTTCTTATGATTATACAAAGATACCAATATTTATTTGGTGTGAGCACCAAACAATATTGCAGTGGCCTTACCCAAATTTAGCCACTCGGATTGACATGTTATATAACTTAATCTTAATCACAATGAATACACCAAACACCACTAAATGACATATTAATATGCTGAGATTCTAGGTAAATGACCAGTATGCATTATCTAGTGATCGAATCTTCACGAGCGTTTTGATATATGGTATCCTTATGCTTCCCATAAAATCACATGTGATCTATGTTGCATTAATTGGCTATTACCAAAACTGCAATTGACTTTTGTATATAGATAAGTTCCATGTCACAAAAAACTTCATCATTTACACGACATCAAGTCTTTTGCTTTCATGTAGCTTTGAAATAATTGAAGGGGTCGGTGGAATATATATAGTGCTAACCCACACAATAGTCATTTTGAGGTAATCGCTGTTGAATATTTGGAAAGTCCATACATTGTACATTAATAAAACATGAATGCATTCCGTTTTTTAACATGTTATAGGTTGAATTCAAATAATATGATTATTTTCACGGAGGTTAGATTGAAGGATAAGGATTATGAAAATGCATGTAACTCAATCTTGACAAAAGTGTGGGTCAGCTCTATATTGCACTGACCCCTTCAATATCTAATTTGGGATTGTTTAAAACATGAAATGATTATTAGTATCTTTATTATACCTTGCATTAAAAAAAAAGGCAATATATACGCTAGACACGACGACCGCGCGTACGTCGCATTATATTGAAGCTCGATCACGTTTGCTTGTTCGCACTTCGTACTCCCTCCAGTCATAATCACGTATTATATAACGCATAAAGCTAGACACGATTATAAAGTACCCTTGGTTTGGTAATTGTGTTGATATACAAGGGAACGTTGGCCTTTAGACCTACTCTTTTAAATATTGTAGGTATCTTCATTAGGAAATCTTATAATTTACATTAAATCAATCGCAGCGCGGCCAGCGTCACCACACTCTGAAATTCGTGTAGGATAATGCATGCGAAGATCTCATCCTGAATGAGCCTTTGCTCGGATAATGTACCGTACTGTATGTGTGCACAGAAATATGATACCTCGAACCCGGGGTAAATTGGCACCTCGTCTACAACCACCCTGTCCACTGTCCACCTAGTCTAATGCCATCTCGTCTAAACTCACTTTGTCTACGTGTAACTACCAACTCGTCTACCAACCATTTTGTCTATATTTTTTGTCTAATTGTCATTTCGTCTACTAGCCATTTTATCTAATGTCCAATTTGTCTAAGTCACATTTCGTCTAACACCCATTATGTCTATTGACCATTTCGTCTATTAATCATAAGGTCTATGAATAAAATAGTCTACAGCTCATTTTGTCTAATAGCCAATTGGTCTAGAACTCATTGTCTAATAGTCAATTAGTCTAATAACCAGTCAGTCTACTCCCAACTGGTCTGCTGCCAACTGGTCTACTCCCAATTGGTCTAACCCCAACTGGTCTACACCCAATTGGTCTACTCCCAACTCGTTTACTCCCAATTGGTCTACTCCCAACTCGTCTACACCCAAGTGGTCTACTCCCAACTCGTCTACTCCCAACTAGTCTACACCCAACTGGTCTACACCAAACTCGTCTACTGCCAACTCATCTGCTGCCAACTCGTCTACTGCCAACTCGTCTACTGCCAACTAGTCTACTCCCAACTGGTCTACTACTAGTTATAGTTTGTTTGTTTGTTTGTTTGTTTGTTTTTTTGTTATTTAAGTCTACTTCATCCAGTTTCTCTTTTCCCAGTGAAATAGGTTGAACACTCTTGGTGCCTCATTTGGTTTAAAATTTTATGTTCTAATTATGACAATTTTTTAGGAAAAAAAGATAATGTCACAGTGTGAAAAACTTGCTGTGTTATTTTTGTGGTGGATGTGTAATTTATGTCAGAAGCAATCATGCAGCACTTATATGTCCAAACTTCAACACTCCATCCATTCAACTTTGATACACAATCATAAGTATGGTAAAAATGAAAAGGAACACATTAGAAGTACATTATCAGTATTCTTTATTCTGTCTGCCACGTGCTGATGTATGTAAACGGTTAAATGCACAAAAAAGGTTGAAACATATACACAAAAATATGATTCATGTACAATATATAGCTACTACTAAGATGAATAATTTACTTGCCTGCAATGTACTCAATACACGTTTCGCGAGGAACCCTAAATAAATAAAGCATTTATATGTCCAAACTTCAACACTCCATCCATTCAACTTTGATACACAATCATAAGTATGGTAAAAATGAAAAGGAACACATTAGAAGTACATTATCAGTATTCTTTATTCTGTCTGCCACGTACTGATGTATGTAAACGGTTAAATGCACAAAAAAAGTTGAAACATATACACAAAAATATGATTCATGCACAATATATAGCTACTACTAAGATGAATAATTTACTTGCCTGCAATGTACTCAATACACGTTTCGCGAGGAACCCTAAATAAGCTCAAAGGTGCCCCGCCAACCAGTATTCAAATCTGTTCAGCATATCTTTGAAAAATGATCAAAATTAAGTTCACAATAACATTTGTAAACACATGATTTAAATGCATTAAAACTTGATATTCAAGGAAACAGTAAAATGTGACTAGCGCCATTCCATGTGGAATCTGGATTCATTTTTTTTTTAACAATGCTTTGGAGTATCCATCCTTAGTCGTGAGAGATGCATATTGAGGTCATCGTCATGTTTCAAAATCATTTTCTTCAAACACAAGGGTGTGATAATGGCTCTACATTATGTTTATCCTGTTGGTAACATTTTGTGGAATTGCGCCCTAATGTAACATCGAGAATAGTACTAACATAACGGTTTGTTTTACCTAGGCTACCTATTTTCAAATTGACCCAAAATAATGTGATTATGGAAATGGCTCAATGTATCTCGAAGGCGGGGTTGCTGACAATTCGTTTGTGATAGAGGATTGTAATTGAGCTAGTTTATCATTATTTAGTTATTTTACGGCCAGAATGTAGACTGGATAGTCATGTCTCACCATTGATTAGTATGTCTTTATATTCAGCATGTGCGGAATAATTAACAACTAGAATAGTCTAATATTGATTTTTGTGCTAATCAAGGGCAGGGTTTAATATGAATAGTTCATGACAGTGAGACGGACTGGACACTAGACAAAGTGGTATATTCATTATCAGCATGACCAGATGGAAATGATCAGTTTGGGTGAATTGTTGAGAGTAAAACTATATCAGTTGGGAGTACACCAATTGGGTATAGACGAGTATAGACCAATTGGGAGTAGACAATTTGGGAGTAGACCAATTGGGAGTAGACCAATTGGGAGTAGACCAGTTGGTAGTAGACCAGTTGGGAGTAGACCAATTGGGAGTAGACGAGTTGGGAGTAGACCAGGATAGACCATATTGGGTATGGACAAACTAAGGGTTGGACGATATGATAACTAGACAAAGTGAATGTAGACTAAATGACTTGTAGACGAGGTGGGAGTAGACTAACTAGTAGTAGACAAAATAGATATTAGACGACATGGCAAATAGACATTGTGAGTGTAGACGATTTGGCTATTAGATCAATTGTTTTGTAGACGAAATGCTCCTTAGACGAGTTGGGTATTAGACAGTACGGGTAGTGGGCAAAGTGACTATTAGACAATATGGGTACTGGACAAAACGAGTTGTAGACCAAATGGGTATTAGACGAATCAGTAATATACGATATGCCAGTAGACCAATTGGAAAATAGACGTAGTGGCTGTAGACGAGGTCACTATAAACCGAACCCGGTCTAGCAGTATAGAGGTTGACCCCGTTCACCCATGATACTCGCGATGTTGTAACACAAAACCACCAACAACAAGCACAACGCACTCGCGTGTGCTACAATAAATCAGGCGACATAAAAAACGAAAAAGAAATCACTGCAATGAATGAGTGCGCACAAACGGGTATTCACTGAAATCAGGCTGATCATTCAAGTTGACAATGTAAATTCCTATGCTGTCAAGCTGGCATTGTAGTGTAAGAGTGTTTTATGAAATGCAGTTTTACTAAGATAGCAGTCGGCATTTTGGCAGGAGAATTCAACATCGTCGTGTGCTATTATAGCAACCTCATACCTTCATTGAGAGGAAGTCTTTACATCAGGCAAACGACGTAAAATCGCGAAGTCCAAAGTCTAATTTGTAAAGTAGCTTTGGAATCTTCCCTCCTAAAGGCATTGCATAAGTTATGCTTATCGTACGGTATGAATACTCAAACCTAGATTTATCCTTCTCTGTACGATATGCAGTACGTTGTTGTTGTTTTGAAAAAAAAAAATGCAGTTGACTTGAGAACGGTCTCCTTCCTTTCCTCTATCTTCATTTCCATTCCCCGCAGCCTCTAGCCCACATGTTTAGTTTACATATATTCATAAACTTTATATCTAGCAGTATTATATCACATATAATAGAGGTCCACAACGTCATGCTCAGTAAGCACGAGGGTTGTTATTGTTTTAAAGAACGAAAGAAGAGAGAGAGAGAAAATGGGCCCTATACAAATAATTTGCCCCAGACAGCACTTAACATAAAACAAACATTGTAAATCTTAGAGAGATTTATAATGACAAGCACGAAAACTTGTAAAGTGAATAGGACGTCCCAATGATAATGATCTGCTAACGTTATCACTTTAATCGAAGGAACCACTTGGCCTACTTAAGCACACACAAAAAAAGAAAACAGACGCACTTGAAGTGAACTTTTAAACTTTACATATTATATACTCCATCTCTAGATGCAGTTCCTACTTCACTTGAACTTTGAAATCAAACATTTTATTTGATCACTTGTCACTAGTCAATCAGAAAAACCACAGTCTAGACACACACACATACACACACACACACACACACACACACACACACACACAACGCGCATTATACACATATATATTTATTAATTTATTTATTTATTTATCTATTTATACTATTCTCGCCCGTTCTAGGACTCCTGCTCGAACTGCAAAGAAAACCACATACAAACAAAAATATTTGTGTTTGTATATCATTATTAATGTATAATGTTAACCGGTTGCGTCACCTGAGTACGTGACCCGGACAACAACAACAACAAAAAAACAAAAACAAAAAAAAAAATGCCGGAGTACAATACTTGGTCATCTTGGTCATCTTTTCGAGCTGTGCTGAGGACATCAAGTATTTATAATCAAGTTTTACTAATATACACTGACATGGCACTGATTCACATGATTTTATCAAAAGTAATATTCTGGCAGTGATATTCTTACATTTGACGATTTTAATTACATGTTAAGCTTAGAATCTTAATGCCAAAAATGAATTACTGTGAACCGCCAGAAGTTTTAGGGCCTTTGTTTTATGAACATAAAGAGCTACATAAGTACTCAAAACTATACGAAATGTTGCTGTTGTTGTTTTAGATAGAAAGAAGTAAAGAAGAGAGAAGATGGGACCCTATTAAGAAAAAAAAAAATGTCCCAGGCAATACTGACATAAAATCGCATCATAATAAATCTTAAACAAATCAAACATTATTATTTGACATACAGTATAATGTCTCCACGAGGGAGCTCATAATACACGAAATATACGAAATGATTTGTGTCATATACACACATGTACTAAAAACTAAACTGTACACTTCGTACTTTTATCTACCAAATAATACCAAACTTTTAAATTCTTCAGACTCAGAATTACACAAACCCTTGGGTTATATACATTCAAAAGTAAAGTTTAACAAAAAAAAATACTTTCACAAAGTCGTACTCTGATGTGGAATGTCTGTTTGTGTGTGTGCGTGTGTCTGTGTGTAGGTGTGGGCAGAGTAGGATAGTTGCTGTGTGGACCTTCATTTCATTTCATTTCATTTCACACATGCATGTTCACATGCATGTTTTTTTTTATTTTCATTTCCAATCAAACACAGGTAATACACTTTGACATGATTACATATATTGGAACATAATAATACACATTGCATGGTTCTTAAAAGAACTTCACGGAAATGAAAATTGAGGGGCTGCTACAAAGCGAACTTGTAGATTGTAGTCCCCTCACTTACGTTACATTACTACAATACATTTTATGACTTTATAACACAATACAACGATACATGTACCGTACAAGCTAATCATTGAAAGTATACAGTTTTCATTCAATCGAATCGGATGGTTACATGAAGTATACGCTTTCACATGTATACACATACACATACACATACACACACACATACACACAAGCACATACACACACACACACGCATACACACGCACGTACACACATACACATCTTTTCCCGCAAGCATTAGTTTCCCTTTATTTTAATTTCAAATGTAAATAGAACATTAAGTCTACATTTATTCAAGTGTATTCACTGACTTTAATAGTTATGTAAAATTTATTGTACCCACAGGATTTTCAAATTTTTGTTACCATTGTTGGATCTGTAGATATACGTTACTGACACCATTTTCTGCTGATCTCACACCTCCCATAAGTTTATTCACCTTTGAGGCAGCAAAGGAAAATTTTCTTTTGTGAAGTTAACAGAGATCTTGCCAACACAACATTTCAGCATCAAACATGTTAGAGTGTATACACAATGAAAAAAAAATCAGGAGAGAGAGAGAACATTAGAAAATATCATGGTTATCAACTTTATTGATTTGATTTGATTTGATTTATTTCTGCTTAATTCCGTTACATCGTTCAGATATAATTGTGTACACGTCCTTTTAGACAAACAGTATATCGACATTTAGTACAAAACAATACAAGTACAACCTGCTTAAGGAACTTAAACAGAAGGGACTCCAAAATAAGCCGAGGCTTGACGGTATGGAGACCCAGTCTATACTTAGCTACTCTGGATAGAATAAGGGATAGAGAGAGAGAGAGAGAGAGAGAGTGGGGGGGGGAGGGTAGGGAGAAAAAGGAAAATTACAGAGTGTGTACCACTCCAACTACTTTACAATAATAGTAATGATAATAAATGAGACTGCCAAGTTTTCCGTTGTAATGACCGAGTATGCACACATACATGCATCATTATCATGTACATGTTTATATACATTTGATTATAATACATAACAATGAAATAATAAAATATTATCCTGGGGAATATTGCTTAAGGAGGTGAAGTTTTACAGCCTTCTTAAATGAATACATAGTGGTCATGTTTTAATTTCGGTGGGAAGGGAATTCCAAGTGTCAGGGCCGGAGTGTCTGATGGAATGATGCGCGAGTGCAGTTTTGAATTTGACCGAAATATTCTGTTAAATATTGGAGGCAAGAGGTTTGACTTGAGGCAAAAACATAAATACAGCTTCTTCTTTTTTTGAGAAAGTTTATGTCATTTATCCTACGGAATTTAAGCTGGAAAAACAGTGGGTCGGTGTCATCTCGAGAGCGTGCTCGACTGCACACCTGAATTGCTTTTTTCTGCAGGAGAAGTATACGGTCTGTTACATTTGTAGGTTGCCCAAATAACGTAGCAATACGATATATGGCAGGATCAAACCTTAAAGTTTTTTCTCAAACAAATTCAGAACTAAGAGACTCGTAGATTTTATACCAACCTAGAATGTTCACAAGATAACTACAAGAATTATCTGGTTTAATTGGCACAAATGAAATCTGTTCTGAGTGATCTAGAGTTCGCGAGTAAATCCCACATTCACACTGTGATGTATTAACAACGGTGTGCGTTCATGCAGACTGACTTCAACTTGCAGATCTGCAGATGTTAGTCAGACCAGTGTGAATCAGTATTGAATCATTTTTGAAGTTAGTTTTAATGGTTTGCCATCGGTAATGGAATATGAGTAATCCATACTGCGCTTGTGATTATATACGTGAGCTTCCCAAGCAAACACATCAGCAGGCTTACTAATGAAAAAAATAATGACAATCACTGGCAGTTACAACAAATCAAAACAAGACATTTCAGGGAAACATAACTTTTTACCACATCGCTTACATAACCTTAGTATTACACGTTGAATTATACCACAAACGAAACATTTTGAAGATCGTTTTGAGAAAGAAGAATGACCCGAAATAATTGAAAATATTTTCAAGCTTATAAACACTAAAAAAAAAGCTATGCAAAATAACACTTCATGCGAATAAATGTCCAAGATACATTTGTTGCTGGCTACGACAATGAGATGATCAATGCATCGCCAAACAATAATTATACTACACAGACTTCATGGTAACTTTACTATATCATCAGAAGAATCGATTGCTCTGGTCCCAATCTAGGCCTAAAATGAGCGCTATGGTTTGATGGAAATGGCAACGCCGCTATATCTAATATGGTATCAGCGTGTTGGTCATATCAACAAAAGGAGGGTATGGAATGAATACACACATGAAAATGATTCGTATCTACAACACGGCTTAAAGGACAAGTTCACCTTCATAGACATGTGGGTTGAGTGAATGCGGCAATATTAGTAGAACACATCAGTGAGAGTTTGAGCAAAATCGGAAAATCCGTTAAAAAGTTATGAATTTTTGAAGTTTTTGCTCAGTCACGGCTGGATGAAAAGACTACTATTGCTTGTGATGTCACATGAGTACAACGATATAAAGAAAGAATAAAAAAAAATCAACATATTTCAATTTTTCTCGCATAACGAAAGAACACTCAACTTCTCTCTTTCAGAAGGCAGGGGGAATAATATTACCCTTAACATACGTCAGTAGCAAGTCGAAGAACTGTGAACTTTATTCAAAAAGTAAAGTTTTGTGAAATTCTCTTATTTTCCTTATATAGTTGTACGCATGTGACATCATACACTGTAGTAGTCTTCTCTTCCAGCAGTGACTGCGCAGATACTTAGAATATTTGTAACTTTTGAACGGATTGTCCAATTTTCCTCAAACTTTCACTGATGTGTTCTACTAATATTGCTGCATTCTCTCAATCCTTATGTTTATGAAGGTGAACTTGTCCTTTAATAAGGCATTCTCATATTCCACTTTTACAGTTTGTTCAAGAGTGGCATAGCGGCAACAAGAAACGTAGTAGGTGAATATGAATATCTCTACTACACTGTCCTATATGCATTCTTGCAAGCACATGAGGGAAAAAAGTCTGAGTAAAATTGTGTGGATTTGGGGGCCTCCAGTGCGCATCGTAACCTTTTGTGTATGCTATCACAATAATTAAAGTGATAACTGCGAAGTTTATAGAAATTTAATCATGCATTCAAAATAGAAGGAAAAAAAAATGTTATATCCGGGTTCCGATTTTGTCCTGGGCCAAACATTTCTATTGAAAGTACACTCACTAACATGACTGATGTATTTAATCAGAGCATTTCTGATTTTAAAGCAGTTATACGGATTCTCTGATTCTGTAGATGTCCATATGAACAATTATATAATCACTTTTTTCACCCTAGCGAATATAGGCCCACGTGTCAAGTTTGGTGACAGATTTGACCATGCGATTTCAAGAACTTGGCCGACGGCAACATTCTGGAGTTCGACCCAAACAAATTTGAAGATACAACGTACTTACAGCATTTTAACCCTGTCATTTCTGGTTTATAGAAAGAGAATCGTCAGAAAATCTCGGGAATACGGGTTCTGGGTCCCCTGCGGAACCCTAAGTGGGAGATGGTGCCCATTCGTACAAATATTATTCTATCAACTTTCGCAATAATACCTTCCAATTTTGATAAAAATCTGACAGTGCGTTTCAATGTACGAAGCTGAGAATCACTCCAATATTAATACTTGGTTCCCCACGGGTCCCCGAAGATGGAGGCGGGCACTCCCGGGTATCCCAAGAACAACTCGGGACAGTAATTAATGTACTAACGCATAAATCAGAGCATATCTAGCTCACTCCTGGTTCTAGAACAGACATACAAAGATTTCTTAATTCGGGCTATGGATTTGATATAATTGAGACTCTAGGACAATAGGGATGCTACCCGCCAAGTTTTACAAAGATTTGACCTTGTCAAGAAGAAGAAAGTGTGAGAAATACCCCTCCCCAAAACTTGCTCCCCACAGGGCCCATAGGAGGTACCCCAGACCTGCCATTAAAAAAACCTGCAATTGCTGCCACTAATATACGTATTTACAACACTCAATACATAGGTCTATCACTCCTGCTTCTAGAGGAGAAGATTCTTTCTTTTCAAGATTTCTTGAACTCGAGGCTTTTGGGACCGCTTATCTACGACGTGTCTACATAACATTGCGTTAAAAGCTGGCAAAACTCTCTTTTAGATGCTTATGGTGCCATGATGTTCATCCAGTTTTCATTGCGTGCCAGGATATTCCTCGCTCGACGAAGTTTATCCCGGATCTTATTGAAACCAGAGACATGAACAGCAGAAGCTGTATTGGTGCCCTTCTCTGGACCTGCCAAGAAATTAGTTATTATATTCCTTTCTTAATCGGCATCGAAGGAAATATTACATTACCAGATTAGACACACACACACACACACACACACACACACACACATAATATACATTAGTAGGCCTACAAGAGCAGCTACTGGTTGATGAGACTGTTGTAGGCCATAGGGACTCATCGGAACGACAAACAAGTTACGCCAGAAAGTTGTGGAGTGAAGTTTACACCTGTCTATATTCATTATAATAAAAGCTTCAGTATTTGTAATGAGCCATCAATCTATAGTAAGTGACCTATTATGAGGAGCAGAGGCCTAACACGTGAAGTGAGAGATAAAAACATACAAACAAATTACAAATGTTTAACTCAATCAAAATCTCAACATGTATGACTTATGATTCTTTTGAATTTTATCTATGGATTCTACGGACCCTCAGTGGAACAGCTACAGTGCGATCATATATGGCTGTTAGAAATAAAAGCTTTTCTGCAAGAGTTGAGATAGTTTTTCGGACTGTTATTGTTTTGTACTTTTCTAGAAAAAAAAAATGGAGATTCCTGCCAGGAGAATATTCTGAAATACAGTAATAATGTTCAAGTATTACGAAGCAGACAATACATTACTTTCCGTTATGTAGAGTAAGATTTTAAACATTTCTTTACGTACTGGGAGCCTGTAAGAAACGTTTGAGAACTGGGATAATATGAGGAAAAAAAAAGAATTTGGTGCCTGACCCTATTGGCAAATTTAAGTATCAATAGATTGATATAACATCCTAAACTGTTCGACTTTCCTTGGGGGAAAAAAGAAACTCTCAGGGATAAGTTCCTACTGCGACAAACCCAACGTATCAAAAGGGAGGAACACTGATAGGTACGTCTTGGTAACCCTGATCTGGTCAGTTTTCTATTGACTGCAAGGACATAATATACTTCTAACGAATCATATACCGATAGCTTAATATGACTTGAACTATGGCTCTCATCGTCTCAGAGGTACGCAAATGCGATTGAAGACTCGATTAAAATGCCCTGGGGCAACAGAACTGCATTGTCTTCTTCAAATTTTAATTTTAGTCGAAAGGAAACGACGTTGTCATGTGATGGCCTCCAGCGAATCAGCGAAAAGATTTGTGTGATTTTCAGGTTATCTGTTTATGTGGTCAATAGTCTCAGAGTCTATCAGCTATACTCGTACATAACCGTGACGTTACTTGGATTAAAGTACATAACGTATTGTAAACAAAAGGCAATAATATGATATTTTCTCAATATTCAGCCAAGAATGATGGTCATATAAGTTTTTAGTTTGATCAGTCTTTAATCGTAAGCGGAATCAACAAGTCCTAAATTCTCAAATTTACCTTCAATAAAGATTTTCTCCATGGTCATTGGTCGGCGAGGTGCGCTTCCTGTTCGTACAGCAATCTTTGAATTTTCGAAGTTGAAGTCTGCGTAATACGCAAAGAAGCCCTGTAAACAGAATTTGGTTTGAAAAAAGTGAATGTTGTTAAAACGAACATAAAAATATAGAGTCATATAAGTATTAATAACTGACATATACCCAACTCACTTACTGCTCTTTACTCCGCCATAATTTCTTAGTTTTCTACCCTTACAACTTTTAGAATGGATTTTCATATCACTTGATAACTTCATCAGCAGGGAATTGTAGAAGATCTCTTTTGCTTTTTATCTCACTGAACCAAGCTGAATGATTGAGAACTTCAATTCATTATCTAACTTTTCAAATTGTCTACATTCCCAATTGTGTAATTTCTGTCATTTCATAGGACCACTCTACAATTTTATATAGAGGAAATAATTCAACATCAAATTTAACCGTCCAAATTTCAAATGCAAGCTTTCACAATGGTGTATAACTAAACGATCTTTGCTAATCTTCTCTTCTTTTTTCTGTTTCAACTCTGTACGGTAGGTTTAATAATACAAAGTAGGCACTTACACTTCACATTGTTGTGTGTGTGTTTTGTTTTTGTTTTTGTCTTTGTTTTTCTGTGCACGTCTTCTGGACGTAGCTGTCTTGCGTTACAAAGTGTGCTTGTTTGTGCGTGTGTGTGAATAGGTGCAAATAATATTGCTTAGCTAAATGTTTCATTTCTTTTCATTTCTTTGCCAAAATTTGATATGAAAACTGACCAGAAAAAAAAATCTAGTTTGATATACCTTGGGCTTAGTGCAGATAAATCTGCTTGCTTTGTTATACCATTTTCAAGGAATCATTTTGTTTTATTATCTGTGTGTCAAATTGACATGATGTATTTGTTATGTCGTTGTCTCAACTCTACCTCTGTGTGTATGTTCCTATAAATTCTAAATAAGTTTGGTGTGCCCATCCTTGTACGAAAGGAAATTGCAGATGGTGTTGTCAGTTGCACACCCAAATCAAACAGAGACTTATAGCCATCCGAATTTCTGTCAAACTTCTGTAAACTGTCAATCATTCAGGTACATGCTCCGACGTCAAACTAAAATGACCAAAAAAATGAGGAATTCTACAAACAGATTGACTCCGTCATAGCAACCATTCAGAAGGAAGACATGCTCATAATCAATGGTGGCTGGAATAGAAAGGTAGTAATTGGCCCGGATTCATACCTAATCAATTAACCAGGCACACAAGGAAAATTCAAAATTAAGAAAAACAACGACAGAGGCCTGAGATTGCTAGAGTTTGCCAAAAGCCACTACCTTACATTAGCCCAACCCCCCCCCCCCAATCTAATAAACTATTCAGGTACATCCAAGTAGATTTTATTCTGCCCCCACAACGCTACAAATCTGGTATCAACAAAATAAATACAAGAATGTTCCCATGCACTAACAGCGACAGCGATCACGATCTTTTCTGGCCAACTTTCGAGCTCATGCTAAAGTGTAGTCGATATCCAAATTAGTTTTGACGTAGGGAATTTGAAGGACCCTAAAATAGCGGAAGTGTTCCAAGCACAAAATATGTGGAGTTTGACAGCGATGTACACACCCTTGCTGAAAACATCAAAGTTGTGCTAATTGCAACAGTTGAAAAAGTTGTTGGAAGGAAGCTGAAGAAATCCAACCTTGCCTTACAAATAAAATCTTAGATCTGTGCGATAAGAGACGAGAACTGAGAGGAAAGAAACATTCTAGTGCTTTGGCCAGAATGCAGTGTCAACAGGTGAATAAAGACACTAGGATAGGCCTACAGATTAAAAAAAAAAAAACAGATGTGGAAAACTGGATAAAGGCCAAGAGTAAGAAAATCAAGAAAGGCATGGAAGTAGGGAACAACAAAAAAATCCTACAACACACTCAAGACCCTCAAAAGGACCAACCAGCCTACATCAATAGTCATCGCAGATAAAGATGGCAGGCTTACTGACAGAGAGTGAAAAAGCTCTAAACAGGTGTACGGAATATTGCAATAGCCTTTGCAACTATATTTTATATAATTTTAAAGCGCACTGCTATAGCTTCTGACCATCCGAGCATTGACAATTTAGGGTTTCTGGGACGAATACTGAACTAGGGCTTTCTATAGCTCAGTCGGTAGAGCACAGGGCTGGCAATCCGGAGGTCTCGGGTTCGAATCCCGATGGAATCCCATTTTCTTTGCTCAATTTTCCAATTCATTATCTTTAAACGTAGACACTTCCATACTGCAGGATGGCCTAGGACATGCAGACAACAAGAACGATCTGCAGGTACTGAAGAAAGAGGTTGAGGCGTCAGTACAGAATCTGAAGCCAGGGAAATCTGCAGGAATGGATAATGCGCCAGCTGACCCTTTGAAGATTGGAGGGAAAGAGACCATTAAGGTACTAACAATGCTACGTCATCAGATTGAGACCCAAAAGAAGCGGTCAAAGGAGTGGATCCGATCACTAATGATTCTTTTACCTAAGGGTCAACCTCAAGCAATTCCAAAACTACAGGACGATAAGTCTTATCAACCACCCTAGCAAACTCGTGTTCCGTATCATCCTCGACAGACTGAAGTCAAAGGCTGAGGAACTGCTATCAGAAGAATAAGTAGGCTTTAAAGGAGGGAGGAGCACTGTGAAACCGATTTTCAATTGTCAAGTCCTCTTTGATAAACATCTGCGCAACACCATAAAGACCTCTACCACACCTTTATTGATTTTAAGAAGACATTTTGATCGGACATGGCACAAAGGCCTGTTGTGTGGCATGATCTAAGAGACTTCGTTGACAACCAGAATTAAGGGCGATTCTTCCCGACCACAGTCGGAGTAAGATAAGGCTGTATTATACTGTCTCCAGTACCCTTTAGCATCTTTCTGGAGAGGATCATGCAAGAGATCCTTACAGACCATCACACCTTCATCAGCATTGATGGCATGCCGGTCTGTAACGTCCGTTTCGCAGACAACATTGACCTAATGGGGGAGCTGTAACATGGAACCGCTTTTTTTTCACAACTCTGTACTTGGAAATTCATTCCCATTTCAGTAATTTCAGTAATTTCATTGATTACACAGAGCTGTCAATCCAACCGTTTTCTTCAGTTTCCTCCATTTGTCTGTTGTCTGTCTATCCATATCGACCTGTCAAAAACTTTCAAACATCGTAAAGCGAGAAGAAACTTTCACGAGCAATAGGAAAATGTGAAGTGTAATCATAAATTATTTATTTTCACATATTTTTTTTTTAATTTGTATATCTAAATCTATATATTAATATCTAAAGCACCGTTTTAACTGAGCTTTTCAAACCGGAGTTACCGCGACACGCCCGGGCAATCTCTTTCACCCTTCCTGCTAAAAGGGCCCAGCAAAATGTTACTCAGACGTTGTCGCGGGAATTTTTGCCAAATTCTCCCCTTTCCTGCTGGAGTATACCCCGACATTACCCCGACAACCCTTCTGTTAAAACGCTTTCGCGGTAATATTCCTTTGATAAACTCAACACGCAAGGGCAATAGTCAAAGACAGTACGAGACATCGCGATCGCTGACCACGTGCATGGTGGGTTGTTATGAAAGCCTATCCGGAGGTTTTCCGTGTGTATCTCTTAAAACGGTACTCCTCGCTCTCTCTCGTGGTTTTGCTGCCCGAGGAGAGGAATTTTGTTCTCCGGATGCGGTCCCGACGTTTATGGGTTAAGGTCCGTGAAAGCAGGGCTTTAGTAAAGACGAACTGTGCTCTATAAGCCATTGCATTTGGAGCTTAGGCGAGTTTAAACGAAATTCCTTATTAGCGCGTTATTGGGGTTCCATCAGTCTGATGAAGACACGCCTATTATACTCGACCGCACTCCACATAACCTCCGCCTACCTGCAGGAGATCACCTAGACTGCTACTGGTTCCAAACAATTGACCGTCGACTCGTCTGTTGAAGACATGCAGATGAGATCTTCTGCCAAGCAGATATTCCTCAACCTGGGCGATGTTCACGTGCCTTGAAAGATTATGCCAACCAATCTGTTGGAAAGAACGTAACAGTATCTTAAACCGAAAATCTTTAGCTCTGCGACCGACTTGCTAATCACATCGTGTGCTTTCATTCAGTAGTTTCCTACTATTACTAACCGAATGAATCTGAAACATCAGTGGATTCTCCTATCTTTACCATGGTTATTTACAAATAGTGTGCATTAATCTGTCTCTGCTTTTCATACATGTACTAATGTCAAGATTGGCCATGTGTACTTGCTGCTAGAGTAATGGTCTATATGTCATACACTATACATGATTTAGCATGACTTTTACTGATCTCTACTGCGAGCATGGCGAGAACAGAAAAAATTAGATACTCAAATCTCGGAGCTCCACATTGCAACCGTTATGAACTATTACGCGTTAGGCGTGAGTTGATTTTAACCACAGCCTAAGATTTATCGAGAACCTACAAGCAGTTGTAAGTTGTTCTCGGATATGAAGTTTCTGCTTCCTGCCAGCAAACTGACCAGGAAAAATATGTATGTACATCAGATTTTGTACGCTTTAAATGACGTTGGATTTACCTGTAATACTTAGCTTGCCAATCTTCAGCAAAGAGGAGACATTTCTGTTCGTTTTGCACTAATCGTAGATCGAAAGTAATTATAACAAAAGAAATGGAAGCAGGTGCATATTTACATGACCAGGTGCTTCAAAGACGACCTTGAGCTGTCCAACAACTTTTTCATCACGTATGCAAAATAAAAACACAAAAATGATGTTAGAAGCCGAAAAATTAAATCGCCAAATAGTTTTCTGTAAACATACACAGCAATGGTAGAAGGTTTTCAGTACAACTACAATTAACTCATTAGTTGTTAGTTGTATATTTCATTACCAAAATAGTTAAAATAGCAAGTATGGTTGAAAGCAAGGGGAAAACAAATATCTTCAATAATAATCATGCGATACTTTTAATTCAGTTATTCCTTCTACACAAAGGTTAACGTTTCTTTCCACGTACACAAACACACACACACCAACTATTCATTCACTCATTTCAATTTTACGACATAACATTAGAAAAAACCCCACACAATTGCCGTGGTACAATTATACATTTTTGAATGGAGGCCTCATAAAAAGCACATAAGGGTCTTGTTAGAACTGATTCCCTACAAACAATCATTACATTTTAACTGAGCAATAATCAGACAAGTTTAAATGATAAAACAAAGGCGATAGATACTATGAATATCTTCATATGAACTTATTACAATGGGACGCACAGTGTTCAAAGTGTTGATTACAAGTATGTTCCTCTCTGCCTGGTATACATGATTTTCCAGACATACCTTATATGAATTCATCAGGGACTATTCGAACTGCTTGGTGCCGTCATGGAGCCTCATGCATGTATTTCTATCGCCATATTAAAACAATGGCTCTGGCAGACTTAATAGGACTGACTATAACCTTGCATGTAGTTGATCGTCATGAGAACCCAGGACATGGAGTTGAGGGTGCCTTCACGAGGATTACATATGCCATTTTCCTTGGCCCACTGCTTCACGATGAACCCCAAAGGACCTACACGATTATCCTCTGAAAAAAAAAGATAACCGGAATTTAAGTACAGTAAAACCAAGGTAAAATACAACATTAGAAGGGAGGATGATGGAAGATGATTACGCTATCAATGACTCGTCCGTTTAGGGATACGATAGACAAACATAATCAATACGTTTTGTATGAGTTTTCCAGGAAAGTTTATTTGCTTATGGTTAAAGCTAAAAATGTGGTAGCGGACTTAATTTCCAGGACTTTGCTGCCTAAGATAATAGCCATGCAGGGGAAGATTATTTGATGAATTGCTGAAAATCATACAGTTTTTTTCTTGCAGGTTCAATGACCATTATTTGCTCTGATCCAAGAAAATTAATGTTATTTTCGAGTTCTGAGACTGATGATACGTATGCCAAGATGTCAGGGTCCGGGTGTAAAAGAAAAACGTTTGAGTTGTCTACAAATGGCAGACAGTATAAAAGAGAGGAGTTCAGAGGAATTCTTTGTGGTTAGTAGGCCTGTATAGTTATTTCTTCTCATTTCACAATGGTAAATCAGTAATGAATATGCAGAGGGCCATCTCTGCAAAGCTTAAAACTGATCAAATTTCTTACCTTCGACGTACAGTTTCTGAAGATAGGAATCGAGAACGCCCTGTAGTGAAATCATGCAGGTGATAAGAATTTACTACTATGTGATTTTATGCATTATTGTAAGGCCACGATTGACATTTTTGTCATAACTACTATACTTTGTAAAAAAAAAATGGCTGAAATAGTTTTATATACTTTGTTTTGGCATGTAGAATTTTGTTAAACTCTAGATAATGATGTACACGTTACATGACTATTAAAGTTTATCTTAAAGAAGCAAACGTAGCCTATTAACATTAACCCAGGAATGACAACTTTTGGCTAACCAAATGTTGAATCAAAAAGGTCTACAGTTGAGTTCAATGTTCAGTTCAAATTTATTTCGGTTTTTTTTATATTTTATCTAATTAAATATTATACAAACATAAATCTCACTTTCTTTAGTGACAAAAATGATGCATGTAAATTTACACAAAGAAAACAATAATTGAAACTTGGTTCAAACAAAGTAGTACATACTCCAGTTACGTCAATGTTCAGGTCAATTTCAGTGCCATGCCTGTACAGAAAATCGAAATTCCTTGAATTAATCATCAGGGGGAAAGGTCGTATAAAGTCTCATCACAACTGCCACAGTGAACAAAATCGTACCTGCCACTACAATGTATTACTAAAATACGTATTAGACAAATCAACGATACGATTAAATGATTCCGTTCATAAAAATTGACGAAAGTTGACGTTTTGTTATTCAGTTGGGCGGTTTTTGTTTGTTTGTCTGTTTGTTGTCTTTTAATAGAAGTAGACTTTCACGCTATCAATAAATTGCGAGTGATCTGACATTACCTCACATGGCGCATCTTCAGGATTGGCACTGCCGCAGTGGCAGGGACCAATATCACATTGGTGACGACTATCGGACCTAGAATAATAGTAAAAGATTATGGAAGTTATAACAGTGAAACATTTTAGACTTTCAATTTCAATATCGTTTTAATAACAATCAAAACAATATAACAACGTTTGCACGCTCAATAAAATATGAAATTATATCATAATCAACATTTGTCGTCTTTGTAATTGTGACCCTGCATGACAAAACCAACAAAAAGTCGCCAGACATGGATGTTTAGCTTAGAGTAGATTCTGAAAGAGCAGACTTTAAGCTTTAAAATGATGTACAACTCAATTCAGATGGTCTCTCGTAATCTAAATACTGTCAAGAAAGCACATACTCTTTGTGAAAGTGTGAGCTGAGAAAAGAAGCTCTGAAGTACAGAGTTTATTCGACTGCTTAACCTTTACCAAGCTGTGCTAGCTGTGCAATGGAAGGGGCAAAAACAGGATGTAACCCAGCGGAGCAGCAACAATGAAGAGATTATCAGATTAATGAAATCGAGCATGCTTTATTATTAACACATTCTGTTCAACATTCAAAGCATTAGCATTAGCAAGTGAAGAGTGTGTACAGAGTTTAAGAAATGAAAAGGCGACTCTGATACACATGTAATCACAATATCCTAATAAAAAACAATGTTCGAGAAAAACTATCAGAAAACACAATTTCTTGTTCGTTTTATGATCCCAAACTTTAGCATAAAGCAGAGGAATACTTGCTCCTTCAGAAAATATGAAAAACTTAAGATCGGGTAGGTTGACCCAAGTTCACCTATTACATTCCTCATACAAAATCAATGTTTGCGACGTACTTTTTGTTGATTTTGTGATGCACGGTCACAATTATCATAATGATTATGTTAGAATCAAATAAAAAAAGAGATTATTATAATGATCATCAGCATGCTGTTTTAAATCCATTACCTTTAATTGTATTTTTGGCCATACAGATGTCATCTATGTACTTGACAGGTAATCATAGGATAGTTTGCAACGTTTAGAAGGAAAGGAATTTAGATAAGACAGTAATTAGACTTACTATTTCTTTGAAAAAAAATAATATGCAGTTTAGACAGTGCACATGATCAACACAGATGTTCTGAGTCAGGTGACGCATTATATCGCTTATAGGGCAAGGGTCTCTAGCATAATCCACAACAACAACAACAACAAGAAAAAGAATAAATATGCATTTACGATTTGCACTGATGTCAACCGAGGAGACCACAACTTTTCCTTTGTTAAAACAGCTTTGGACAAAGGCTTGAAAAAGAAAGAAAGAAGATGTTCTATCATATCTATGGCTCCTTGTTATTATGCCTTTTAGCAGCAATACTATTGCAGACTCACAGATCATGTGGAAATGATCAAGTAACATGACTAAAGAAATCAGTGAATAGCAAGAGTAGCAGCTATCTTAAGACGCAGTTAAATGTGTAAGTTGTAAGGTATTTAAGTATATGCAAATGAATAACATTATGGACAAGGTGGAGGGTTATTCTGGAATTCTTACTTGATGGTCCCATCCCTTTCAGGTGTCTTTCTAATCTCCTCAGGATCTCCACAGCTCGAGCTTTGTCATGTTCCTGATGGCAAGAAAAAAAAAAGAGAAGGTAATCAAAGCGATAGATGACATTGCATCATATTATACTTACTTTGGTTAATCGCTTTGTTAGCATTCTTTTTGTTGACCTGTGACACTAGTCATGTTTCTAAACATTCCGATCGCTCACGCACTCTCTCTCTCTCTCTCTAACAATATTACATCATCGACTCACAACTTGCATCCGTCATGGGGACCATTATAAGTTGGTGAAAATATACAAAGTGTGACAATACATAACCTGCTTTAGTACGTTTTGCTGTTGCAACACCTGGATTGAGGCGCCTGGTGAAAAGACTACTACTTCTAAACAAGTTGAACTTGAGGTCAGAGTTCACAAAACAAAACAAAACAATTCTTTCAGCACTCCACAAGAGACCCACGAACCATTGGGGTCATCCCACTAGACCGACACCCACGAGTCATTCAGCCCATGAGTTCGACATTGAAAACAGGTCCATGAGTCATACAGCTCACGAGTCATACAGCCCATGAGTTCGACACTAGGTAAAAACAGCCCACGAGTTCGACAGATACAATATTAATGTTAATGTGTCGGTCTCGTGGGCCTTGTTAGCTTAGTGTCGAATTAATGGGCTGTATGACTCGTGAGCTGTATGACTCGTGGGCTGTATGACTCGTGGGTGTTGGTCTCGTGACGTGCACCCGAACAATCACCCTAGTTGAAAGAAAACATAGCCAGGAGCCCTTAATACAATAATTCTGCGAATGCTGCAGAATACATCTGAAATGCATGAACACAATTTTTTGACTAATGGGAACAATGGATCAAATCACCCATCGTCCATGGAGCATATCACAAACATAGAGATCAACCAGGGAGTTTTAGTCTCCTGGCAATTTTAGATATTCGACTGTTGCGTTATAATACCCGCAGGTCCCTACCACTGTCTGACCTCCACCTCCCCTCCCCCTTTTGTTTTCCCTTTCTCCTCCCCCTCATTCCTCTCTCTCTCTCTCCTTCTCTTTCTCTCCTATTTGTCCATATCCATTTTCTACGTATCACATTAGGTCTAGTTCCCTTCGGTACCAAAAGAAAGCGATTCAGAGTATTATATATAAACATTGATACACACACACACACATAGATTATATACACTCAGCAAAAAAAGAAAGTAAACACTTTTTCGAGGTCATATTCTTTGTAGAAGATTTTTATGAAAATCAATGTATTATATACCATATTAAAGGTTATTTAATTGGCTATCAAGCTCATAGGTTAATTAAAAAGAAAACTTTACACATGAGTGAGTACATTCGTTTTTGTCCTCCAAGGCACAAAATCAAAAATTGCAAAAATTGACATGTTCTCTTTCATTTGCAAATGCCCTTCACGATAACATTGACAACAAAAGACCAGTTTAACACAACGAGAGACATGAATGAAATAGGAAAAATAAGTTTTTGTTCTCTTTATCTCGTTATTACCTCTAAGAAAAACAAAGTGGGAAACTAAAGGGGGAAGATAAGAATTTTCTGTCAAGTCAAACTTCAAATGACAAAGGGAATAAAAAGCATCAAGATGGTTAAATGAGCAGAATTTCTTTATTATTTGTTTCTTTTAAACTAGTGATTTAAAATCCATGTGACGATTTCAAGAACCAAACATTATTTACAACTTCCTAATTTAAAAAAAAACCACTCAAATTGTACCATTTTTGTTAATTATTACTTCTTCTCTTATTTCATTAAATTTAGATTTGACATAAGATGCTTTATTTTCCTCCATTATTTTTAGCCTTAATTTGTCTTTTAGGCTTTAAAGATATCATAGAGATCAAAGGTTCGTTTTTGCAACTTAATTCATGTTTCTTTTTATGTGAATTTTTTTGTTTGTTCTTATTGTTCTACTAAAGAGCTCATACGCATGAATGACAACTTGTTCAGTTTTGCAATTTTTACTTTTGTGCCCTGGAAGAGATGAACAATGGTGTTCATTCATGCGTTAAGTTTACCTTTTTGTTGACCTACCAGTGGCCTGTTGCATAAAACTTACCGTTGAATTTCAATGGTAACTACCGTCAAAATTAGGCGTCACAGCCAATCAGCATCAAGGATTATAAGCTTTACCGCTAATTTGAAGACTTACCGCTAGAAAGGAGCGGTAAGTCCAGCGGTAAGGGTTTTATGCAACAGGGCACAGGTTGATAGCCAATTAAATTATCTTCAATATGGTATATAATACATTAGCTTTCAGCTAAATATTCTATGAGAAATCTAAACTTGAAAAAGCGTTTACTTTCTATTTTTGCTGAGTGTATATATATATATATATATATATATACATACAAAATATTTCTTCAGTTAGACTGATTTTGATGTTTACATTACTTTAAGAAAATAGGTACACATGTACTTTATACATACATTTATTACTAGCTGCCAGGGCTAACAAAGGAAACACACACACACACACACTACTTACATCATGGCTGGAATCGGGAAACCACAATGTCAGGTCGGCATCGCAACCAGCGGCACCAAAGCCACTCACTGCAGACCCAAACAGACACAACTTGGCATCTAGAAACAAAGGAAGTCGACATAATCGTGATAAAGTGATACCAGGCAACTAAGACAAATAGTTTTTATCAATTTAAGAAAGAGAAGGACTGTTAGATGTGCTCGTTTCCCAAGCTAAGTTAATTGAAACACTGTTAACAATGCTTGTAGGGAGATGTGTTATACGGACGTATGCAAATACTTTTTGACTTTTTTTCCCTTTTCTTTTCTTTTCTTTTAACTCAGGAAACTTGCTATTGTAAAAGCTCTTGGTTTTTTCCCAAAAAATATACATTATAATTTATACATCTATACAACTAATAAATATATACAAATATATATATATATATGTATATATATATATATATATATATATATATTTGCCTGTAGCCCACATTAGGGAGACAAATGGGGGTTATAATGTGTATATTAAGGAGACAGTTTCTCAAAGGAGACAATTTGCTGTCTCCTTAATGATTACACACCTTGTACCATCTTACTGAAAGGATATTGGCGTCTTTTGCACTCTTTTTCGTTTAGAGGGAACCAACCTTATTCTGCATTACCACTCGGTCATGTATCATAATTTAAAGGTGGAAGACAGGATAGGTTAGTTGTTTTCATCGTGTATATCTGTAGGGGTTATAAAGCGACATAAAGGAGACTTTCAGTTTTTGGCTTTTTGTGGAAAGAGGAAACTGTATATCTTCATTACAAAGGTGTCAGCAACAAATATATCTTTTCTATACATTCTGGTACTGGTATCATCAAATATACTTCAGAGTTGTTCATTAAACATGCACTTAATTGAAAAACAGCCCCTCGAAATTGCACTTTTTGATCCTTTGAGCCGCTCGCGCGCTACGTACGCCCCCCGCGCGCGCGCGCCTTTGCATGATAATGTCGCGACAGTACCAAAACACTTGCACCCAGGAGAAGATCAGAAAAGAACAACATCGAATCGCGAGACTTTGCAAATTGTACTGATCATGGAAGAATTGTGGGGTAAGTGATCACTGAAAACCACTCTTTTTTTTAAAGAACATTCATGTACATTAGATACATCTATTAAACAGGCGAGCCGTCGTATAAACAAGTACGGACACACGCAGTGGTGGGGCCTATTTCCAGAGTAGTCCCCTATGGCTATGACAGTGTTAACGTTATTACTCCGTGGTTACTAGTCTAACGTTAGAATCTAGTGAAAAAAAAAAAAGGAGCAATCGTGAGCTGGAAAAAAGAAATAGAGTCGCAATGGTTTTCAATGCGACAGAAATCACATAGTTTTCACCAAGTTGCTGGATTTTTTTTTGTTTTGTTTTATGATGCGGGAAATTGTAACGTCCTTTCATCATCACGTATCAGTTTAGTCCCATGGGTTGGTTCTGATGTATGGTTACACTCTTGATCAGTACGCGTATGAGAGCTCTCATCCGACCACCAAGGGCAATTAAAGAGTGCCAAGACTGAAATGCTCTCTTGAATACGTACGCGTGCTCCAGGGGGTATGATGATTGGGTGTCCAAGACATTGACACCCTAAAATTATCCTGTATCTATTTTTAGCGATAGAAACTTAAAAGGTAGGGAATCCCATTTGCATGCCTTAAATGAAGAGTTCTATAAATACAGTGGTATGTTGAAGAGAGTATCATTTTAGAAACTCCCATAAAGTAATGAAAGTGGAAGGTAAAATTTTGAGTACATTTTTATTGACCGTTAGATTTTGAATTCAATATTTTTCGGGGCTCACCGTTAATTCCAGTCGATTACTAGGCTACCTTTTCAGACCCATGCGGCGCCATGCACTGCATGTGTGTCCATCATGTATATTTTGTGAAGAAAGTTCATCAAAACTTACAAATATTTCTATAACGGATACATTCGTGCAACACACTCTATAGTATCAGTATGTTATTACATCAGCTCTTATACTTGTAGATTTGTGTTTGAGAGTGGATACGGTACTGTCACTGGACATTTTTTTTTTTTTTTTTGTGCAGTGGTTCTGAATTCTGTACTCAGATGATATTTTGGCCAAAAATAGCACCAGTTATTCACAAAGCCAATTACGAAAAATAGTTCAATCTGATTTTTGGAAAATGACTTCAAACATACCCCTCTCCAAAAAAGTTGTCTTGATTTTCGTAATGGAATAATCAGCATATCACATCGTGTCCTTGCTCCAGAATCCTAATTCATACCCACAATTTACCTTGCACATTCCTACTGAGTGGAGGACAAAGGAAAAAATCAGCCAATGAGGGTCAAATTTCATGTTTTACTGTGAAATATCAAATCTGAATGTACAGTATTCATATAGTTCATGCAAAAGAATCTTGAGATTAATTGACATCTTTATCTAATGTAGTTTTTTTTTTTTTACATTTTTGTGGCACATTTTCATGATTTTGGTCGATACCACGATCTGTTAGGCTACAGTTGTAGTCTAGGAATCCCGCGCATATTGGATGTCATTAGTACGTGGAAATGTGCATGTCCGGAATTACCTTGCTGTCCAGTAATACCCTACCGTACCTGTATATACATTGTAAATCAAGAAGTAAAGCATAGATTCCAGATTTGTATGTTTCTCAATCCTGCAATGTATCTCTTTGAGCCTGTAAAGGCGGCTAGGGTAGGTTCTATGCTGAAGTACCGAAGAGTCCACTTTGGTTGTACATCAGAATATAATGTTTCCTGTAGGCCTACAGTGTAGACTCACTAGAGTCTGATGTTGTTAGTTTATGACAACTTCTAAGCAATCTTTTGTTGTTTAGTTTTTGAATGGTGAGTACAATAAAGTCAGAAAGAGGTGGGTTCTTAACCAGTTGAGGATGAGTCGCAAGTATACTTGGGAAGGTGTCTATGGGAAATGCATGTTGTAGCAAAATCAGTCCATCCTCAACGGGTTATGAGACTAGTACTGTGTCAAAGACATTGTATTGCATTGATGTGTACATTTTGCCAGAATATATGAGTCTCATGGAAAATTTTACTAGAAAATCTGTAAAAGGCAAAACCTACCTTTTGTTGAATTGTATACCTTTTCTTGGTTTTTCTTCTTTCATTCATTTTTTTTTTTCAAGAACATACATGGGGTTAATTGTGGAAAACTTTGCACAATAGCATCAAAGTAATATGAATCGTCTAAAGTGTCAAATAGCCTATGCTATTATATATGCAAATACACGTAGATACTAGTGGATACATCGAATTTCCTTGTTTTTTAATTTTTCTGTTGTCCTCTCTCTTTTAGGAGCACATCAGTTCCACCTTCTCAACAGAGCTGACCTCTTGCTCCTCCAGCACAGAAATTAACCCATTGAGCAGAACATCACTCAACCAGATATCTCCACCTAACCCAATTGGTTCCCATCCTCCTGTACCAAGAGAGCATCCTCCAGATTGTCATTTGGGAAGGAACATCTCTGCCTTAACTTGCCATCTCAGAATCTGAGCCAGAAGCGATTAGAAATCACTCAGTTGTCACAGTGCTACTGGGTAAGGAAAATGCTAACCAGAGAAAGAACAATACAATGGCCCATGTAAGCTGTGTTATAAGAAATCATCACTGAAATACATCTAACTTTCTACTGTACAATCTGAACCTTAACAATTATTAAACAGGCTTGCAAAAGTATTGTCCATAGAAGTATATTTTTATATATAAAATATGTCAATGCACATTAGAGACCTTTAATTCAGCCCTTTCCTTGCAGTGTTTGTGGATACCAGCTTTGTGCTATATGCATGAAGAGCCATCATGATATGTGTTTGTACAAAAGAATCACAAAGTTTTCAAATTGTTTTGTCTGTGAAGGTACCTCAGATGATAAGCAAGTCTCATGCCCAGTTTTAAGTGTACTTGATGTTAAAGATTCACTTTGTTTGTCAAATTAATGACACTTTTCGGACAAAAGTCATAGTATACTTTGAAGGGCTTGTTATTGTCATGCCAGATGACATTTCACATGTAAAAAGAAACAAACTTTTGAAGAACTGGACAAAAGGTTTTTGCAGGGATTCTTGAAGACAAAAAATGGCAGTGATGAGGTAACCTTAAAAACAAACTTGTTATTATTAAAGGGGATGGCTAGTAACTGATCAGTGGGAATCAGTGGGAGTGCTGGAGGATGATTGTTCCAATCCTTATGGGATTCATTCGAGTAATGTGCAGTTAAATGTTTCCAGGTTAGCATGCCTGTACAGTGTAGGGACGATCGTTAACGACATGTTAAAGGGATCGTACAGTTCTGGTTGTGACCTAATTTCAGGTTTCTAACATTTTTAGGTGAGATAATGAGAAATCTCATATGAAATATGAAAGAGCATGCAATTTTATGAGGAATTCAACGTTTATTTGATAAAAATGGGTTTTGAAATGGCTGAGATATCCAAAAAAGAATGATTCTAATAAAGTGTGGGACCCACAATTTGTAACGATCGCTTTGTTTTACTTTGTTTTTGGATGTTTCAGTTATTCCAAACCCGATTTTCATCAAATAAACTTTGAATTCCTCTTAAAATGGTATGCTCTGTGCTATATCAAGTGTTTTCTTGGTATCTTGCAAAAATTCGAAAGCCTATTTCTCATCTCAACCAAAACTGTACTATCCCTTTAATGATTGCCCCAACACTGTACAGGCATGCTATCCAGGAAACATTGAAGTGCTTATTACTTGAATACAGGACCATTCTGAAGTAAATAGTTTCCCCCCAACAATAGATATATAATGTACTCTTACATGAATACCACAAGGATTAGAACAATCATCCCCCAGCATTCCCACTGATTCCCACTGATCAGTTACTATCCTTCCCCTATAAGCATGGTGTTTCTTCAAATGCGCAAGCTTTGTAGAGAAGTTGGTTACTTCTTGCTTTTAACCGTATCAGAATATTTTATGCTGAAGTATCTGCATGCTGTATGCATGGATAAGAGACAGCAATCCAGACCTACAATGAGAACACGCACACACGAAAAAAGAAAAGAATGTATGCGAAGAGGAAATTCTTCATCAGCTTGGAAAGTAATTTAACCCTTTCATACAGCTGTTCAGAAAAAAAAAAAAACTTGGCTTTTGTCTCACCCACCAGAGGTAAAGGCGAGACTAAGGAATCCAAATGGCGTCCGTCCGTTGTCCGTCTGTCCGTCGGTTGTCCGTCACAAATGTTAAAGTTTACCTGCAAGACTCTCTTATGATGCATAACTTGGCAATTGTTACAGTAATGGCAGCCACACTTGGGTGATAGAAGTAATAGGGGTATCTTCATGTTATGGTGTTGTCGGAGGTCATGTGATGATGTCAAAGGTCATAAGAGGTCATATATTAAAGAGTATGTGCAAGACTCTCTTGGTGATAAGCACAATCAGCAGGGTGGTCCATGAGGGGTTTTAGCATGTCACTGCAACATGCTAAAATTCTTTTGCAACATCCTAAAAAGCCAGCAACATGCTATGCAACATCCTCAAGAATTTGCAACAAGCTCAAAGTAAAAGTATTCAAAAATGTGCAAAACATGTGCATAACATAAGAAACATCAAACTAGAAGGAGAAACATAATATGATATCTGCTTTGTACCAGGTACTTTAGATATTTGTGTGCAAAACATGAGAGAGAACATTGAATGTAAGCAGCACAAAGAGAGATAAGCAGCAAAATATTGCGTATTACGTACTCATCGTGTGCGCTCTGCGCATATTCAATTTCTGCAATATTCTCAGATTCTGAGCTTGCAACATGCTAAAATTTCAAGTTGTGGACCACCCTGCAATCAGGGTATGCAATCATGACTTTTTCACTTTAAAAAATTGTAACTTCTAAAAGAATGCACCAACTGACTTAAAAATTCACATGCAGAATGCTAAGACATCAGTAATCACATGTGGTAAGACAATAGCTAATTTCTTCTCATTTACTGTTAATTATTAAAGATTAATTACCAAAAAGTCCCCCAAAACCCACGTAATGCGTCAAAAAAAGCGTTTTACAACTTACGTAAAATCAAGATTTGAGGTCCATATTTTAAGTCTACCTCTATGTGTTTGGTATCAAATTAATGGATTTTTCCTGGCATTGCTTGCATGCAATAAAAAAACAGTGGTTCTTTCAGCTGGAGAAAGTTATAAGGTCTGAAGTCCCATCCTGGTAGGAGTGTAATGCTGGCTTATTTTTGTGACATTGTGACCTTTTAACCCATGCTGTACAGCTGTACATGGAGAAACAGCTTATTTTTCTGCTTTTCCTGAAAGTACTGAAGACACACTACAATATGGTGCGCCGTTTGCCAATAAATGTTCAGCCAGTTTTGAGTTTTGAGCCATTTTCAAATGCTGAGTAAAATAAGTGCAGCCGTTTTTCAGTATTTTCAGTGAGGTATATCCTAATTTGACTACTTTAAAGAATCTTTTCCCCTATTGAATATCCTTGTTTTTTTTTACCATGAATTGTACATATTAAAGTAGAAATCTATTGTGTGAAAATTTTAGCAAATTTGAGCAATAGGAACTTATTTTTTATATTTTTACAAATTGCTGAGCATAAATAAGTGCAATACACGCCCATGTTATACTGCATGAAGGTCATATGATAAGTGTTCAGTGTTCATATTTCAATGCTTGTTCAATTTCTAAAGATATCATAAGCAAAAACATAGTATTTTGGCTTAATATGTCATTGTTTGAGTGTCACAGCTTGGATATCAACTCAAGTCATCATAAATCTCACATTCATTCTTCTATCTGTGTTTACAAATATGAGAATTGATCCAAACACTGTGCGCACATTCAAGGTCAAACTGTACAGATAATTTTTTGATGAAAAATATAATATCTTCCAAAGTACCAGCCTTAATTTCATAAAAATTTGTAATAATGGCCACTATATGTCTGTTACCTATTCCTGAAAGTTTCGCCTCTTCACTCTTTGGCAAAAGTGAAATATGATAAAATATGTAAAAGTGGTTTTACTTGAATTCAAAATAATGCCTACAAAATTGATCATCCATTTCGAGAAGTGAAAATATGAAATTCATTCGTATTTTGTGATATGTCATGGCTATGTGCTGGTGGTGAATGAAAGGGATATTTATCAGGAATATCTAATAGCAATATCAGATGAAAAAAACATTCTCCTTTTTTTAAATGAATTTCTCCAATACATTAGTCATTTCAATGTAATTCGACACCCCTAATTTAAATGCTAATTTATGCGCAGTTTAATGCAAAATTTTGACTCTTTCTTTACATGAAATGAAAATTTGAACACTCAGCTACAACAAACAACAAAAAAAGCATTTTCACCAATTTTTTTTTTTTTTCATTTTTGCCCTGTTACACAATTGCATACTCTGATTGTGCTATTGACCTCTTTTCTATGTTAAAATTTACCTGCAAGACTCTCTTTTGACAAATAACTTCACATAAGTTGCTTAGATTACAACCTAATTTTGGTCATAGATGAACAGGGGGTACCTTCATGTTATGGTGCTGTTGGAGGTCACGGGATAAGGTCAAAGGTCATTTGAGGTCATACATTAAAGTTTACTTGCAAGACTCTCTTATCACATGTAACTCAGCACATGTTGCTACAATGGCAATCAAACTTGGGTGATGGATGCACTTGGAATACATTCATGTTATGGTGCCGTTGGAGCTCACATGGTAAAGTCGAAGGTCACAAGCATGGGTCAACAAACTTTTAGAGCCCAATGTTTAGTTTTCATGGTGCGTCTCTATTATGGGTCATATTTTTTGATCCATAAGTCCATTTGTGACCAAACTTGGATGGTTGATGTCTCCTGGGGAGTGGATAGTCACCACAAGGTCAAAGGTCAAAGGCAGGGGTCGACAAACTTTTAGGGCCCAATGTTAAGCTTTTATGGCACATTTCTTTTTTGCCATAAATTTGTACCCTTTTAGATCTCTTTTCATCTTTTATATCTCTTTTTTTATCTGTTCTAGTGCATTCACGCACAATTTCTTGTACGCAAATGGGCGAGACGCATTATGGCACTTGCCTTGTCTTTACAACTGATCCATTTTATGAACACAATATTAATGTGTGCCAAATGGTTCATTTAGAACTTTATGCTCAGAAACATGGGTAAGGTAGTGATGTACATGTGTTTAGGTGACTACAGTATCCTACTATCCTGGCTTTGTGTTTGTAGTGAAGATGTTCAGTTAAGTCCATCATCTGATGCTGATGGTGATACTGTATATTTAGAAGAGATCAAATTTTAATTGACTGTAGTGATCACTGCAAGAGCATGGTAAATGCATTATGGAACATTTTCTTTTATCAAAAAACAAAACAAAACAAAACAAAACAAAACCTGTATCTGTTACAGAGTTTCACATGAACAAAGGTATTGTCTATTTTTTACCCTTACGTGTGGAATACCATATGTCTACTAAAAGCCATAGTTGATGAATAGATTTTCTTTGGATTATTGCATGTTGGAGTTTATGAAGAGTTCATCAATTTCATATCAGCATACAAGAGGGACATGAAAGAAAACAAAAATAATGCATTTTTTTTAATCAGTTCTGTTTGAAGGATGGTGTTTCATAAACCCATTTTCTATCATCATGGCTAATACGTCAAGAAACCATGTCATTCATTTTCTTAAAATGTTAAATAATACTGTATATGGTTTTCAAGCTCTGAAGGTACAGTACATTCATGACAGATGTGTAAAAGCTGAAACTGTCACATTTACAGCCTCCTGCCTGTACTATTGTCTCAAGTGACAATGTTAATGTTTTGACCCCCTTATGTCACCTTAAGTAGGGGAAACAAGAATTTTTCATGCGTAACCTCAACCATGGCCTAGCAGCCAAAATCATCCTGTGAAATATTACATACATACAGAGTTTATGAGCACTTCGATAATGTGTGCAGAACTTCATGTATTATCACTGGTTGTGATACAGACTCTCATGCACAAATTGACTGTAAATAGATGGTGAACCTCTACTGTAGGAATGATTTATTTTTTGTAAGGGAGATTTGTTAAATATGTAAGGTATGGTGTCATCCTCAGCACATTTTTTTCTTCTTTAATAATAGATATACGTACCACATTTGACATTGCTTTGTGTTTAAATGTGCCTGGGCAGGATTGTGAGAATAACCACATTATAACATGGAAAAAGAGTATCCTATACATGTATCTTTTGACAAATCTCGATCCTACTTTATGACATTAGTAAGCCTATGCAGTTGATTTTTTTTATTTCATTGAAAAAACTTTAATTAGAGCAGATATTTATTTCACATGTTATCATCTTTAGCTTGTCCTTGTATATAGCCTAATGCTGTATTTGAAGTACAATGTATATTGTTGGAACTCAAGCTGTGAATATGACATGCCGTATACACCTGTTTGCATGTATTTTGTATGCATATAAGCTGTCTGTAGAGAAATATGTAGTTCTATACTCCTTTGACCAAGGTCTACTCAATACTCTGTCCTATAGTATTTACATGTATGATAAATGACAGTGCGACATTTTGCTGTGATAAACAGCCCTCATTAAAGTGTGTGAAAATGAAGCCTCTTGTCAATGTACATGTATGTTATGGTCTCCATGTCAGGCTACAAATGACCGTCATTTGCATTCTTTAAAAAAGTATTATATCATACAAATAATGAATATTTATGAGTGCAATGGACAAAACACGATAAAATATCTGTCCATTGTACGAATGGAAACATTTATTATTTGCTTTATATAACACCTAATCCTTTTCATTTAATGTTTTACACGTGCTAATTAAGAAACGAGAAAATCTGAGATCGTGAGAGTGCGCACTGAGTGCTTTACGCTAGATCGCTGTCGTATACACACACTGCAAATGCAAGCGTTTTACATGTGTATGACGTCATAGTGAAATGATCAATGTCAAAAACCAATCAAATGACAAGGATATCTCAAGGCATTATATAAAAGTTTATGTTATATGCTCTTGTGGAAAGGTTAACAAGAACTGAATATAGAAATATTATATGATTCATTATTTTGGTTTCAGTAATGATGTCACTGGTTTGTGTCACTGGTTTGTGTCTGTGTGTGTGTATATGCATGTCTTTCAAACACGAAGTTGATGGATGAAATTTATGTAGCAAGGAGTGAAAGGATTATAAAGTCCTTTATATTTAGAAATCAGCTCCACGACATGCGTTTCGTGTACCAGTTATGTAAGATTGTTAGATTTTGTTAGATAAGGGCTGTAGAATGGGGATGGAATCAATTTACAGCCCCACATCCATTTCTTTGTCATGATCATGACCATGTACATGAATTTAATATGTAATCCATGTACATGAAGATGAAATAGATACATAATCATACATATGAAGAGTTTATTCGCAAAAACCGATAAGTCCATTATTTTGAAGATTTTGAAGTACGGTCTCTGTCATAAAGTACAAAACAATACCTTTTTAATGATATATTTGTCACTACATATAAAGGTACATTTTTGATGTTATGGTCAAAGGAAGCAAAAAATTTCTTATTATTCTCTTTATTTTTCTCGACCTTTAATCGCAAATATCTCCAATTGGCAAATACTGTACGGACTTATCGGTTTTTGCAAAAAAACTCTTCATATTGTGATGTATGTTATGATATTTAATATGATTAAAAATTTCTGCAATTCAACCATACCCATAGCTGAAATTTTACAAACAAATTTTAGATAAACCATTACCATAAATTTATTTTCAACAGAAACAAATCAACACACAGTTTATTTAAAGAAAGACATGTAACAAGAAAGCATATTTTCCTGTGCTGCTATCCTTCTCTTTTTTTTTTGTTCCAGCTCTGCTTTTGAAATGTACATTAATGTTAGATTGAGATCATGTGATTTCATCAAATGAATTCGAGAAAGAAAGAGTAGAGAAAAGATAAAGTCATGAAGTACTGAAGTAAATGAGATCTACCATACATGGAAAGCACATACATCCAGTACACAATGAATGCGATGGACGTATTGAACTAGCGATGCTTACATTAGTTATTTTGCAAATCATACATTATGCTAAATGTAATAGAACAAAGATTTTTTTTTTTTCAAATGAAAAACGCAAGTAAACTTTGTAAAACATGATAACAAGGGCAAACCATTCCACGATTCTGAATTTTTTTTACAAGTTTGTCAAACCCAGGCTGAATGCGCAAGGTAATCAGAGGGTTCCATCGATCCCCATGCGTCTTAAAGAAAATTGACGACAGCATTATGTTGACCGAGAGATTTACACTCTCCGATTTCTCTGTGTGTTCCTGACCCGTACATGATATCCGTATCCGGGAAATTACCCCCAGAGGGCAATTACCCCCGGCTAAATACTGGTTAGTGGTAAGCTAAGAGTAAAGATTAGGGTTAGGGTTAGGATTAGGAGTTTAAGGGCCAGGGGAAGGGTGCGGGTAATTGCCCAGGGGGGTAAATTGCCCTAGACCCGATTCTGCTAGGATCGAAAGCTCAAGCCCCTTCTGAATTCATCTAATTAAATATATCATGATACAATGTAGCAGAAGATGCACTTAAAAGAAATGAGGACAAGGACAGGAACAGAGACAAAGACTTATATTATATGCTTTTATATGATGTGACTACATTTTTGCATATGCTAGTATAAATCCTCAGAATAGCTATATTCTGCCAAAATGGTACAGTGTATAGATTTTTAGTCATTTGATATCATAAATCTATACCATTTTTTTGCAGAATATAGCTATTCTGAGGATGTATATTACGATATAATAATACTAACATCATATAAAAGTATATTAGAGCCTTTGTCTCTGTTCCTGTCCTTGTCCTTATTTCTCTTAACTACATTTTCAGCTATCATGATGTATATTTAATGCGATGGATTCAGAAGGGGCCTGAGCCTTCGGTCCTAGCAGAATCTTTGTCGGAGGCAAAATTTTACTCCGCTTTACTCCATGTTTACTGAATTTCCCCGGTGGTGTCTTGTGTGTATACTGTGAACAACAGAAATCGAGTTAGATCTACAGTTGTGATGTAGTATAGGACCTTATCATTGCTTTACAACATTATTTCAACACTTGATTACCTGTGTAAAGCACGTGCATACATGTGCGCGACTGCAGACAGCAGGTGGCAAGCGACCGTTGCAGCCATTTACATTATTACCACCTCACAAAGAAAATGTGATCCAAAAAGAAGACGAAAAGTAGAATATAATTTGTGGTTGTTTCTGCTCCCGAACATAACAGTTATCTTGTTCACAGGGCTGCTACGAATCCAAACAATGTCTCACATACAAAAGTATGGGAATATTAGAAGATGGTATATTATTGGTGGAGATGAAAATCGCTGTGCTTTTTGTTTTGTTTTGTTTTGTTTTGTTTTGTTTTTTGCGAGAATACCGAGAAAGCACTCACGAAAGTATACAGATTGTATACCATTCGAAGAGGAATCCAAAGTTTTTTTTTTTTTTTTTTTTTTTTTTTTTTTTTATAGAGAATCAATTTTAAAAAGCGATCCTAATAAAAGGTGGGTCCCACCTTTCTTTACGATTGTTTACCTCAGCCATTTCAAAACCATTTTCATTAAATATGCATTGATATCCTCTTCGAATTGCATCGCGCTTTCATATTCCATAACAGATTTCTCATTATCTCACCTCACCCCGCCCCAAAATGAGTATAAAAAACTCTGAAGTTGTAGTTTCCAACCAAAACTATACAACCCTTTTTAACTTAAAAAAAAAAATGTATGATAGTTGACGAGAAATAAAACCGTGAAGAAGAGTTCTCAATAATTCACAGTGTTGACATCAGTAGTGGCAAACCATGAAGGTTAACGACTCAAATTTCCTAGGGTAGTATAGTCTCTTCACGTTATAGTTCTGGAGGTTATACGCGTTCCCTTTGGCAGCAACTTAATTGCAAAAGTGCTCAGCCAGGGAAAGTGATTCTTATATCACACAATTGGGCAGAATCTCTGCTCTCTGAAAGTGCACACCCCAAGTTCGTTCAACCTTTCGTCTCCGAGATATCCCGTGTGAAAGGTGAAAGAATAGTATTGCAAGAGGCAACATAATACTCAAATTGGCCTAATTCGGAGTGCTTGCCACAACAAATCGACTCATGATGTACTTTTGGACAATGTGCTTCTCTACTATAAAACAATTCTTTAATGATACATACACATGAATAATCCCTGAAAGGTAAACTTTCAGAATCTCGGCAGATTAAAAAATTTGTGGGAAAAATAAATATGCGCCGGGTTTGACCCGTTAAATGTACATAGCGCTCGCGCAGAAACGCAGTTCCGGAGATGACCAAAAGTTTTTAATAATTATGATGATAGTTTTTGTGGGCGTGTTACAGAGCAATATTGTCTTGTAGGGATGGTATATGATTGAAGATGAGGATTGGGCTTTTGACTTTTTGCGAGATACCAAGAAATAAAATACAGCAAAGGATACCATTCTCAGAGGAATTCAAAGTGTGTTTTTTTTTTTCTAATGAAAATGAGTTTTGCAATGGCTGAGACATCCAAAAACAGGGTAAATCAAAACGATTGTAATGAAAGGTGTGTCCCACATTCTATTAGGATCACTCTGTCTTGGATATAGTTAGCAATTTTCAAAACTAATATTCATTGAATCAACCTTGAATGCATCTTTCATATTTCGTAAGGTGCTTCTCATATCTCGTCAAGAAAGGTTACAAACCTGAAGTTAATTCTCAACCAAAACTATACGATCCCTTTAATCATGTGTTACACAATTCAATTAGTACATTGAATACTACATCCGCAAAGGGTTCACTGTTTACCCCATAAGGCCTAAGCTACTTTGATGCTCCAAGGGGAAATCAAGTTCAAATGTATATTAGGTTGAAAAAAAGAGTAAAATATTACAAGTTCAACGGTACAATTTTTATCGAAGTCGGATGAAAAATAAGGAAGTTATGACATTTTGACGTTACAATGTTTGTGGGCTTAAACAGTTCTTGAACAGAAATTATGAATATGCAAATGACAATGTGAGCATGTCATTCCCTCACATCTTACCATAAAGTTTGTACATAAAATTTTGAAATTTCCAATTTTCCATTCAATTGCAATTTTGCCCTTGGCTTCAATTCTCATATATCTAGCTTATCATTATCCTGAGGTTATTCAACCAAGAATACCATCATGTTTTAGATTTCAATTGAAGAAACATTAATTTTTCTTTTTTTTCTTTTTTTGGACGTTATCAATGGAAAATTGTCAGGGTATGACATGGATAGCTCACTCATTTGCGTATTCATATACACTGTACAAGAACTGTTTTTGAGAAATTATCGAAACTGCAAATTTCACAACTTCCATATTTTCAATCCAATTGAAGTCAAATTTTTGCCGTTGTACTCATGAAATATTACTATTTTTTATTAGATTCACTTATACAGGGTGGTCCAAAAAGAGCGGAACACCTAAGATCTTTAATTTCAGCAATATTGTTGCAAATATATCATTATTTTGCCTTCTATTGAAAAGGCCATTCTTTGTCCAATAGAATGACTGCAAGTTCTTTAATTTTGGTTGATGCGTTATGATTTTAGGACCATTTTTGTCAACCCTTGCAATTTTCAAAATGTGACCATTTCGCACTCTCAGCGATACCGAAATCAGCGACAATTCGGCTTGTCATAGAACCAGTAGCGTTCACAGTGTGTGGAATGTGAGGCAGACGTGTGATTGTCATTGTCCGCCCCACATTCCACACATTGCGAACGCTACTGGTTCTACGACAAGCCGAATTGTCGCTGGTTTCGGTATCTCTGAGAATGCAAAATGATCACCACCCTGTACATGAACTATCATGTTACGTTTTTATTGCTTGAAACGTATGTCGAGGTAATTGAAACTTGTGGAGAGTGTGGGGAAGGGTGCTCAAGATCCAAAGGAGAGAGAAGTTTATCATGCGTAAAGGGGATTTTTCATCATGACCAGTCACGTGGTAGCTATAGTGGACAGTGGATGAGACCTCGGAAGATATCCCGTGTGAAAGAATTGCAAGACGGCAAATATTATGCTCGAATTGTAATTCGGACTGAAATGTTTTTTGCCTTTAAAATATACAGTGTCAATTATACTGGACGTGGTGTTTACTGTTTGGGATGTACACATCATCCTAAACGAAGAAGGTACAAGGGATCCATATTTCGTGATTATTGCTGCTGATTTGACTTACTAGTATGTCACAGATCAGCTTTTATTCCATTTGACATTCAAACAAGAGTTTTGAATGCTCATGAATATGCTGAAATCGCGCGTGTATTAAAATTTTATTGACATAGAAGAATGAAAAGGTTGTTGATGAGGACAGTGTGCTACATGTTGACGGAGATGAGCTGTTGCCAGGACAAAACTGGAAACACAACTTGGAGCCAGCATCAACAAATGAAGAGACAAAGGCCCAAGAGGTAAGAAGAAGAACAGCGAATAAGAACAGAACAAGGAAAGGTGAGGGGAAAATAAAATAAGAGACTCTGTGTGCATGTGATTTTTTCTAAACACACTATTTACAATCCTGTTAAAATTTACCACGCCAAGATGTGCTTTGTGAAAGAGAAAGTATTGAATGAGCTGATTGAGCAGTTAAGTGTGTTGAACATATCAGTATTATTGATACGGTTTAGGCAACACAATATTGATGTAGGACGTGTTTTGTGTGGAGAAAATATGCAGAGTCTTTATAGGGAGATAAACTATTCAGTATTTGAGACATATATTTTGTTCTTAAGGAGACAGCGTGCAAACATGATACCAGAGTAAGTTTGGAAGTGTTTCCTGTATAGAGATATTTAGGGAGACAATATACTCAGTGTGGGGCATATAAACATCAAAACATCATATCAAAGTAACTTTGGAAGTGTTCCCTACATAACAAATACACAGTCTTTAGGGAGACAAAATTAATATTCTGTATTTGAGACATATATTTTGTTCTTATGGAGACAGCGTGCCAACATGACACCAGAGTAAGTTTGGAAGTGTTTCTTGTATAGAGATATCTAAGTGTATTTAGGGAGACAATATACTCAGTGTGGGATATATAAATTGTTCTCAAGAAAACATTATACTAATATCACAACAAAGTGACTTTGGAAGTGTTCCCTATATAAGAAAATGCACAGTCTTTAGGGAGTCAAAATATTCAGTACTTGAGACATATATTTTGTTTGTAAGGAGACAGCGTGCAAGACCAGAGTAAGTTTGGAAGTGTTTCCTGTTTAGAGATATATAAGTGTATTTAGGGAGACAATATACTCTGTGTAAGACATATAGATTGTTTTTAAGAAAAAGTATTATGCAAACATCCCACCAAAGTATCTTTGGAAGTGTTCCCCTATATAAAAAAAAAATGCACAGAGTCTTTAGGGAGACAAAATATTCAGTGTTGAGACATACATTTTGTCCTTAAGGAGACAGCGTGCCAACATCACAACAAAGTGACTTCTCGAAGTGTTCCCTATATAAGAAAATGCACAGAGTCTTTAGGGAGACAAAATAATCAATATTTGAGACATATATTTTGTTTGTAAGGAGACAGCGTGCGACACCAGAGTAAGTTTGGAAGTGTTTCCTGTATAGATATATATAAGTGTATTCAGGGAGACAATATACTCAGTGTGAGACATATAGATTGTTCTCAAGAAAACATCATACAAACATCACAACAAAGTAACTTTGGAAGTGTTCCCTACATAACAAATACACAGAGTCTTTAAGGAGACAAAATATTCAGTGTTTGAGACATATATTTTGTTCTTAAGGAGACAGTGTGCAAACATGATATCGAAGTATCTTTGGAAGTGTTTCCTGTATAGAAATATATATAAGTGTTTTAAGGAGACAATATACTCAGTGTGAGACATATAGATTGTTCTTGAGAAAACATTATGCAAACATCACATCAAAGTGACTTTGGAAGTGTTTCCTATATAGAAAATACACAGTCTTTAGGGAGACAAAATTTTCAGTGTTTGAGACATATATTTTGTTCTTAAGGGGACAACGTGCAAACATGACACCAGAGTAAGTTTGGAAGTGTTTCCTGTATAGAGATATTTAGGGAGACAATATACTTAGTGTGGGGCATATAAACATCAAAACATCATATCAAAGTAACTTTGGAAGTGTTCCCTACATAACAAATACACAGTCTTTAGGGAGACAAAATTAATATTCTGTATTTGAGACATATATTTTGTTCTTATGGAGACAGCGTGCCAACATGACACCAGAGTAAGTTTGGAAGTGTTTCTTGTATAGAGATATCTAAGTGTATTTAGGGAGATAATATACTCAGTGTGGGATATATAAATTGTTCTCAAGAAAACATACTATTATCACAACAAAGTGACTTTGGAAGTGTTCCCTATATAAGAAAATGCACAGTCTTTAGGGAGTCAAAATATTCAGTACTTGAGACATATATTTTGTTTGTAAGGAGACAGCGTGCAAGACCAGAGTAAGTTTGGAAGTGTTTCCTGTTTAGAGATATATAAGTGTATTTAGGGAGACAATATACTCTGTGTAAGACATATAGATTGTTTTTAAGAAAAAGTATTATGCAAACATCCCACCAAAGTATCTTTGGAAGTGTTCCCCTATATAAAAATAAAAAATATACAGAGTCTTTAGGGAGACAAAATATTCAGTGTTGAGACATGCATTTTGTCCTTACGGAAGACAGCGTGCCAACATCACAACAAAGTGACTTCTCGAAGTGTTCCCTATATAAGAAAATGCACAGAGTCTTTAGGGAGACAAAATAATCAATATTTGAGACATATATTTTGTTTGTAAGGAGACAGCGTGCGACACCAGAGTAAGTTTGGAAGTGTTTCCTGTATAGAGATATATAAGTGTATTCAGGGAGACAATATACTCAGTGTGAGACATATAGATTGTTCTCAAGAAAACATCATACAAACATCACAACAAAGTAACTTTGGAAGTGTTCCCTACATAACAAATACACAGAGTCTTTAAGGAGACAAAATATTCAGTGTTTGAGACATATATTTTGTTCTTAAGGAGACAGTGTGCAAACATGGTATCGAAGTATCTTTGGAAGTGTTTCCTGTATAGAAATATATATAAGTGTTTTAAGGAGACAATATACTCAGTGTGAGACATATAGATTGTTCTTGAGAAAACATTATGCAAACATCACATCAAAGTGACTTTGGAAGTGTTTCCTATATAGAAAATACACAGTCTTTAGGGAGACAAAATTTTTAGTGTTTGAGACATATATTTTGTTCTTAGGGAGACAGCGTGCAAACATGACACCAGAGTAAGTTTGGAAGTGTTTCCTGTATAGAGATATTTAGGGAGACAATATACTTAGTGTGGGGCATATAAACATCAAAACATCATATCAAAGTAACTTTGGAAGTGTTCCCAACATAACAAATACACAGTCTTTAGGGAGACAAAATTAATATTCTGTATTTGAGACATATATTTTGTTCTTATGGAGACAGCGTGCCAACATGACACCAGAGTAAGTTTGGAAGTGTTTCTTGTATAGAGATATCTAAGTGTATTTAGGGAGACAATATACTCAGTGTGGGATATATAAATTGTTCTCAAGAAAACATTATACTAATATCACAACAAAGTGACTTTGGAAGTGTTCCCTATATAAGAAAATGCACAGTCTTTAGGGAGTCAAAATATTCAGTACTTGAGACATATATTTTGTTTGTAAGGAGACAGTGTGCAAGACCAGAGTAAGTTTGGAAGTGTTTCCTGTTTCGAGATATATAAGTGTATTTAGGGAGACAATATACTCTGTGTAAGACATATATATTGTTTTTAAGAAAAAGTATTATGCAAACATCCCACCAAAGTATCTTTGGAAGTGTTCCCCTATATATAAAAAAAATACACAGAGTCTTTAGGGAGACAAAACATTTAGTGTTGAGACATACATTTTGTCCTTAAGGAGACAGCGTGCCAACATCACAACAAAGTGACTTCTCGAAGTGTTCCCTATATAAGAAAATGCACAGAGTCTTTAGGGAGACAAAATAATCAATATTTGAGACATATATTTTGTTTGTAAGGAGACAGCGTGCGACACCAGAGTAAGTTTGGAAGTGTTTCCTGTATAGAGATATATAAGTGTATTCAGGGAGACAATATACTCAGTGTGAGACATATAGATTGTTCTCAAGAAAACATCATACAAACATCACAACAAAGTAACTTTGGAAGTGTTCCCTACAAATACACAGAGTCTTTAAGGAGACAAAATATTCAGTGTTTGAGACATATATTTTGTTCTTATATAAGGAGACAGTGTGCAAACATGACATCGAAGTATCTTTGGAAGTGTTTCCTGTATAGAAATATATATAAGTGTTTTAAGGAGACAATATACTCAGTGTGAGACATATAGATTGTTCTTGAGAAAACATTATGGAAACATCACATCAAAGTAACTTTGGAAGTGTTTCCTATATAGAAAATACACAGTCTTTAGGGAGACAAAATTGTCAGTGTTTGAGACATATATTTTGTTCCTAAGGAGAGAGTGTGCAAGCACGACACCAGAGTAAGTTTGGAAGTGTTTCCTATATAAAGATATGTATTTAGGGAGACAATAATATACTCAGTGTGAGACATGTAGATTGTTCTTAAGAAAACACTTTGCAAACATCACACCAAAGTAACTTTGGAAGTGTTATCGCGCGCTCCCGACAGCAGTTCTGAGTTTGGACATCCATATCGATAATAAAACAAACGGATTTCCTGCAACATCTACTAATAAACGGAAATACATTTGTTAGAGAAAATTGTTTGAAGGCAGCTATTTTGATAAATTGGAGTATTTGAAATTATTTGAAAATTTCGTCTCTGGTTCCCATCAGATTTACTATCAACGTAATCCATATCAATGAAAATCAATAAAAATGCATGTATCAAAACAACAAGGGGGTTGATCCCTCGGCCAGTGGGTGCGACCTGGACCAACTACGTTTTGGAATATATTTTTTTTTGAAAGAAAAAAAGACATGGACAATTTCAATGCGCTAAATATAAAGTATATACGACATAATTAATGCAGTTATACCAAACTGCCTTGACTATAAGTAGTTTGCATTTTCTTGTATATGTGCTGTCATGATAATTAAAGGGATAGTACAGTATTGGTAGAGATGAGAATTGGGCTTTTAACTTTTTGCGAGATACCAAGAAAACACTTATGAAATAGTTCAGAGCATACCCTTTTAAGAGGAATTCAAAGCTTATTTGATGATAATCGGGTTTGGCATGACTGAAACATCTAAAGACAAAGTAAAACAAAGCAATCGTAATAAAGTGTGGGTCCCACACTTATTAGAATCACTCTGTTTTGGATATCTCAGCCATTTCAAAAGCAATTTTCATCAAATAAACGTTGAATTCCTCATGGAATTACATGCTCTTTCATATTTCATGAGAGGTTTCTCATTATCTCATCAAAAAATGTTAGAAACCTAAAATTAGGTCTCAACCAAAACTGTACGATCCCTTTAAAGTAATTGATGCTATTCATACATGTGTATATAATATGTAAAAACTCGCTGAATTTCACCCTTGTTATGACAGGATACCATCAAAAAATCATCCTGATCATGTGAGCGTATATAGTGTAACCGTGTATGACAAAAATGATAGTAATGTATACGTATATATATGTATACGTATAGTGATAGTAGCATAGTGGCGGCTATTTCAAATAATGTGGTATCATATTTTACGTAGTTACACGTCTTGCACCGTCAAAACAGGAAGCAACACTTCCATAATAACAAGAAAATGTCAAATACAATGTATCGGTTACATTATCATCTCATCAATTTTATGGCAATCTGGAATATTTTGTAAAGGTTACTTAAATAGTTGGCCAGCATGTTTATTCAGAGTTGATGCCTCCAAGGCAATAACAAAGCACCGATCTACGTATGAAATGTTACGAAATTGTTACGAAACAAACGAAATCAAAACGAAATCAACGCTGAGAAAAATATCATAAATATTGAGTACGATATATGGGGCATTTATTAAGTTCAACACCACTGAATTGCATCGACTTTGATTAGTTTACATATAATATCTTTGCATGTTTCACATAACTGATGTTAATAATTAGTGTTGAATTGCGTATGTAAAGATATTATGACTGTATGTCACTATCAAATAAAGTGCATGACAAATATTATAAATTAATGGAATAAAGTTACAAAGCGCCAACCATTTTGAATAGTGTATGTATTTTAGTAGTTTCTTGTCTTGTACCATCCGAATCAGAAACCGTACTTTCATTGTGACAGGAATACATTCAAGTACAAGTTATTGTGTACATTGTGATAATATCAGTTATCACGGAAACGAAACACGTGTGCTGTTCTTTGTTGCAGTCATGAATACTTTGCAAATGTTTATTTACAGTTGATAGCGATATATGTCTGACATGTCAAAAAGCAATGGATCTGTTACAGAAAAATGGTTTGTCAGCAGCCATTGTGAATTTCTTTTAATAAACTTTAAAATTTTAATGTTTCAATTAATAACAAACAAACACGTTAGTAAATCATAGAAACAAACAAGGTTGATCCTTTATCTCATGGTGTAGTTTGGACTATGTACGTTTACGAATGAAATAGATGAGGCATTTTTTTCCTATTACTTATGTTCCCACGTGATTATCTTGAAAGTTTATTTATTGCTAAGTGCAAATTGATTGTAACTGCACTGCGCAGAGTCAAAGAAGATGGTGTTTTTGGCATTAAATCAGTTGGTTGTTCTATCTTACTTCTTTTTTCCTGTGGTATATTATTGACAGAGTACAATTGTATCATGATTTGATGCTCGTGGAGTTTTTGACTTTCTTTGCTGAAATTGTGAATGAGTGGCAGAATCAGGATATTCAAAAAGGGAGTGATCTAACTGAGTGGTTATGGGCTTTGCTTGATAACAGGCACACCGCATGGATAATAAATTGGCTGGAAAGGGGTGCGGTCGCCTCTTTCGCCACTTCAAGTTACTGGATCCATTACTGTGGAATAACATCAAAGAGTCCAGTGTGTTCATGAAGGGATAATAATAATAATAATAAACTGTGCTTGTATAGCGCATATCACATTCAGGGAGAAGTCTCTATGCACTTTAAGAGTGAAACAATACAAGTAAAGGAAGTAAGGTAAGACTGGTAAGTAAACAATAGAAAATTAAGATTAAGCTGACACTGAGAAACACTGATGGCCATGAGCCTTATCAGTGCAGAAATAAATATGTTTTCAACATTCTTCTAAATGAATCAATTGTTTCAGCATCTTTGATTTTATCAGGTAGACTATTCCATAATTCTGCTGACGCTACAGCAAATGTTCGTGCTCCATAAAATTTGGTGACAGTCTGGGGACAAACAAAGAGAGACTTGGATTTTGAGCGAAGATTTCTAGTCGGATGATACCTTTGGATGAGGTCTTGGAGATATGTGGGACCCAGACCCTGTAAGCATAGGAAAGTCAGCGACAGTATTTTGTATTGCACACGGACCTTTATTGGTAGCCAGTGCAATTCATGTAAAATAGGAGTGATGTGGTCATGCTTTTGAGCATGTGTCACCAATCTCGCAGCAGAGTTTTGTATCCTCTGAAGCTTGTTTATTTGCATGTCAGGAAGACCATACAGAATACTATTACAAAAATCAATACGTGACATCACATGAGCGTGAACAAGTCTCTCTACTGATTTCCGGTTCCGGGATGGTACAGTATTGGCTGAGAAGATACTTAGGAAGCAGTTTGTGATTATGTGAAAGAGTATACAATTTTAAGAGCAATTCAAAATTTATTTGATGAAAATTATTTTTGAAATTTCTGAAATATCTGAATACAAAGTAAAACAAAGCGATCCTAATAAAATATGGGTCCCATCAATCATTAGGATCGGTTTTTAGGACATCTCAGCCATTTCAAAAACTATTTTCATCAACATATTAATAAACTTTGAATTCCGTTTGGAATCATATCCGCTGCAGTACTTCATAAGAGGTTTAATTCTCATTATCATACATCAAATGTAGGACACCTGACGCCTCATCTCAACCGATACTTTACTATCCCTACCTAATGAGAATGTGTGAGTGTACCACTTTCAGTGAAACTAGTGAAAAGTTACCCATGTACCGACGAGAGAGACATCTGTGCAGTCATACATGAGCATGTTAACTCCCTCTTGAAATGATTGAAATAATAACTTTCAACATTAATTCCTCGTTTTCATGATTAAAAAAAAAAAAAAAAAACGCGCTCACCAAATGTAGAGCAAAGGTATTGCGTGATATTTGCATTAATTATAAAGGCCCGTGGAGGGTGCTAACATGTGTTACAATCAGTAACATAATTGACAGAGAGATAGAGAGAGAGAGAGAAAGAAAGAAGGAAAAAAGAACATGCCGTCAAGGAGAATGGAGCTATGTTCAGTAGCAATATTTGACAATAGGCAAAGAAATACTATAAATACAAATGCCGAGGGTTTTTTTTTTTCGTTTGTTTGGTTGGGTTTTTTTTACCGATTGACACCCATCACGCTATTGTCTGCGGCAAGATCTGACAGATTGTAGGATTTGTTAGGATTCAGCCCCATTAACCCAAAGCTATTTTGACCCTTCCCAGTCCAAGGAGGGGGGGGGGGGGGGGGGGCACATTGTGCCCCCTTACTTTTTTATTATTTAATGTATCACTGTCATATTTGGCGCATTGGTAGAGCATTTCTCGGAATTTTCATGTATAAACTAACAGCTAATGAAGTACCATCTGTTTTTATCCACATGTTCAAAAGGAATCGCTCTATCCACAGTTATCCCACTCGCCAGAGTGACGCCCGTATTCGCACTATTTTTGCAAAGAAAACAATTATTATATTTACTGGACCCAGATATTGAAATGATCTCCCTCTAGATATCACTTCTTCCTTATCTTTATTCACCTTCAAACGCAAATTAAAACAGTTATTACTCAGTGGATACACACTATGCTCCCAGTATTTTGTCCTTGTCCGCAGCACCAAGTTATTCAAGTTATTTTATGGTACCGATTCATCTTTAAATAACATAGCATTTTTGTTTTTCAAACACTGCGAGATTTGTATACAGTATGGTTTGTGCGATATCTATGTGGTTCATTACAGTAGTCTATTACTTATCGATTTTTTTTTTCTTTTTTTTTTGTACTGGTGTAATTTTAGTTGGTCAAGACAAACATATCCGTTCTCCGTGTAAAATTATATGCCTATGAACAGTTTTACAAGCTTTAAAGCTTTTATGTAGGCCCCATCATTCTTACAAGTGACATTTTCACACGATATGACCATGTACACTTGTGTCAAGTATGTATTTTTTTTCTTTTTCTTCTACAATCAAAAGACATGATTTTTTTATATTTTGTATTCTTGTTTTGTTGTCAATAATTTTGTAATCTCATCATTGAGAAAATGGAAATATGAAAATAAATTTGAACTTGAACTTGAACTTTGAACTTGAACTTGATCCTACATGTGAAATTTCTCAAGGTCACCCATGAAGGGCGCTATTTACGAGAAACAATAAAGACATACATACATGTAGAAATAATATTAAAACATGATTTTTCTGTGAAATATTTTCATCCCCGGTAGGTATGTCTGATTATAGAGCAATCATTTTCCATAAGTATTTGCCACAAATGAATAAGAAGAATCTTATCATTTGCTATGGTTGAAATCTCTTAAGATCACCCATATTTGGCTCTATTTATATATAACAACATAAAAAATACATTATGAGACCTGTGACCTGGCATAGGTGTTCGTACATATATAGTTATCACATTTCACATTTGTATAATATTGGAATTTCGAGTCTGAAAATATATAGATTATACGATTATGTAATGATATTACAGGTATAACTTGGGTGAAGGAATCAAAACGATCCAAAATAGAAGGGCTTTTGTCACATACATACAATGGACATAATAAGAAAAAAAAAATAGGACCATAATTACTTCACATGTTGCTTCTTCAGCAAATTTCAGCCCAGAAACGCCCATTTCATACGTTGTAATATTGTTAATTGAAAGTGGAACAGAAAAAAGAAAAACAATCTGACTGACATGGTTATCAGTTTATGATTGCCATGCAACCAGCAATATCAAATATATAATTAAATTATATATAAAAATGTTTGCAATAAGATGTTCGAATAAGTCACTAAATCGTGTTGGAATTGGATAGAGGGCAAAGGAAAGGCAAATGAAAATCTGGGGAGGGCACAATGCCCCCTCCCCTCAATGAGCTTTAAAGGTAGCTTATGGGAAGGGTATGAAACTTTAAGTTACGAGTACTTAATTATAAAAAAAAATAAGAATTGAATATTACCTCTTGAACAATAGCAACAGAAATGATCGGGAATAAGAAAGAAAAATAAGAAAAATAAGCATATATGTTTTACTGTTAATATATGGATACGTGTGTACTCTATTCTGTCTCCCTAATGTACGATGCATATTTATGAAATTTGATATTGGCACATTAAGGAGACACGTCTCCCAAAGGTACTTTTTATTCATAGTGTCTCCCTAAGGTGGACTTATGGGTTAGAAAACCCAAAGGAGACAAAAATATCACTTACAGAATATATATCTGAAATGAATTTTCTAAGCTCCAATTTTTATTTCAGATTAAAAAGATATCTTCATTTTCAATGTTTTAACGTAAAATTCAAAAATAGAAACTATGACAAAATCACTTTTTTTCACAGTTTACCATATTGTCTCCGTAAGGTATGTATTTCACGAACGTCTCCTTAAGGTTCCACCCAGGAGTATATATATATATATATATATATAATATACACTGGACAGCAAAAGAAAGTACCCACTTCTGTCGAAGGCCGCTCACAAAAATTCACCCCCTAGAAATATAAAATTTTTGTACACAGGTGTGCTACACTGCCCCTTACTTATCACATGCACAATATAAGCAAGTGAATGTCTTCATAACAAAGAAGAACTTGACATGCACAGCATCTTGGTCAGTAGGCGTTTTCACATCAGCCCGATGTTTCGAAATAGCGCGCTATTTTCTGACTTGGGAAATTTTCCCGATAGCGAAATAGCGCGCTATTTGATAATGTGAACACAAATTAGCGCGCTAATTGTATCGCTCTGATCGAGAAAATTTCTCGACTCCAACTCGGGAAATTTCTGAAATAGCGGGATAGTAGCGCGCTATTTGATAATGTGAAAACGACTCGAGAAATTAGCGCGATGAATCCCATCATGCCCAGCGTGTGTGACCTGATCGATCGAGACACACTGCACACAAATCATGAGGAATTTTTGAGAGGGCACACACATTACTGATGCTGTTTGCACATACTCAGCTGTCGAATTAGCTATTTTAAAATTTTTTACTATTCGGGCTACCCCCTCTTCGGGCTGATGTGAATAAAAAATGAAATAGCGCTCTAATTCGCAATCACGGAAAATATTTCGAGCTTGGATTTTTATCGGGCTGATGTGAAAACGCCTATAGAATCAAAAATCCCACACAACAGCACTTTCCACTATGCAAAAATGGCCACTGAATGGATAACATTTTTAAACACCAATATGTCAAAGTGAACACCTGTTTTGTCAAAATGATGTTATTTCACATCAGCCCGATAAAAATCCAAGCTCGAAATATTTTCCGCGATTGCGAATTAGAGCGCTATTTCATTTCTTGTTCACATCAGCCCGAAGAGGGGGTAGCCCGAATAGTTACAAATTTTAAAATAGCTAATTCGACAGCCATGTATGTGCAAACAGCATCAGTAATGTGTGTGCCCTCTCAAAAATTCCTCATGATTTGTGTGCAGCGTGTCTCGATCGATCAGGTCACACACGCTTGGCATGATGGGATTCATCGCGCTAATTTCTCGAGTCGTTTTCACATTATCAAATAGCGCGCTACTATCCCGCTATTTCAGAAATTTCCCGAGTTGGAGTCGAGAAATTTTCTCGATCAGAGCGATACAATTAGCGCGCTAATTTGTGTTCACATTATCAACATAGCGCGCTTTTTCGCTATTGGGAAAATTTCCCAAGTCAGAAAATAGCGCGCTATTTCGAAACATCGGGCTGATGTGAAAACGCCTAATTGTATTCTGTATTTAGGGATGCTATCCTTCCTGTATGATTATGCTAATTCTCAGAATAAAATCAGTTAGCTCTTTAGACTGGACATTACTTTACTCTGGTCTAAGCAAGCTTCGATCAGGAAAATTATGCCATGTCTTGCTAGGCTTGTAAGGCTCATTCTGTTACATTTTGTGACTTTTGATTCAGTGACCAAGATGCTGTGCATGTCATTTTTTTTTCTTTGTATTAAAGATAATAACTTGCTATTGGGTATGTGATTACTAATGGATATTGCAGCATACCTGTGTACAAAAATTGTTTATTTCTAAGGTGAATTTTTGTGTGCAGCCTTTGACAGAAGTGGGTACTATCTTTTGCTGTCCAGGTTATAATAAATGACAAAGTACTTACTGGAGTAAAGATCGTTTTTAATGACGTTTCCCAGGCTCGTTTTTACGTAGACGATCATATCCACACCAGGGGCTTGCAGCTTTTCTCTCTTGTAGTACTGCATCATCTCTTGAGACCTGTTTCTCAAGAACATCAACAGGTTGGAAATGATAAGAACCAAATGTGAGCACATCTCCTAGCTGTGTTATTGTTGTGTGCACTATCTCCTCGATTGTTTCGCCTACTAGTATCATGATGTCAACCAAATATTGTTTAGTTTGTTTCATTTTGTTCTAAAACCTCGAAGCCCAAAAACCTTTTAGCTATGGTTTACAGCCATAAAATTACATAGCAGGTTGAATGGCGTATTTTGTTTTGTTTTGTATGTCCGATGAATCAATTAAATTGTCGATGCAATTCAGATACACAGCAGTGTGAAATTAAAGTTGAATGATACATGGTCATGTGACTCTCCACTCCTGGCCATCAGACTTGTTGACTCTCGTTGTTATGACGTTTGGTGGGTTAACCAGGGAGGTGAAATTTCTTTCCAATTTTTGCAATTCTATTACGGAATAAGATGAGTTGTAGGAAGGTAAACCAGCAGCATTATACTGTCTAAGAGTTGAAAATACTGCATTGTGATTACTTTTCGTGATAAGTCTTTAGAACTGATGATGTAAGTGGGACGTACAATAATTTGTTGAAAATATTGCAACCTCATCTCTAATCGATATGGAGTAGAAGTTTGGAGGAGTAGGCCCTTCTCATGAATCAATTCAAAATGCATGTATATCACCCAAAAGATGGCAATAAGAGCCATTTCTACCAGCCTATTAAGAGTCCATCAGTGCCAATATTACAACATTTACGGCTTCTCAATATGTTTTTCAATATAAGCTGTGTGTCTGTTCATATAATCTTATTATATAAATGGTAATATCTGCTTCATTCAGCTTCTATATTGCTCATTCGTATCCATAGATATAATACTAGAAATATTACAAGACACAATTCAAGTTGAATTTGCTTTAACTAATTTGCCTTGACTAATAAATTATCAAGTTTCCTTTGCCATTTGTGGATGTATCTTTATGGAATGAATTGTCATTAAGCATACGGGAATGCAGCTGAACATACTCATTCCGCATATCTCTAAAATCACATTTGCTGGTTGTGTTGTACCCAAATTATTTCTATGTGTGCTGTCGCAAATTCCCAGGTATAGACCAGTATACTTGGGAAGCTGAGATATGAGATTAATTTACTGTTAAATCAATTCGGAGTCATGAAAAGCTATAATTATTAGTCTTTACAAGATTGTTAGAATTAGACAGATTTTTTAATTCTTACGATTTAGAAAACAAAATAAAATCACACACACACACAGAGACACACACGGGTAATCTAGACAATTTTACAATGATTAACGTTTCGTCAACATTATCTATCGATTGTAAATGAGCCATTATTCCTGCGTCGAATATCCCTAAACACATTTTTATGTCTTTTTTATGAATAGATGTTTCAGTAAAAGACAAATCACAGACGAATTGTGATATGTAATGTTTGTTGTCACCATGATAACAAACTATAACCGATACAGACTTACCTTCTGTCCTGCGCCATGATTGCTGCAGCCACTTATTCTATTCTCGCCGTATATTAATGCTGCATGAAATGAAAGTATAATAACACATACTAGTAACAGAATTTATTACAGCTTCTGTGTAGACATACTTATTTATACTCATCCTTTTTTATTTCATGAACCATGCACTTGTTGATATCACGTCCAACCCATAAAAATAGCTTCCTTCTACTATATATTATGAAATATATGATTCTTTGAAAATGCATATCAAAATGTCTCTCCATCTCCTTCTATCTCTTTTTCCGTAGATACATAGACAAAAATTTGTGCGTATAATCAGGGTAATTGCCCCCAGAGGGCAATAATACCCCCTTGCTAAAATTGGTTAGTGATAAGTTAGAGTAAAGATTAGGGTTAGGGTTAGGTTTAGGGTTAGAATTTGGGTAAGGGTTAAGATTAGTTTCAGGATTAGGATTGGGGTTAGGGTCAGGGGAAGGCCCGGTCCGGGGTAATTGCCCAGGGGTTAATTGCCCTGGACCCATATCAACGTGTATGTGTGTCTACTATATAAACTATTGACCACGGTATTATAGCACCATTATAACACCTTTGCCCCTTTCTTGTTTTAATGAAGTTACGTTAGCCGTTGGTGTAACAGAAATTACATGTAACATATTAAGCTAGTATTTATTTCCAGTCTGTTTCTGGCTATCTGTGAACAACATTTGACGGTGTGCCTATAACCTTTTCAGCAAACCCCATTTCAAAGGCAAGAAAATACAAAAATAAAGATAAAGAACGATTAGCTACTGAGAAGTGAGAAAAATAATTCTTACCAGCAAATGAGAGGTCTACCCTCCTAGGATGAACTGGGACGAATGGCGATTTTGAAAATGTCTCGTTACTAATTAGGATAACTGTGGAAATTCCCCGCCTATGTTGCAATTAAGTATTGATCACGTGGTTTCATTATTATCTCGGGTTTTCCCACCGAGCTCTTCAAGTTCAGTGGGTTTTCCCAGCTGTTGATGTTTGTCTATCTGTCTATTGCAGGTTAGTCTTGTAAACACACATTGATGACAGGGTTGGCACAAATGATGATACCTAACCAGTCCCAATACGAGTTATACAGTGCACTCCTGTTATAACGAACGTGGTTATTACGAAATTCCGATTACAAAGAAGTAAAGATTTAGGACGCAACATTATCCGCTCATATTTTTTTTTGTTTTTATTTTTCATTTGTGCGGTTTTAATGATATTTCGATTTAACGAAAGAAAACTGCCGCTATAAGAGGAGTCCACTGTAGCTGCATTATTACGCTTCGTTTCATTCTTTCCGTATGTTGAATGTTGAAGATCCTTTGATAGAACCAGTGTTAGAACTTCACTGGTTGTTAGGCGAGAACACTAGGGACTGTCGTGAATCATGCATTAAAAGACGTTGAAAGAGAGGGAGAGGAAAAGAGAAAAACATTTTAAAAACAGAGACAAATCGATCACCTTTCATAATACTACTAATAATTCGAGGTCTTTCTAGGGGGTTAATAAAGGGAATAAGCAACCATCTGATCTGCTAAGATTATTGGCAAATGCGTTTTTAAACTTCGGAATTAAGCGTTATTTCTCGATTTGACATGCTGCAAATGACAAGACAGATGCAAATACAGCTGTAATATATAAGCTGCCATTCTATGTATAGTTTATTGGAGTCATATCAGTGTTTCTAAAATACACACATAAAAAAAAAGAAAGAATACGTATCACATTAAAACCTGCACGGCACAATCCGGCACATACCGACTTAATTACCCACACATGCGCGAACACTGCGCGTAGGCCAAAACTATAAGTGTCAAAAATCACTTTGCAGTCAGGATGAAACGGCTGTGTGCTGAGTCTAGTCAACCCTAAAAATTTTGGAGGTGAACAAAATGTTTTTGAATTCATTGAAAGTAAACCAATGTATAGTGTACGGGAGTTCATTTCAGTCGTGCTGTTCTAGAACGCGTTATGTAGGCCTACATGAGGTACGCTGTAGACACGAGCAATGAGCGAGGATAAGCCTCATTACAGGTGTATAGGCCTACAGTGATATACGAATGGGATCGTCCCGATCAGAAGGCCTACATGAGGTACGCTGTAGACACGAGCAATGAGCGAGGATAAGCCTCATTACAGATGTATAGGCCTACAGTGATATACGAATGGGATCGTCCCGATCAGAATGTCCTAGGATGACCACCCCCCCCCCCCCTTCCTTTCCATGAGTCGAGTAATGACAACACCAACAAATGGCAGCGGATTGGTTTTTGGTCGGCCATGGAAATTAACAAACTGTAATTTATCACATCGGCGTGAATATATTAATCATCTTTTTTTTTTTATTAAATTTTCCACTCATCGGACGGATTTCCCTTTATAGGGCTGATTTTCAAAGGTGTCCTTACCGTACATTTAAAAATAAACACCACACACACACACACACACACACACACACACACACACACACACACAAATAATAGAACTATCAAATACACTGTATTTTCAAAATAAGTATGATCATTGAATTGAATTGAATTGAATTGATGGGGTTTATTCAGTGAAAAAAAAGCAGCTCAGAAGCTGAACTTGAATACATTCAGTTCACAGTAAAATCATACAAATTGCAATACGTAACATATGGCTATTTAGAATTTACGAACTGCACATGAAATCATAGATGCATCCATCTAAACCAGCAATCTATACACGATAAATGAAATAACAATTAGTGCTTTAAACGCAAATCTTTTTTTTTCTACAACACTAGATCATTACTTATTAGGACAATGGGTGTCATATCTTGGTATGAACACTCAGAAAAATGCATAGTGGAAAGGGGGAGACGATATCCACACGAATTTAAAAAAGAAAAATGCACGCATTAAATTATGTTACATATCAATAATTCTAATTATGTTAGGCAATTGCAGTTTCATACAGTAGGACAGACTCATTCGTTGAACTTTGGTAAAGTTCATCGACCCTCGAATAGAGACCTCGTCTCCTCTTCGTCCGATTATTCATCCACTCAGTCATCTCATAATCTATCCACCTTCTGTCGATCCTTATGAAAATGAGTTTGTTATCATACAGTGTCATAGCTCGAAAATATGATGGATATTAGCATGGCTCACCATGCTAAAATGGGCTGAACAACGACACACAGAACTACTCCCCGATGGTCACGTAGCTCAAACATTTCTGGAAATAATAGGAAATCTTGTATCAATCACGTCCACGTGATTTCTTGCTATGTTATCTTTATCATTGCTCAGACAGGCTCTCGTAGGAGTGATTGTTACATTTTAGTACGTATACATGCACCTAGTGTAATCACTATCCCTGACAAATTCGAATAAAATACATTTTATTGATTTCGTGCATAACAATTCATGGATTTGCATCTGTGTTTGTAAACTTTGAACGTCGGGCAGATTAGGCAACTTTTCCCTTCGTGCGCGAGTCCTAGATTTCAGACATTCTTCCGAAGTTATTTGAGCGCTGTGCGGAGTTGTCGAGCATGAGGCGTAACGTCTGAGGGGTGCGAAGTTTCCTTGGGACTTTGTACTGATTAGCAGCCGTCGTACTGTTGGTCAATATGAAGTCGTGAAGGAGATTGAATGTGCCGGGTTTCACGATATGAACACTAGGGGTTGCTATAGAACCATTTTCACGATACAGGTGGTAGGTTGCGGACAATTGGCGAAGTTCTTCGTCAATCTGCCAAAATATAAAAAACGAATAATTCAATGGCAAGAAAATAATGTTAAGTTGTGCTGAATTGATCAGTCTTTGTTGAGTCCATATCTCAATGTCATCGTTTGTGTGTTTAAGAAGTGAATACAACGACTAAATTATTAATACCGAATACTTCATTGAATAAAAACGGATTTGTTTGCCATCTGGCGGTATTGACTTTTCTATGGTGGCTGAGCATGAGCGAGCATACAGATGCATCATATGTGAGGATGGGGTGATGTGAAGGGGCTGCTATACTAGAAACTCAGACACAGGGTGAGATTTTCGTCCTTTGGATAGTTTGCTCAGCATGGAAAGAAGGCACACTCCATGCAGGCGTCAGATATTTACTATCACAGTGGAACAATCTTTGCACGACGTGCCGTTTTGAAAAGCGCGGCTATCTTTACAGGACTTGAAAAAAAAAACTGTTTAAAATATGTATATTTTCTATTCATCACAAAAGCCATAAAGCAATCAGCATGATTTAACATTATTACACACCAGGCAGTACTGCTCCTGATCGATGACACCGAATTCAGGCTCGCGGTCCAGTTCGATGAAAACGATGTAGTACGAACTCGTACATGTTTCTCGCTGGTCTGAAGAGATGAAAACAGAACCAGTAACTGGTGTTGTAAATCCTACTTTGAGCTGCAAAAGGAGTTTAAGACGACTTGAAAGTCACACCGGTTTGCCTGCATAGGTATGGCCGTAGGCACGGGGAGGGGGTATAGGGGACATGCAGCAGCCATCCCTCACCCACATACACATTTTGGATTTTCATCCCCCCTCCCCCTTTTTTTTCTTTAGACTCAGATATTAGATTTCATACTAAAACTACTTCTGTGTTTTTTTTTTCTGTGTTTGTTAATTATAATGTTTCTCTATCCACGGGGATGAGAGAATATAATGTGCATGTTCACGATATCCGTCACAATTCTATTCACTGAAATGTAGATTTTTTTTTTCCAAATATTACCAGAAATGTAAACTAGATCGTTGAAGAGGGGACTACTAGTACTCCATCCAAGTTTGAACACATCCCCCCCCAAAAAAAAAAAAAAAAATCCTGAGAATAGCCGTGTTTGCCTGCACAGTGTAAACTTGTCCACTGACAACCAATAAAAGAAGCAAGAAAGGAAGAGAGACCGATACATATATAGAGAGGGGTGCGACAAAGATGGCTGTAACTGCTATATGTACATAGTCATGGCTATACTTTCACTTTCTCTGGAATTTTGCGTATTGTGTTTACTTGTACTTTACGAAATCATTGTCAAGTATACAATAGAATTAAGTAACAATTTAGCGGTACAATTGTACTAACATTTTTTTAACATAGGTCTGTGCATTTTGTTTTTCATTTCGTCATCATGAGATTATTTTTAACTGTATTAACTTTGGTTGGCTATCTCTGAATCAAAAGGATAATGATGTTTATACTACATATGGTTCAAACAGTAATGCTATATTTTTTATTTTTTTTTGTATTCATGGTGTGTAATGTAATTTGTTCATTTCACCTTGTATTATGAAAACCTTGTTCTACACAAGTACTGATAAATAAAGTATATGTTTACTAAAAGTAACAATGTGAATGACGATTCACACATCAGCCTTAACAATTTGATGGCACGAAAAGGGTTAACAGGACGGATGCCCACCAAGATCTTCTAGCAGAGAGCTCTCCGCCACGGCGTAGTCCTGGATCTTGACCGTAGGCCAGCTGCCCACAGCGGTAGTCATTGCTTGGTGGACCATCCGCTGGTCAACCTTCTCTCCGGTTACATTCAACATTTGTCCAGACCTTAGGAAGTCACGAAAAATTACAAAATTACAGAGAATAGTCGCCTTTTAAGCGTTAGAATAGAATTGAAATGCAAATACTGTGTCCAATTTAATGTGTATTTACGTATGTAATATTTCAATAGTCTCAATATTTCTATAGGGGAAGGCCTACCATCTTAGGAGATACGTCAGATAAACATAATAATACATTTGAGTGTAGCGCCATAAATCTTTGTATGCACGAAGATTCTTTCCAAACGTAATATTACCACATATTAGCAATTATCAATTTATACTCGTGTGTGTGTGTGTGTGTGTGTGTGTGTTCGTCTTTCTGTTACGTCTCTGCTCATTTTGCTTTTGTGTGGACTCACATAATAATGCATTAATGATATAATGGTTAATAATGAAATGCCCACACATCATCAGCTTCACAACGTCGCAGGTACCTGGAACTCTAGAAGCTGTCAAACAGTATTCTATGTGAAGCCAAGAGGATTTTCAACCTTTGCTGTAACACAATACACTGTGAGGCTTCTCACAAAGTTCATGATCTAAATCAAATCATTGCAGAATCATAGCAGGTATTATTTTTTTTGGTTAAAAACATAGCGCCTTGACCAGAGAAAATGGCGTCCTGTATTTTCTCTTTGGAATAGAATTCGGGGTAAATTGATAGGCCCTACAAACAATTTATTCTTACCATAGAGTTCTTGTAGCTCTATGCTTTTCAGAAAGGTACTTTTGATTCTGATTTACCGTATATTAGGCATATGGTAGGCTTTATGCGGGATATGATTCACAATGTAAAGACCTACCTGTACATAAATTCAATCACTGGTGTATTTTGGTGGAAACGAGTCACCCTTATGACGTCACCACATCGGAACCGATAAATACCAAAGCTCTGAGTGATGATCAACTCATAGACGCCTCCGACTTCTAGCTCATCGATGAGGATTGTTTGGGGGTCCTCGTCATTCCTACACTCGTAGTGGAGAAATAAATAAGGCTCTCAGAAACTCGGCACTATGATAATTATCTAGAAAATGAGGCGCACAAAGTTCCCTCCCCCCCCCTAAAAAAAGAATTTGAAGACAAAGAAATAGTATAAATGATATGATATACCGATTAATATGAGTTAGCTCATATCTAATGATCAATCAATAAAGTTTAAATGTGTCAGAAAACGTCGTCTGCACTGTTCTAACACTTCTAATAAAAAGAAAATTGTAATTTGTAATGCGAGATTTTTTAATCAAGTTTGTATCAGATGTCATCGAAATGCTATATTGATAAAGCTCTAATTGCTTTAGCTTTTATTCGTCTTATTTTGTCCACTCGTTGTACTTTCACAGGGTGGCTCAAATTATTAGTGAGTTGAATACTGTTGTCCGTGGAGGCCCCGCATGAACACTAAACATACATGCACAAACATTGAAGCAAGGACTCTTTCCTTTCCACCAATCGAGGCATAATCATACACACACTTCATAATTCTTTTATTTTGGATGAATGTAGCTACAGATGAGGTAAATTTTGGCATAGAATTTACACCCTTTTGCCTATGAGGGCCCTGTCAATGTAGCGAGATAATACTCATCAAGACTTGCATGTTGTCTTCGTGGATGAACTCATATATAGTGAGGCCAGGCAGGAGGACGAATTCATCTTTGCCGGAAGTGGGCCAAAGGTTAATTCCCATGATGCCTTCAGTAGCCCCGTAACCAGGAGCGAAAATAGGAATGTCTTTAGAAAGTTTGAAATGGAGAAAAAAAGAAAACAGGCAGTGATTGGCATACACCTTTATAGTCAAATATTTGACGATAAAGGTATACTACATTTATCTTTGACAATAATCAATGATCATAAAGATATAGGCCTTACTCGTTAACATTACATTCACGTTATTGTCATGACAGTATTCCATGATATAAAACTATGACTATACTATGATGACAATAGATAGACCCCTTGGGAGTACGTCTCCCCTTGGCATTAACCTTCAACCTGTGACGTCATTGATTTTTTAAATTCAGCATACTGAGTGACTCGTGCCTTCTGCCTTTTACCTTTCCTGTTGACCCGTTAAGAGTCATTGAAGTAACATGAGTATACGAGTCATGCAAAATATTCAAAATATTGAATTAGGTAGCTCAAAATATCTTTATACACAAAAATACAACTTAAATTGGTTATCAACAAGTAATAACAAAAGCGACTGCACCCTTTCACTTCGGGGATATGCATTTCCACATGTGGTTTAGATCACATGAAGATTTATTAATTTTTGAATACCTTTGGCATACGAATCTAGAAGCACTTCTCGCAGTCCGGCGCTGTCAATTGCGTTGATGTATTGAATATGAGGCCACACTCTACGAATGATACCATCGAAGCCTTTTTCAAATTCTGCCCTCAATTCATCGGCTCTTTCCGGGTCTCCGTCCCCGAGGGCTCTGGTTAGAGCTTCCTGCACATCGGAGGCCAGGTTCAAGTAAGAGATGGACCCCTTTTCGATGTCGTGTACAATGTCGCGCCAGCAATACTCTAGCTGACGCATTGCCGACATGAGATTGGAAGTAAAGTTGGCCTGAATTCCTCCCAAGTTGCGATCCCGAAGTCCAAAGAGGAGATGGATGTAGGTGGCTTCAAAGGGACGACTGATGAAGAAACCTTCAGGTGGGGTTGACGTCATCACTAAAAACATTTTCATCCAGCGAGGAATGAGTGACCCGGGGCCCGTCAGAAATCCGCCGTCTGTGTATCTACAGAAAAAGTAAGCCAGTCTGTTAGTCCAGTGTACCATGAAACCTGCTGTCAACCTCCCTTTATCAAAACTCGATGTAAAATTAGTTAATCTCAACATAACCATTTTCATTAAGAAGTGAATTTCACATTAAATAATGAAGCATTGATAGTTAATTGGAAACATAAATCATCTTTACAGGTTATACCGCATTACAAGACGTGCGTAGTGACTTATGATAATGAAGACAAATCAAGACTCAAGTTTTTAATGTGCATTATTAAAACAGTGTTATTATATATTATGCAAAGATGACATAATACCAGTGTAGATGTTTATACAAATGTTCCAATAAGTTATTCACGTAGAACAATGTTAAAGTCGTGTTATGCGACACACTCATATCGGTTGTGACTTAACTGGAGAAGAACTTTAGCTAAGATGACTATCATGCTGACAGACTGCATTTGACCACATCATTTTCCAGTTATATTCTATTCAACTGCCGATCTTCATTCTGGTTTCAGCTGCAAGAGTTTTGTCCAATACTACGTGTTGTTGTGTCGCAGCTTTAGGTTTCTCTTGATGGTGTCTTTGAACCTGAGGCGAGGGCGTTCTTTTGTCTGTTACCCAGAAGGCAGTTGAGAATATAAGGTCTGCTATGGTAACCTGTCGGACGACATTCTCATGAGGCGTTCAGTCCAATTAAGATTTTTTTTTTTTTCTGATAAGAAGACTTTCATAAGAGGACGGTCTAATATTCCCTTGTTTTATCACAATGCTCCGGCTAATCTTTATGATGGAGCGCAATGTTGGCGCATCACAAAGGGGTGTAGCTTTTCACCTGTGCAGGTCCTTAAAGTCTCTATAGAAGAGTAGACACTATGACTGTGCGGTAGATCTTGCTCTTAACATGGGTGGATGCACAGTGGTTAAAATTCATGAAATTCTTCCGCCGAGATGTTTTCATTGCAACTGATTGACAAAATGCCCTACATCGACGTAAATAAGCACTGAATTGATCAGTGCTTTAGTAGTAGCCATGATCAAAAATCATGGGCGTACATACTCGAGCAGGATTCGAACCTACGACCTCCTGATCACCGGACAGGCGTCATCTCCACTAGACCACCGAGCTTTCGCCCGACAGCAAGTGTTGGTTCTAATCCTTATAGCATGCAGCGGGCACTGCTTTATTATTAAAATTCATGAAATTCTTCCGCCGAGATGTTTTCATTGCAACTGACTGACAAATTGCCCTACATCGACGTAAATAAGCACTGAATTAATCTGTGTTTTAGTAGTAGCCATGGTCAAAAATCATGGGCGTACATACTCGAGCAGGATTCGAACCTACGACCTCCTGATCACTGCTATAAGGATTAGAACCAACACTTGCTGTCGGGCGAAAGCTCGGTGGTCTAGTGGAGATGACGCCTGTCCGGTAATCAGGAGGTCGTAGGTTCGAATCCTGCTTGAGTATGTACGCCCATGGTTTTTGATCATGGCTACTACTGAAACACCGATCAATTCAGTGCTTATTTACGTCGATGTAGGCAATTTGTCAATCAGTGGCAATGCACAGTGGTTATTCTACAGTCTCTGACTGTGGTTGAAAGCTAGCCAGCAAATCACTAAAGTTGATAGAAGCCTGGATCTACTACTGCAAAGTAAATCTTTGTGACTTTTTCTACTACAGGTATCATTCCTCAAAAAAATTACCAGTTGTGGAAGAGCATATTTTTACAGTTTGGACGTTCGCAAAGTTTATTAAGCAAAGAGTCAACATACCGAGTCTTAGGCGCAGTATACAGCCAGATATCACGCTGTAGCGAGCTCTTCAGGGGGAAATTGTCGAACGTCACCCTCATCGTCAGGCCAAACAATATGCCATACTGTCTAGCTAGGAACGACTTCAGGTAAGGCCACATCTTGGACTTTCCGGTGGTGCCTGATGTGAGGGCAAATCGCTCGGGAAACTCCTGCGTGAGCACGCCCTTCTCCCCCATAGCCATACGGTCTACATAGGAGCGGTAGCGCTCATAGACTGTCAATGGCTGCTGCTCCTGAAGGTCCATCAAGGAACATATCGCCTATAGTGTAGAGGAGAGTGAAGTAAACAGACATCTTATGATGATAATGCCTTGCAAAGACATGGAATAGGGACAGGACAAAAATCTTAGCGTCGTAGGCCTATACTAACGTGTGCGTCAGTGTCAATGTATGTGAATGAGGAAAGATAGACCTATAGGCCTATAGAGGAGAAGGAAGAGGGGGAGGAGAGGCATCGGTCGAGTAGAAATTCAAGAGCAAGGATCGAAGTATAGTCAATGCATTACCGAACGCTTTGTGGAAGGTAAACCAACCTTTATCTTGTGTTGCTTGCCATAGACAGTGTCACAATTTTTCTTGATTATTTCAAGTAGATATTCCTCTTGTATTTGACGTGGGTTCTTCCAAGCCTCCACGTGTTCTTGCATGCGCAGTATATTGCGCAGAAGAGTAAGATGGACTAGGAAAAAGTGCGTCAATGCGGTGAAGACTGTATGGCCTTTAGACATTCGAAGAGTGGTCATCCGAAGAGTTGCTGCTGATAGCAGGAGGGATAACAAACCCAAAACTCCTAACGTTGCATGGAAGACAAATGGTACAAATTGATATCAATAATGACAGTATAAGCAGGGAGGTGGGAACTCCCTGGTATAAGACTTCAAAAGCCACTCAACGTAGAACAAGAAACGATTCTGCCAACTTATATCCTTTGCGAATGAACTGTTGATTAATTGCTACCTTGTCTATTCACAAGGGAAGCTTTTCATTTGTGAGAGCAATTCATTCACCTTATAGTGGAAAGTGTACCTATGTATGTATGTATATATATATATATATATATATATATATATATATATATATATATATTATATATATTCTGCGAGTCCAGACCTTTACATCGATCTTCTATCACACATTCTGAGCCAAACTTCTGCTACAGCTCGGAATAGGTTTGATATAAAGAAAAAACAACTAGTGTTGATTTCATTGAAAATGTGGTTGTCACTTGATTGTTGCCAACTGAGTATCGGCTAAACAATTGAGTGAAGTTTGTTCACTATCGCAAAAAAAAAACCTGTCAATTACGAACTTAAGTACAAAAGACGGGCACAACTTCGAAGAATCAAACCAGTCAAACTTTGGATAAGCTTCGAACAATCAATTAACTTGCCTTTTAATATAATACACATTTCCCCTCAAATATTCAAAAACATATACTATCAATACAATAATCACAGTCAAATGTACTATTTTGGTTTACAACATAGACCGTATTTCCATTATAAGTTTGATGGTTTTATGGTTTTGCAACAGTTTCAGTATTCAAAAATCTTACAATATATTTTGGTTAACTTGACCTAAAACCCTAAGGTGCACCAATAAAATGATACCGACTTTACATGGGGGCGGAGATGTACAGCTCCGCGATGGGGGAGATCACGCGTGGGTAATCGTGGTGATAGAGTTCGTCGGCGAGTCGTAATCAATGACGAGGTCGTTGTCAGAGATAAGCGAGGTCGTTCGAGACCAATTTCGAGACCAACAGGCGTGGAGTTCGAGGAGTTAACAGTCTTGGCCAATGGCCGGCGTGGAAATCTCTGTGGTCTTGAGTTTGGAGATGTGCTTTGGTGTGCTGTGGCAGCCAAAAGGAAGTCCCGAAATTGCAAGTCTGACAATTACTTGCTAGTGGGGGGATCCAAGTCGTGGCTTTCTCACACCCAGAATCCACACACATCCAGTCACACCACTGTGAGGATGAAGAGCTCAACCTCTCAACTCAAAGGTTCAATATGGAGTGCACCGATTTTCCCTCACACAACTCTCTCCTAAACACAGGACTGCACACACCCAAAAAAACTTAACCAATTATCTCCTACCCTGCCAAGTAACCTAGCAACTGAAAAACACTTTAATTACCGCATTCCTATGCCTATATCAACTGTGCACAGCCCCAGCACAGCTAGCTAAAACACCTGACTGAGACTTTGTTAAAACTAGCCAAGCGCGGAGACCTACTACAGCACTAGGCTGAACAAGAGAGAATGCAAATGAGTATGCCGTGCCAGAGTGAGGTTAAGAAAAGAAGTAAAAATGCAAATGAATCTGCCTTGCCAGAATGAGCTTAGGGAACAGGGTGACAGTGGTTCACCATGGATGTAACTGAACAGATATAACGGATAAAAGATGCCACAGAGACAGAAAATGCTGGTTAATGGTTGCAAAAATAAACCGAATCTCAAACATCTTTCATCGAAAGACTAGTCATCCTGCCCGTCGAGATATATAATCAGCTGCACACATAGCAAAGGCACTCACCTATAAGTATCCGTATCCAAAGAGGTTGATCGTTATCTGTCACTGATCGTTGAAAGAAGTAAAGTCCGAACATTAGAGAGCAAAGAGAAACAACAAGAAGCTTGCCTTTGATGGATCGACGAGTCATTGTCTTTATCCCCTGCAGCTTCCCTTTTTACATAAAACGTATCTGTGAAGCGTTTCTGTACTCCTGGAAGCTGGAATTATTTTCCAGTTATCGCATCACAAAGTTGCCTATAGCAGGGCGTACAGATATTCCTGTTCAGTTTCTTGCAACTCTTGTATGACCACAGTTCTTGATTTGTTGTCTTCGCTATAATCGATTTGCGACCAGTGGATTAGCGATTGGAAACAGAGTAGAGCACTAAGAGTTTGTAAATGATTAAAAAAAGGTAATCAAAACTGGACGATGATTAGTGTCTGAGCTGGAATATTCACGACGTAAATCACAGACGTGTCTAAGCTTACGGGTGCGAACTTTTTCTCATTGTAACGCGATGTTTTGTTGGCATTTACAGGAAATTCATTATCATGATCTGCTCCACGTTCTTCATCCTGACTTCCGAATCAGAGGTGTGTTTGAGCAAACAAAGATAATACCAACTTGAGGCTGGGTGAGCAATTCGTGACAAATGTGATTTAATTCTCATCATGAATTCAACATCCCCGGGGCTTTTAGGTGTTTCCCTCCACCATCTCCCCGCTTCGATTACAATACTATTGTTGGAAAGTTCAGAAAGTCTTGGGTTTTGTTGCGATTGTCTTATTATTTATCCCATTTTTTAAACCAAAAAAGAACCAAAAAACATATGGGGGACTGAAGCACTCCACTGCCCTTCCCCTTGTACTGCGTCTCCCACTATGTTGGACTACATAACTTTATTTGTATGCAAACACTTTGTCTACAACAGTGTAATTTGGTATTTTCCTTTTTTAAATCACTGAATTACTCCTGTAAGCCCAACATAGCATACAAGACAGTCAAACTGATGCAATGGGTCTTTACTGGAACGATCTCTCCACAACATGCTTAGTTTACATTAATTTTTGTTTTTCAGAGAAGCAACGTGCAGTGTGTACAAGAAATCGATAGAGGCTGCTTTCTCTCTTGTAAATCTTGCTAATCAGAAATGCATTTTGATCCATTGAGAAAACGAGCATACACTGTCTTGGGTAAGGTCATTTATGGCAGACTATTTTCTTTTCTTTTTTTTTTACGTCAACGATGTATTTTGTCATACTGCGAACGAGTGCAACCGCAGTTTACACAAGCCATCGATAAGCGCTGTGCAGAGACAGACCACTGTGTAAATCTAACTTCGTGTAAGGGATGTTTAAGAGATGTAAATCGGCTTAGTCGCTCTTCGGGATGTTATTGTTTTAATATTGTCTCATTCATTTTTTTTTTCTGTTTCGAAAGTATACTGTGTATGCTATAGATGAAAAATAAACGAGTGAACAAGATATCCTGTTTTGATTTTTTGTAGACCTGGAACAGACATTCATATAACATCAATACATTGAAATAATCACAATAACTCATTCTGTTTCGACTGTAATCCAAGACAGGTTCTCTGCAATAAGACAGAAACATACGAGGCGACTTTCAGTGGCCTACAATCTTTACCTATATAAGCCCACTACACCTTCCATCATCTAACACAAACGTGCGACTACATCCACGCTCAAGGTGCGCATAACAGACACACAAAAGACCCCCCCCCCCCCCCAAAAAAAAAAAAAAAAGTGAGTAAATAAATGTATACAGGCACATTTTGAGGCAAAACAAAGTCTATTTTTGAAAGAAAATGAGAAGCGGCATTTATTTTGTGTGTGTGTGTGTGTTTTTTTAAGAACAAAATACCACATTATCGTCAAGCATATACAAAAAGAATGCAGTCGTCATCCAAGCAGCTCTGCATGTACACAAACAATTTATCGTATATGGACACAAACTCTGCTATAAGCACAAACATAAGGCTACAGACACACACACATGAAACATAACTGACTGTCTATATAACCTTCTTGAAATAATCAGAAAAAAAAAAACTTCTGCAGATAGAATGCTAGTTTAGGCGAGTCGTGAAAATTTTTGATTACAATTTTATAGTGCATCACTTGTAGATAAGCATTTTGAAGGCAATCAACACTCTTGTTAGCTGTTTAAGCGGGGGAGAGGAATATTGCAAGACTTAGGTGATAGGTATAGCAAGAAAACCTTGCCATGAATAATTACAAAGACACATCCTCATGACATCAAGCCCTCACGACCGTCAGCTTTCTTTCGTTGTATCGGAATCTCGTTACAGCCGTAAAATAAAGCATAGAAACATTATATGTAATAATTTTGGGACCTGAATTTTTACTTCGTTGAAACGAGTTTCGTTATAGCCGTGTTCGTCATAACGGGAGTGCACCGCAATACATTCATACTGTGAAGGATTCACTGAATTTACTTCTTGCTTTGTGTTACGGAAGTGAGAATTACAGTATCACATCGGCGATTTAATATCGATCTTTTCCAGCTGTAGTCAAGAGAAAATGAATGCCCAAGAGTCCTCTCACTTCGCTTTTTCCCCATACCTTAATTGTACCCTTAATAAAGCTTCGAAACACATGAGCAGCAAAGAGGATTGCACTCAAAATCAAAACAAAGCTACACTGTAGGTGTATTTATGTCATGTAATAATCGTTTGTTTTCATGCATAGTGAGTAGTAAAATGTTGTTCATAAAGTCGTTGATGCTAACAGATAAACATGAAAAATGTGCTGTGTTCCTGTAATTCATCAATCTGTTCATTTCAGTGAGATGAATACATAATCACCTTTGTATTTTCTCTTGTATAAAAACAAACAAGCAATAAAATATATGTATATTGATTTGATTAATGTGCATAATGCGCGCCATAATGTTGAGTCAATGTGTCAGTGAGTTTCATATGGTTGCGTATGTACATTTGTATATCATTGTTTAACATTTAGAAATATGTTGTAACAGTGCAAAGTTCTTTAAGGCATCTATATTCCATCCATGTATTTGTTTATGTATGTGAGTGTGGCTGAGTCTTTACAGAACTGCACACGCTTGGCTCCCAAGTTGAACCTTGTCCCGTGAGATCACAATACAAACGACCGTTGCAGACGACAATTTGTTCACAATTAAATGTACATGACATGTGTGACATTGATTTCACAGCAGTGCGTATACGCGTATCAACCACTGAAATCAAGGCATCGAAATAAGAAAGCGCTCTTTTGGATTATCATGATTTCGCCTGAAACTCATGTTGTAAAAACTATCAATACAGGTAGCGGGAGAGAATGTATACTATTGGATACCATTTTTTGTTTTACAGTCAACTATTAAAAGTATCTAATTTTAGCAGCTGACAGCAAAAGCACTAAAAATAACGTGATATGAGTTGGATTATGTTGCAGCACTGTCAGCTACCAATTGGACAGCTTTATCGGGAAACTTTAGGTGGTGTTGGTTTGGGACAGACGAATGACTTTCTTTACATACAGAAGTCCGAGATGGTCACTAGATTTGGACTCTATAGAGCTATTTCAAGAACTCTACAGAGGAAGACATTGTACATCATTCTGACTTTGGTTTGGCGCCAAGAGTTTTCAAGGTTGTTTTAGAATCGCCGAGACATGGAGGCAAAGGAGCTGTGAAACTTACGGATGCTACAGCACCAGAGGACATGAATATCATTCAAAAATCTCTTGACTTGGATGATGCACAAGGTCTTCAATATAAGGTATTTGTTGGTCTGATGTTGCATTTTTGTCATTTTGGGAGAATTTGCGCAGAATGAGGCGGCATTGCTTTGATATTCACAACGGGGAGAAAAAACAAAACAAAACAAAAAAACTAGAAATGTCGCTATGGCGACTGGTATGCCTCCGCCATAATGAATGATTCTCCTAATAGGTCTAGATAGTACATGTGGACAATGTGTGATAACATTTTCACAAATTGGCAAAATATTAAAATGACAAATTTGTCAAAAATGAGTTGAATGTTCACCTTCCTTGACCTAGGTTTAATTGGATGAATAGGAGAGCATGTATTTGGGATTTAAGGAGTTTAACTTGACTTTGACCCATTCATACGTTTATGCATTGAGTAATTTTCAAGGTATGGAGAAAAAGTGCAATTTCTGTATTGAATAGTAAATTGTTACCGTTTTCATCTGGCCTTTGACCCTAAAATTCATAAGATAATCATTGTCAGGCAGAACATGCATAAATATGTAGTACGATTCAAGATAACTTGAGCCACTTCCGAGATATGGAGGAAAAACTTAGTTCAGCACTTTCACTTGATCTTTGACCTTTGAGGCAAAAACAAAAGAAAAAAAAACTTTCCAGAGAATCTCCATTAGGTTATACATGCATACACCAAGTGTTACAAAAAAATAATCCTGCTGGCATTGCATAAACATGAGGGAAATAGTAAAATTTTGAAGTGTTGCCCTTGACCTTTGACCCGTGACCTTTGACCCCATGAACCCTAAATTCGCTAGATAATCACTGCCAGTCAGTACATGTATATATATATACATATATACTATGTTCCATGAAGATACCTTGAATAATTTCCAAGGTACAGAGAAAAAAGGTGAAGTTTTAATATTTTTACTTTACCAGAGAATCTTAATCGGGTAATACATATATACACTAAGTTTCAAGAAAATATCTTCAGGCATTGCATAGATATGATGGAAATAGTGAAATTTTATGTATTTGACCTTGACCTTTTGACCTTTGACCTTGAGCATGATGCGCACCCAAAAGTTGATACGCACAACTTCACCCCCTAATACACATACATGCCAAGTTTCATTAGGATACCTCAAAAGATTTTGATAGTTACCCTGTCCACAAAATTCATTACGAACGGACGGAAGGACGGACGGAAGGACGGACAGACGGACAACCCGAAAACATAATGCCTCCGGCACCACTTCGTGGCGGAGGCATAAAAAGTGGCATAATAAAAACCATAGGTGGATCACGTTGTCCATTTCCCTCATATGCTACGTGAATAAGCTTCAATCAAATGTTTAATGGTTCTGGCAAAGGCAATTGAAGAAAAATTCACTCAATTCTGGTCCACATGGTATTGTGATGCACCACTTGCAAATAATACAACTGGTGACAAAATGAAATCCATTTCATCAAGGGCAGAAACAAGATCATATACATACCAACCACTGCCAGAAAGCAACATTAGACACTGATGAAAAAACAAAACAAAAACTAGAAATGTCGCTACGGCGACTGGTGTATGCCTCCGCCATAATACATGGTTCTCCTAATAGGTCTATAGTACAATGTCTTGACAATGTGTGATGACAGTTTCACACAATTGGCAAAATATTAAAATGACAGGTTTGCCACAAATGTGCTGAATGTCCACTTTCCTAGAACTAGGTTCAATTGGATGAATGATTAAAACGTCAGAGTGCAGGTATTTGGGGGAACTGATGATTTTCACTTGACTTTTGACCCTTTTACAAGTTTATGCATTGAGTAATTTTCAAGGTATTGAGAAAAAGTATAATTTCAGTATCAAATGGTAAAATAGTATTATCGAAACCTGGCCTTTGACCTTTGACCCCACAGTTCCAAAGGAATCACTGTTAGGTAGAACATGCATAAATATGTAAGTTTCATGACAATACCTTGAGTTATTTTTGAGATATGGAGGAAAAAGTGCAATTTAGCACTTTCACTTGACCTTTGACCTTTTGACCTTTGACCTTTTGGCAAGAAACTTCCCACAGAATATATATTGGGTTATACATGCATACATCAAGTTAAAAAAAAATCCTTCAGGCATTGCATAAATATAAGGAAAGTAGTTATATTTTGAGGAGTTGACCTTGACCTTTGACCCCTGACCTTTGACCCATGACCCCCAACTTCCCTAGATAATCACTGCCCATCGGTACAAGCATATATACTAAGTTCCATGAAGATACCTTGAACCATTTGCGAGATATGGAGAAAAACAAGAAATTTCATTTTTTTTTTTCACAAAATAACCTGTGACCTTTGACCTTTGACCCTGTGACCCTAAAATCCACACAGAGTATCATCCCCCAAGGATATACCCTCATACCAAGTTTGATGCAAAACCACCACACGGTTCTTGAGATATTGACAAAAACAAAACGGGACGGACGGACGTACGGACGGACGTACGGACGTACGGACGGACGGACGACCCGAAAACATAATGCCTCCGGCCACTTCGTTGGCGGAGGCATAACAAAAACATGCGAGTGCAAGTTCACTTTCCATCTCGAGTTACCTTCAATTCTTTGAAAGGAACAGAACAAGGAAAAACAATTTCTAAAGGTCATCATTCTCTCTCTTAAGAGGTGCAAGGAATTATCTCTTTACACCCACTTTATTATATTATTATTAAACAATACTTCAGATCATTATAATCATTCATACATAACTGGGTCACATGTAAAGATGTTCTGCTTCCCAAATTTCATCACAATTTCATTACAATTCAAAATTTGCAGGAAAAAAAAAACACACACACTTTAGCATACGTCCTCTCAATACCTGGTGTCATGCATTTTCAAACATAAACATCATAAAACTTCTTCACTGTGCAACTATTAAAGCTGAAGTTACTTTGATCATTAGATGCAGCAAAAATCTTCTCTATCCTCCTCTATCCCATCATGCCCAACTCCTCTCTCTCTTTCTCTATTATACCTGCAGTCAAATCAGTTTTGTCAATTTTGATAACAGGCCAAACACAGAAACGAGCCGTAAACTTTTTGTCAATATTGGGGTTATCCATCATCGTGAATATTCGTGCAATCTCCACAAGCAATTAAAAAGCAACATGAAAAGTCTGCAATCAGTGCCTCAAACAGCCGTAGTGTGTCAGCTGTGCCTGAGAGTCCTACGAACAGACCTCAACCAGTCAATGCAGCTATGCTTGTCTTTCAAAATTTACACGTCCACTCGTCCACTCAACAAGATGTGTGACAATTTGACTTTTGACACAAAAGTTATAATGCATGCTGGGTCGAGTATTTTACCTTGGCCTGATTAAAAATTGTCATGCCTTATGTGTCACTTACATACACAAAAGTTTTCCCTGGCACAGCCAGGATGGTTTCCATACTTTCATTAACTTTTTTTTTCCAACCATGGACATGTTAAACAGTCAAAGAAAGCAGTATTCTCTTTGCTTGAAGGATGTAGCAATCTTCCTGCATTCAGCATGTATCATAAATCTCATATAATCTTATACATCATGTAGCATTCAAAGAACAGTAACCATGGTGATTCCAATGTCCCAACACCAGCATCACATATCTCCAGTATGCACTGCAACATTGTGTGAGGTGAATTCTTTTTAAGTCAAAATCACTTCTATACTGGGGCATTTTGTAACACTAAGATGTCAAGTGATTTCGAGTTTTAATATAACACTGTACAGATAAACCCCCCTTTAGTCACAGCAGCTTTTTAACATGGAAACAACAGTACACAATGTATCATTATCATTTTGAAAGTTGTTACACAAGGAGATATATTTTTTTTCACACACACAGGCTACAAGCTTTTGATAAAACTTTCATATCTTATCCAATATATGTACATGTCATATGTGCATCATTACATCACTGAAGCTGAAATATACACGGACACTACACACGCAAGCAATAGCATTCTGGACGGAGTTAACAAGGTATATCATAATCTACAAATTACACGACAGTGGCTATCTTTGATGCAGAAGAGCAAAAGCTAATAAATAACATCCGCATCATATAAGTTTGGAATGATGAAATGTAAACAAGCGATCTACCTGCACCTGTCTAAATGTTTGCAGAAATATGGGAAAAAATCATTTGTCACATCATACACACATTAGATCCCACTGAACTCTGAACTTCAGCATTATCACAGGAGTGGCATAGAAGCTAGTACCTACCTTGCTCCTGTACTGAACACATTCAGATGTGCCAGAGTCACACTTATTGGCCTGATAAACATCATTGAATGAAAATAAATTCTTTCTTTGTTACATCTCACCCTGGTTTAGCTAACAGACGATTTTTGTTTGAAGGAGAATAGGCTTAAACACATAAATACCAATACACCATGTGTGCCTCATAATGTCGCTGGGGGGACAAGACCTTTATCTCGAATTTTGGTGCAAATAACTTTTTTGGATAAATGGTCAAATAGTCGGTTAAGTGATGTCCTGTGCAAATCCGAACTGCCTTACCCACAAAATGAAGCCACCACAGCATGTCAAAGGAAAGGCTATCCCATTCGCTATAGTGCTTTGGCTGCCATGTTTTTTGGCTTTTCTGAGCATTTGACATTTTGTAGATACGAGGTCTTGATGCCCCAGCGACGAAAGTTCTGAAAAGAGGTGTCACAGCACCAAAGAGGTCATGAATCATATCTTTGAAAGCAAACAAAATAGAGTATGAAGTCAACTGACAAAAGCACCATCATTTTACCACAAACGTACGCTAACTCACGCTATGAGAAAGCAACAATGCACTCACCATCTTGGTCAAGCCATAATTTCCAATGTGCAATACTCTTATTGGACGGATTGAAGAACAGAAAACAACTCTGCAAAAACATAGAATCTCACTGGTACATCATGTAAGCACTAATATTCAACAGACTCACTGGTACATCATGTAAGCACTAATATTCAACAGACTCACTGGTACATCATGTAAGCACTAACATTCAACAGACTCACTGGAATGAATGGAAACACAATAACACTATCATGAACACTATCTTTAAAAAGGACATGAACAAGAAAGAAATCACTAATTTGCACTTGGAATGACACAAACTTTACTTTCAGTCCACTGATGTTTAACACCCTACATTAAATTTCTGTTCAGGCCACATTTCTCCCATACTCAGCATACTCTGGTGCAGAAAATGTTCAAACAAACAAGCTCTTGTTCACATCATCAGTGAAATGAAAAGAGAAAGTGGAAATCAATATTTTAAAGACTTACAATATTCCAGCTTCACAAAGCAACTCCTTGCTCAGATCAGCAAATTCTTTTATAACGAAGAAATCTGTACATACACAAGTTTTGAGTGTCCAATTTAGCTCTGCAGCAATATATGTCAAATAGATGCATTTAGGAGAAAAGGGGAAATATTATTCACTCTGGTGACAATTTACACTGTATACTGCATTATAATATTGAAGAATAATCTCTCAAGAAGTATTTGTTAAATTTGGCTTACCTTAATTATTATTTCTATATATGTCCTATATTGTTCTACTATCTTGTTTTCTGTCCTTTATGTACCAGGACGTAATTCGTATTTTGCATATGGTTGCCCCTAGAGCATTTAATAAATTAGACAGATTTGGTGCCTGATAAATCCCATAAGTAGAAAAAAAGTAAAAAGCAAATCTCTGGTGATGTGTGATGCAATCAAAAAGTCATCCTTCATGAATCTTACAAATTTTTTTTTTTCCCTTCCTGTTTTTTTTTTTTCAATTTCCTTTTTTTTCAAAGCAGTTTTGGAACTGTGTTTTCATGTGAAATCTTACCTTTCTAAAAAAGAAAGGGAATAACTCCTTAATGAAGCTCACCTCTGCAAACTGAACAGTTTCATTTTGTGTCAATGTGCCCTGTGGCGAGGTGTTAAATTATTTAGAGGTGTCAATACCCAGCGGATCAACTGAACAGTGAAAGGGTAAACAGCACCAAAAATGACTGGACATCCCAGGATATTCACCATGTACGCAGCCAGGAGTTCACTGTATAATAGTTACATAAATTTCTTTTCATCAGATTTGTATAAAACCTGATTATGAACAGGCATGATACACTATTGATGTTCATAATACTGCATGCACAGAATAAAACGAATTTTTAAATGACCTTCTGCACGAATGCTCCTGATTTTGGCATTAAAACAATACTACAAACACCCAATCAAACTGTTAGTCTGTGCATAGTTACTGTAAGCCTTCTTATATCAGTAGAATCTCCTGTGACTCATCCCTTTAAGACCTTCTGTGGTTTGAATACACAAATCGTATACAGAGCCTAAAGTATCCACATTTAGCATTATATCTTACTGTTCAGTTCATACACTAAAATCCAGCCATAAAATTCCATAAAACTCTTTATAAAAATACTTGACAATACAACTAAACAAAATAAACATAATTTACAATGACAATATAGTGTCTTAATATCATTCTGATAAATATTTTCTAGACTATCTGTACAGGAAACATATGTGATAGATCTGTTCTGTTCAAGAAGACAATGAAAGCATTGTTCCTAACACCTGATAAATTACTGCAATTAGTCACACATATATGGAACTGAGACCAGTCTTTCAATGAAATAAATCTCTTTATTTCAGAGAGATAGCTTACAGTGTGTTGGTAAGTCAAATGTTTATCCCTGGCACTGTGTGCAACACTATCAGAGTATCAATATTCATTTTTTTTTTTTTTTTTTGCTACTTGCCTCATTCTCACACTGTGTTTTCAATACCTAATAGACAATCCATCATTACTTATGTCTTATTACCCTCTTTCATAGAAAACATTGCAGCTTGTTCTCTTTCAGATCCATAAAGATAGGTTCAGGAGACAGCACTTTGACATTTCTCGTATGAAAATTTTACTTATCATGCATTATAATTCAACATTCTGAAACTTTCCTGCATCAACTTGCAAAAAGTCTTTACTACCTGTGAAATCTTTCATTGTCTTGGACAGGGCTGAAGATTTAGACCTTTTCTGTGTGTTGCTTTCTAGACTTGCATCACATGCCAAAAAGACTAAAGTATACACATCAGTCATCAGACTGGGAGTTTAATCTTCTGAAGGCATTGTTCCACACAAGAAAGGAGTAAAGAAATGCCAATAAGTCATTTTTTCACAGATCTGTTGACAGAGAATGACAAGATTTGAGTTTTGCTGACACATTGACACATTGTCCCATTCATCAAAATATGACAAGTCAAGGTTAGTTCACTCAGCATAACACATGCTGTGATCTTTGGCAATGGTGATACAGCAAGGTTTTAGATTCAAAGTACAGGCAAAAGCCATTTAATATGCGGAGAATGGACAGTGTACTTCACTAAAAGTTTTAATGTAATATAGCATGTGGACGGAAAAAATAATGCTCATATATCAAGGTGAATTTGAAGCATTGTCATTAAAGCAAGTTATTGAGGGATGGATAAACACATAACTTTCAAACAGTTGAAGTGTAAACTTTTAATTATCAATATTGGTACTATGTAAAATCTAAATTTCTTTGTACATTTAACTGTGATATATTGGATGAAAATAACAAGCTCATATTAAAATGAAAGATTATAAAGGCATCTGTGTGTTATATACATGCAAGCCAAGCACAAAGTAATACATCAATAAATGCAAAAAAAAAAAAAAAAAAAAAAAAAAAAAAAAAAAACCTCTAGTAAAGAACGCTTTCAAGGTTCAGTTCCTAGACAGGAAATATGAGAGGTATATCATACAAACTAAGGCAGGTTTGTCTCTAAGACTTGTCATTCTCACATATAGATTGTCCACACGTCTACTAGTATAAAAATGAAGAGGAAGCAGGATTAACAGCTGTCCTCTCCTACATGACTAGCTTCTTACAGCAGGCTGGGATTAAAGTTTCTGCCATCACATGGTTGAAAGTCTCCATGGTATTCAATGAACATCCTTCCATGAATGGATAGACCATCAAATGTAGCATGACTTCTTATACACTGGAGTTGTGCCATCAAAGTACCATCAACGTCAAACAACTTGGCTGATGAGCAGTAATGTCATGGGCCTTACGAGTTTCTTGCTAGCTCTCACACACTGAACTAAAGAGAGTGATGAAGGCAGCCATCTATCATCATCATCATCATCATCATCAAATGTCAAATGAGGTCATCCTCTGAAGCACTGAGGGGTTTCCTCCTATTGGTCCCAGGGGCTGGGTTCGTCTCCTGAGGGTAAAACATAATAGAGGAAGCTGTGATAGTTTCTTCAAACGGAATCATGGCATCAAACACAACCAGATAGCTTCCTCACTACATTGGGCTCTTCTCTCCAAACACAAATCTTCCAATTTTAAAGAGGAACTGTTTGCTCAATACACCACACCTAGTAGGCATCTACGAAGACACTGTCATAATCCATACTTTTTTACATTTAGAAATGAGGATCCAATTGCTGCATAATATTCAAAGCAAATTAAAAAGCCACAATCAGCCTTCTTTTTTCCCTCACTATGACAGCAGACTGCATGATTCAGTCACCATCATGCTGGTCTAATATATTACACTTGCAGAAAAAAAAAAATGCTCCAGTGCTACATCACTTCATTGGAACAACTATGCAAGCTGTGATTTGAACCTAATGGAGCACTGACTTTAACACTCACTTTAGCATCAGTGGTTGAACATATATTGTGCTTTTAATTAGGGATTACATTTTCTCATGAAACACTTCATATCATACCTTCATAAAAAGAGACATCACATTTATCTTGAATATAATATGTGACCAGCGACAACGGTTTCAGGCAAAAGTCTGGAATTTTGGAAATTCATTTTTTCATTGAATCATATTGCCCATTTTCTAAGCTTTACATTAATGCGTTGTATAAAACACTTTTATTCTCCAGCACTGTAAGTGGTCATATAAAGCAAATTACAATGCACTTTTTAATTTGTTAGCCTGACAAAATTGCGAGAAAATGGGCTTTGAAGATACACCTTTTGTTTGAAGGCAATGCCGAGCGGCGATGCGTGTTGAGAATGACCCATCCGTGCGATGGTGCCAATCGAGATTAAGCTCCGCCTCTAGCAACCACAGCAGCTTCTGATTGGCTCACTGATCACAGAGTCAAATTTCCCGGCACCTTCCTCGGACCGAATGAACAACGCATTTTGCTCAGGTTTGTTTACCAATTCATCTTTCAAAATGGCGGATACGATATCCACACACTATACCTGTGTGTACACGTCACAGGAGCGGGTGGCGCATTTGTATCTACATCTTTACAAATCACGTTTTCATTGCGGTTGTTTTGTCTTGTAAATTTCATTATTTGGGACCCTTTCGAAGGCAGAAAGATGGCAAGGGTCACCCTTCCTGTTGTTTTGTTTTCAAGCCGTGCATGTGTTGCATTGTGCGGTAAACAAACAAACAAACAAATACGACTTCACTTAGTTTGGTGCAATTTTGATGTTTAGTACAGTGTATCAATTGAATATTGGTCATTTATGACCGCACCTTTCCTCTCTTCTGCTGTCGTATTTACTACAAGCACAATTGACAAGTGAATTTCAGTTGTATGTTGCACGATTTGTGTGGCGATTTGCAACTCTGCTACGTTCAAACCATGTTCCCTATCATATCTATTCTCACGTTGGTAAGTTAGTGCTGCCTAGTGTTGCTGTTCACGTTTTGTTTCACTTCCGTTGTGGAACATTGCGGGAGAAAAGCTCGGATAGAAAGCCAAACGAAGAGCGTACACTACAGAGTGAGCGTACTGGTATCTATTGTAGCAACAACAATGGAGCATGTACACCTGAACAAAACATTTCCGACACGCTGCCAGACGTATCTCCGAAAGCTGAACTATGTAAATGTGTGTGACGCACTAGTCAATCACACGCGGGATGCCGCGCCATAGCAACACTGGGCATATTGGCGTGGCGTTCGAAAGAAGATCAAAACTGATGAATGCGATCCAACATAGGGTTTTTAAACTTCCATTTTCGATAGGAAAAATCTTTGTCTTATGCTGTGAAATTTAGTGTAGATGTAGAAAACATATCAAAGATTCAATTTCTGCAAAAACCCCAAATCGACAAAAATAATGGTCAAAATCTTTGTACCCCACCTAGGAGGAAATTTGCTCTTGCGACTTTTGCCTGAAACCTTTGTCAAGGGTCACATGTAATCTTCTCATCATAGTAGAATGTCACAGTCAAAGATGTCATTCTTTCCTTTGTCGTAAAGTTATGATTGTATCACACCGTATCAGGGCAATTACCTCCTGGCTAAATACTGGTTAGTGATAAGGTTAGAGTAAAGATTAGGATTAGGGTTTGTAGGTTTAGTGTTGAATATGGGTTAGGGTTAGGATCAGGATCAGGATTAGGATTAGAATTAGGGTGAGGGGAAGGGTCTGGAGTAATTGACCAGGGGGTAATTGTCCTAGACCCATATCAGACAGCCATCACGCCACAAACAGGATTGGCAGTGTTTATGATGTGGCAGACCTATGCCCAGTCTTCCTTCTTAAAGATAATAAAAAGTTTTGGTACCTCAAAAGCTTCCCTGAATTTCCTTGTCTTGGTTTGTGTTTCAGGTTAAAGTACGTTGTCTGTGAGAATTACTCGCCCCAAAGTGCTCTCATGTCTTAGTAATCATGCAATAATGCTTTCGTACCAGAGCCGACGCTGTACAGCGTCGATAAATATTGTACGAAACCACTGACTGCGACCAGCAGCGTGCAGCCCATTGTACGCATAGCTAACTGCGACCAGCAGCCCCATACGCATAGCGTAATGAGGCTTCGCATTGTAGCATTCAGGATCGTGACAGAATTAGTATCGCGGGTAAATGTCAACTTAAAATCCACAAATTTCTTCGATTTGAAGACTTACCAATTAAGTTGAAGTATTGAAAACAGGCTTCGAACAACGTTTGGTTCTGCCAATAGTTCCTTTCTGTTCGAATTGATGACTGAATGTGACTCGGTCGAGAGGACCTTGGGAGAGCTACATACACTGGATACCATGGCCAGCGCATGCGCACACAAACATCTTATCCGTTCATGGATTTGAAATTTGTGTGCATGTGATGTGTTCGCATGCACTGGCTGTAGTATTCAGTGTACTGTATGTAGCTCTCCTAAGGTCCTGTCGACCGAGTCACATTCAGTCATCAATTCGAACAGAAAGGGACTATAGGCAGAACCGAACGTTGCCCGAAGCCTGTTTTCAATACTTCAAGTTAATTGGTAAGTCTTCAAATTGAAGAATTTATGGGATTTTAAGTTGACATCTACCCTGTGATACTAAATCTGTCATGATCCTGAATGCTACAATGCGAAGCCCGATTACGCTATGCGTATGGGACTGCTGGTCGCTATGCGTATGGGGCTGCTGATCGCAGTTAATTGCATGATTACTAAGACATGAGAGCACTTTGGGGCGAGTAAGTCTCACAGTGTTAGTTATATGAAAGGTACTTTAACCTGAAACACAAACTAAGACAAGGAAATTCAAGGACACTTTTGAGGTACCAAAACTTTTTATTATCTTTAACATAATGTTCAAATGATTGATAGATTGCTGGTTTACCTGGCATGGGGAGCCATGTTGTAGTACCCACTCTCTGCTAACACACTCTCTATAAAGTTCTGCATCTGTTCGTATGTTATTCCAATGTCTGTGTCATGGGGGTCAACTGGTAGGTAGACACTTGCTGAAGAGTAAAGAGAAGAAAGATGTTGGAATTCAACAAGGAAAAAAAAAATATGAAAAATCAAAAGGCAGCATTGACTTTTAAGTCTGCTACTATTCAAAGTCAGTTTAAGTACAAAACACTTGAAAAATACAATATCAAGGTAATACTGCACCACAGCATTTTATAATGAAAATCTAATTAATGATACAAATCAGACTATGGAATCACACAGTAACTGTCTATATCAATTTTTCAAGTTCAGATTAATTGATTTTTAAGTTAATAATCACATCCTATTCTAAAACAAAATCAATGTAAGGAGTCACTGGCCTACTATAAACTACTATGATGTCTCACTACAGGACATTTTTACTCCACATGAAGTTTTCTATCATATACTGCTACAAATAATAGAGCTGAGATTTGTTCTGTGTTTCATGGCACAGACCTGGCTTCTCCCCCGTGACCTGATAGAGGGCCTCCTCTTGTGTGGCTTGTCTCAAGAGATGTGCAGCTTCTCCTACCCCAAGGTTGATATCAACCAGCTCTCTGGAACCTAGAATCACCTGCAAAAGATGAAGGGCAAGGTAGGTTAATTTACAGTGTCATGAATGAGTCATACATTTTGTAGATACTGGATATGTTTCTCAAAAGCTATCAGCATATATTGTTTTAATTGGTGCATGAATAACAGTAGTGCAGTCAATCATTTACCTACTCATAAAACATTTACATCAACAAACATCTGCATTCTGATATCCAATGTTATACAACTAATATTGGTTTAAGATATAATGGCTATATCCATCGACAATACAAATACATGCATACAGTTTATCTAAACAGCAAGATGGTGACAGATACAAACAGATGATTATAGGTATGATATAAATTTCTTGCCATATATTGTCGAATTGCATAATATCACCCTGATCAGTAGCATTCCAAGCGATCTACAAACAATGCTTTCCTCCCACACATCACGCTTACCTTTTTGAGTTCACTTTTGAGATTGACGGAGCTGCTCTGAGGAGCAAACAGTGCCCTCTTGAAGCGTTCAATCACCTTACGACGAGGGTTTGGTGAAAGAGTTGGTGGCAGCTGACAGATGAAAATCAGTTTGTGGATGAGGTGTAGGATCTTGAGGACTGGGTCACTGATTTGACGCACCTTGCGAGGTGAGATCGTCAGAGTGGCAGCTGCTGATGCTACACAACAGACATAAGAAAAGAGATGTAAGAAAACCAGGGATAGGAGAAAAAAAAAGAGACAGGGAACACACACACAACTCATGCAGAAAAAAACAATTGCACACAAAAGGAAATATAAAAACTAAGAAAGCATATACTTAAAGCTGATACCCAAACAAAAACATACAAATATTTTCTCCCAAACCCCATTACGTCATTCTTTTGTTATAAATCAACTCGAATTATTTGGTTATGCTTATTTCACTCACTTTAAAAAGTTTTATAATACCATGTGCTTACATGTGCAAAAGGAGGTCATAGGTTCTACTCCTGCCCTAGTGTGTATGTCCATGATTTCTTTTATCATGGCTACTATTAAAACACTGATCAATTCAGTGCTTGTTCACATCAATGTATGGCAATTTGTCAATCAATTGCAATAAACACAACTCTATGCAAGAATTTCATGAATCTGAACAATTAATCAGCATCTCATGAGAGAACTGAAGAGCATGCACTCAATAAAGTAGATATTTGGGAATGGTCATCAAGAATGGGGAGGAGCTTGTTGATGGTGCTACTTACGGGGTCGAATTCTTTGGTTGGCCGAAGTCTGTCTTCGCAGTGTTTCTAAGGATGACCCACTGAAGGCTCGATGTAATGTTGTGGCTGAAGGTTGATGTGTGAGGGCGCCAGACGGAATGTCTGCTGGAGAGAGAAGTCCCTTGGTGGCTAGCACACAAAGGAAGAAGACAGCCATTTGACATCAACACAAATACTCTAGAGCTTGGACCAGTCTGAATTAGATTCAGTGTTCTGAAGCCTACATATCATTTCTATCACTGTACATTGATTAAATCTAATAACGAATTATCTTTTGTGAAACCAGGTGAGAGCCACACACAAACAGCATGCTGTAAGTCAATGACGATCACACACACACATTAAATGTTACCATGCAATGGGTGAGAGATAATCAGTCACACCACACATCATATTATTCATTTAACTTCTGACACAATAATGGCTCAACACTTTAAAAGCATGCTTCTGCTATGTTACAACTTTGGTTGTAAAAATCTCACAGAGTGTTTAAAATAGTTAATTTCACTCATTGGTTCATAGAGCCTGAAGGCAAAGTAAATGATCATGTTATGTCTTTTTTCTCCCCTATGCACTTGTAATCCTTGTGGCTTGTGACAAATTAATGTCAGAGTTTTCCTGGTTTTCTTATGATGAATGTATTTGATATTACATCCACTTTAACCTCGCCAACACTAGGCATGCTTGCATTCAACCAGTGCTGTGTCATGTGGAATGAGTGAGAGATATAACACACCTGGTGACTCAGCTGTGAAGGGTCTCCTGATTGTGGACTTGGGGCGAGGGGAGTTTGGGGGGCGAGGTACTGTGCGAGTTCCCTCACTGTGACTTGATGTGGAATTCAGACTCGAGCCTAATGGGGGTCGATGGTGGAATAGTGAAGAAATACACACCACATATGGGGAAGAGAAAGTTGATGTTGGAAAACCAACATTAGAAAGCAAGAAAAGGAGGAGATTCAAGGAAAAGAAAGGAACAGTTTACAATATAAAGAAATGGGAGATGGAGGGAGTACTCTGTTACAAACACTGCAATCATAGTAGACACAGAGTTTTATCTGGAAATGATTAAATGCACACAGCACAGCAGGTTAAAACACACGATGCAATACATTCATGAAGACCATGCTGTTTGAGGGATGTTTTGTGTGAATGTCAAACAAATTTTACTGTCTTAAAAATGTAATCCTCTATTTCTACTTTAACAATCCATCTAATCTCTTTCTCTTGCACTTAAATTAATGGCACTAGTGTAATGGTTGAATGGGGTAATGAGGCCTTTTATGCAATGAAATAATTTCAAAATGCAGTGTATGAGTATATGTACGAAAATTATCAAAATTACATAACCACTTTCAAGCTATAGTTACAACATTAACTTGACTGACTAGTTCTTTTTTTTTCTCTGTTAAATCACAGGCCAGAGAAGTACCAGTAATCTTTAGCATTTCAGTTACAAACTTTCACTTTACCCACTGTTCTTCAAATACACATGTGTAATATCAAGATCATTCTTTATGTAAGCACTCAATTTTCAAGAAAGTAATTATACAGTTCATTTCATTTGCTGCATGATTTGTCGATTGATTTGACTTGAGCATTCTCTTTACCGTTGACCAGAATTATCATCATAAGATATCTTTTCAGAGAGTAAGGCACTTGAGCTGCTGATTTGCATGACACTCAATCATTTTCTGGATAAGTCTCAAAACACAATATTTAAGCACTGGCTATTTTATAAATCATTGTATGATATGAAATTACCTGTGATAGTCATGCTATGATGGGAAAAAGAGTCTTTGAGTGTACTCACCGAGAGAGGAGCTGCCTGAACTACTGTCCAAACTATCACAGCCAGTAGGGTCATCTTCCTCTATACCACTCTCTAGAGGAGACACATACATTGGAACAAAACAAGCCCAGAGATATCAATAAAAATATACTGCTGTATGGTGGCACCACATTCTTATTATATTACACAGGTGTTAAAGGGCAATTAGAAACAGTTACTCCAGTGTAGCCAAAACATTTTTGAATATAACTAAATAGAAGCACTACGGAAATGAGAGTGGCACAAGATTGCAGTGTACCTGGTGTCACACAGAACGCTTACTACTGTCAAATTGATTTAGTGTGTAAATAATGGTGCAAATTGTAAATTACAAACATATCTACTTACAACATGAATTCAGTCATTATACAATATTGCATTTATGCGTAGTTTTAATGAATGGGGCTAAATCATTTTCAAATTTGCAAAACAAGATAAAAGGTAAATTCTGTAGAAAGCAATTTTGCTACTTTCGATGGCATAGTACTCATTAGAGCATTCATTCTGAAAATATAAAGTACAGAAAACAAAAAACAAACAAACACCAAAAGCAGAAGCAAGTATAAAACCAAATTCAATAAAGTAGTAAGAATTACACCAGCCTTGCATCTCTCTCACCTGCACTCTTGTCAGTATCTACTGCTAAGTGCTTGTTATTTAGAGGACCATCTGACAGTGGTTTGATGTCTGGTTGACTCCCCAGAGTACTGGATAACTCATCAGCTGATTCAAACACATCACTGTCAAGAGAAAACACAGATACAGGATTGTTAACAGGGAATCCTACCCTTAGAAATTTATGACAAAATAGCACAAATAAAGTGAGATGTTAGAATAATATCAGCTGATTCAAACACATCACTGTCAAGAGAAAACACAGATAGAGGATTGTTAACAGCGAATCCTGCCCTTAGAAATTTATGACAAAATAGCACAAATAAAGTGAGATGTTAGAATAATTTCTCAGATAAAAAAAAAGAAAAAAATCACTCACTTTGCAGAAAGTTCTAATTTCAGCAGAGACCAAGACAGATAAGATATACTAAATTAAAACAAAAGTAATAATAACAATAGATAAATAAAATAAAGAACCAGGCTGCAACAACCTGTTCCCTTGCTGTATACATTAGCAGTGGTCAATTTGAGAAATGTTTGCAGTAGTACAGCGGTGTATGTGAATGCTACCAATATGGACAATCACGTATGTATTATCAGAAGCTAACTGCACATAATCAGTAACAACTGACAATCCACACCAAGTGATCCAAAAAAGGAACAGATAAATAATGTGAGCTTTATTTGAAACCCTGACAACAGTTTATCATGATGAACATTTCAAAGCAGAGATGGATCATTCTTGTTGCCATTAACTTTGTTGTTGCACAGGTCAAGATACGGTATATCAGTTGGTCCATGGATTCAATTGGTTTGTTTTAGAAAATTCACTGTCAGTAAACGTATTTTGTAAATCAGTGCTTATTTTGAAGTACTTTGTAATCACATGTTTGTGTGATTTATTTATGGAAGTAGTGGATAAAAGTTAGGGACAAGGATGCCCACATATGAGTTGATGTGTAATGTTTCTGTGCAACCTGTGTGTGTGTTGACTGTAATGAGACCCCTAAATGAGGTAGTGTAGTACACTGGATTAGAGTTAGGGACAGGGTTGCCAACTTAATAGGTTGATGTGTACAATTTCTGTGCAACTTATATGTGTGTAGATTGTTATGAGAGGACCCCAGGATGAGGTAGTGTAGTATGCTGATACAATAAGGTATGGGTTGTTTTCCATACTTGACATCCGAGTCACTCTTGAGGCTGGCTGCTCCTCCACTCCCTGACAGATTCACCAGTCTGTCTATCTTCTCCTGAGAGGCAAGGAACAGACGATGGTAGTTCTGCATATTGCGTGTGGCTTCATGGTAGTGCCTTCAGAAACAAAGAAACAACAACAAACAATCAAGTATCTTCTTTGTCATCAAGGTTAGCTTTGGAAGGCAGAAATACATGTATTTTCCATCTTTCTACACTGAGAGATGGTGGGTGTGGTGATATCATTTTTACCTGCTGCCTTTTCTTTGAAGTTTACGATAACCCCTTCTGTATGTTTTTTTTTCCCATTTTATTCCATAAACTCTTTTAAGTGTTTGCATGAAATGGTTGATATAAAGCTGTTACAGCAATCAATATACATGGGGGGGGGGGGGGGGAGCACTGATTCTTCTTCTTTTTTCCCCTAATCTCCTCCCCTTTCCTGCATACACACACATATTACGAACATATATTCACATAATATGCTGAAGGAATCTTTCAAACAAGGCCTTGAGAAATTTGGCACAATCACAGAATTATTCAATATTTTTTTTTTTTTTTTTTTTTTTTGCAATGGCATTCATAACTTAGGAGGTGGTTATATAATTCTCAAGAGTTTCATTTGAATAAAAAGAACAACACACATTCAAAGTCATTTCTAGAAGTACTTACATATAGTGTGATATTGATTAGCTCTCTCTGTTTAGGAACACAATAATAACCGGTATGACAAAATACACTGTGACTTGACTGCAAGTCATTGTATTTTTGGAGTGGTAGTGTGAGGCAAAATTGTTAGGAGGCCAAAAATGAGCTACCAGTATGATACTAGTTTTTGTTCCTATTTCATCAGTTACCATATTCTTGTAAGCAAAAACAGATGCACCAAATATTGAACTCAAATATGTGATCAGGAGGACACTGATGAATAAGGATGATGGCACTCGATGGACTATTGATGGATCTATTCACATGTTGCTGATGTGACGACAGAGATCCTAAAAATCCTTAGTATAAGGAGATATTACTTCTGTCATGACTCCAAAGACAGTATTGAAGCACACAAGGCCAGGGGGCATTTCATCAAGTGTTTTGTCACTGATTTTCATAGACAAATTTGCTCTCATCCCATCAGATGCAACAATTTCAGTAGCTTAAAACAGTTGTCCCTGACTGACAAGTTTCATGAAACGCTGCCCAGGAATGCATACTTCTGAGTTCTCTTGCGTTCTCTCTCTAGCCTCTTCTCAAGGCTGATCTGGCTTGCTCTCAGACTGTCCATCTGTAGCATCATCTTGTCTGCTATGTGAGCTGCCACGCCTACAATGTCTGGTCGACCTTCAGGCTTTGGGTTCAAGCACCTTCAAGCAAAGTATGAAAGTCATATGTTATGTATTTTCTTTAACATCTGCAAGATAATCTTGTCTGTGATGTAAACTGCTATATATTCTGTCTATGAGCAGTGGTCATAAACATGTTTGGCTTTATTATGGAAATTTCTTTAAAAATACATATGAAGAGTTTGTTTGCAAAAACCGATAAGTCCATTTTTGAAGATTTTGAAGTACGGTCTCCGTCAAAAAGTACAAAATAATACCTTTTAAATGATATATTGGTCACTACATATAAAGGTATATTTTTGAAGTTATAGTCAAAAGAAGCAAACATTTTCTTATTATTCCCTTTATTTTTCTTGACCTTTAATCGCAAATATCTCCACTTGACAAATATGGACTTATCGGTTTTTGCAAACAAACTCTTCTTATATACGATCACATGCTAACTGAAGTGAAGTATATTTCTGTTTTACAGTCCATCTTAGCTATTCAATAATCTACCACAAAATATTTGAATCATAACAACTTAATATTTTTACAAGCTTTTTAAGGTGTTGAAATGAATCAAATTAAATCAAAATCAAATCAAACTAACAGTGTCAGGATGCTTTCACAATTGATGGCAGAAGGAAATAAATGACAAATCACAGAATCTTGACACACTGGTACTCAAAATGATGTTCAGTGTGTTGTAGAAGATGAGGAGTGTGTAATAATATTGCATATATTTAGCACCTTTCTAGTTCCCACCTAAAAGTTTTTGAACTAGACCCATATGTCACGCTGAGGTGCTGGATGAAAGTATAGCACATCAGGGTAGACAGAGAGGAAGGAAGAGAATACAGTGTACATTTCTGATATTTTGTCTGTGAGACTGAAGAGAGACAGAGGTGACTGACCTGTCAATGGTGCTGACCACAAGCTCAGAATATTGACCTTCAGGTATGGGAACATACTCAGCCTCTACAATCTGTGGTAGAAGACAGCACCATACATCATAATGATTACTCATACAGCACTATATCCACAAAAGTGCTTAAAGTGCTAAAGAGAAGAGTAAATTGAAAATGATATGAGTAAAGGACAATGCATAACAAACAAACAATAAAGAACAAAACAAACTACCTGTATGCAGAGTTAAAAAGATGTGGTTTTAGTTTAACTTAAAATACACTATGAGACATTATTTGGCTTCTATTCTAATCAACAATTACATCATACTGATAACATGTGTACCTTCTTTAAATATTGAAGATGATAGAGAAAAACATTCAAGTGTGAGAAAACTAGTTTACAACATCATAAGACAACCATAAGAGCTTTTTCACTCAATATTCTATACTAGGCTTCCATATCAATTAAAGATATTGGTGCAATATAGTAGAGCTGCCTACCTTGCTTGCCAAAGCCAGCATGTTGGAGGAGTAGAATGGGGGCTGTAAGGTTGACATCTGGTACAAAATACAACCTGCTGCCCACACATCAGCCTTTTCCCCGTATGGTAATGATTGCACAATCTCCGGACTGTTGACATAAAGAAAAAACACAGCTGAGTTAAGACAAGCACATACACATCTTAGCCAGTTCTGTGGCAAATTCTGTGACATTCTGATTGCCCAATAGTCATAATAATTATGAGACTTAGACAAGAGCCTTGAAATCACAGGTGGTAGTTCTGTATTAATCATGGAAACAACTTTGGAGCTAACTATTGATTTGGTTGTTGCCTAGCAGCTGCTCAAGCTACAGAAATGAAGTGCAATGCCTAATAAAGCCCATGGGTGAGGTAAGAAGGGAATGTGACACCCATTGTTATAAGAGACATTTAATAACACCTTGTATCTTGCTATACTTGACATACCTTCCCAACATTTGATGGCTGATGCCCATCTTAAACTCACACAACTTTAGTTCTGTCCATTCCAATGATATAATTACAAGTGGATGAATGGATTGCATAAACTGATCAATGACACATAGAATGTACAATAACACTAGACCCATGTTATGGGTTGTCAAATAACCATACTTTCTCTTGCACTGATTTATGTTAAAGTAGTACTGACCAGCTGTAGAGGATAGTTCCAACGACGGATGTCATCTTACTAGCATCAGGCTGCCTCTGTCTAGCCAGCCCAAAATCAGCTGAAAGGGATCAAAATATTTCATTCTGTTTACATCACATCTCACTAACTATTTCATGTACACTACCAGGACATTGTTTAACAGGATTTAGTACAAAACTAACACAGCACTTTACTTTTAGTAATACATTATCAGTAATTTACTTTCAATTCAAAGCAGAATATCATAATACATATGACTTAGGTACACATTTTTGACATGCATAAAAAAGAAGGAAAGAGAATTAAATTCAGCTATCAAAGAGGTTTGAAGTATCATAAACTAGTTAGCTATGATGAAATGACATCAATAAACAGACTAACAAACTTACTGATGGTTACTCTGTCCTTCTCTCCCAGCATGATGTTATTTGGCGTCAGATCTCTGTGAACAATTTTCTTCTCCTTGTGCAGATATCGCAATGCTAACACAATCTAAAAAGAGGAGAGAGCATTCATGAAATAAGACACATTCCTCAACATGCCTCTCAAGTTTCTTTGCAGGATTCAGCTGATGTTCTTGGAAAGAAGTCACAAAATATTATCTTGTTTGAGGCACCTGTGATAGATTCTAAAATGACTGATTTCAATCCACGATGATACCCATTATAAAATTATTCTTTCCTTTTTCATATGAAAAAATTATTTTCTAAAATTTGCAATACAAAGAAGTTCTATATTTTTCAGTTTCCGAATATAACGACTCCACAAAATTTCAGGATAATCATAATAAAAACTCAAGCCTGCAGACTGCATAAAAGACAATGAGTGAAGATATAGCAATGTCAGAGTCAGTAATATTTACTCTCCATTTATCACAACTTGTACAGAGTACAATAAAAAGAAAATACATTCTCAGTCCCATATAGTAATGGATGATTGATAGGCAAACATTACCTGAACAAATATATGCCATATCCTGTCCTCAGAGAAATGTTCTTTCTTCTCTTTCAGTGAGTTGAAGTGTTCATAGAGTGGAGCGCCCTCTATCAGCTCCATGACTATATACAGTTTCTCAGCTTGTGCTACAGGTGAAGATAAAACCAATTTACCTTGGCATGTTAAGCACATCACTCATCATACAAAATCACATGAATCTGAAGTCTTACCAAATATTTAACCATGTAACCAAGTAACCATGCGAATTCCAACACACTCTCTGTCATACAGAAGGGTGTTGAAGAATTAGGCCTACATGAATATGTACATAAGTATCCTACATGTGAGATACAGCTAGTTGTTATTATTATTATTTTTTCAATCCTATGCTTACCTCGTCAGTATACTGCTTTGAACATCTTTGTCACTCATACCTACAATCTAAATACATAGTCTTTGGCTATGGAGCAGCTCATACGTGTCTGCAATGTACCCAATATGAAAGCAAAAGGAATATTAAAGCAGAAGGGTGAAGAAAATTCACACTTCAATGTAACCAATATGTTGAAAAAAAAGAAAAGAAAAGAAAAAGGCAAATTGAATATTTGGCAAAATCGTGAAATAGGCCCCACCGCAGTGCGCGTGCACCCGTGCGTTAGCAAGCAAGGTTAGGTTAGGGTTAGGGTTTAGGGTTAGGTAGGGTTGTATTTATGGTTAAATTGGCCATTAAATTAGTCAAGGGACATTAGGGAGTCCTTCCGAGAATAAAAAGTAGAAGACCAAAGAAAAAAACGGGAGAAAGAGAGGATGAAAGATGCTATGCTGTGGAAATCGGCCCCACCGCCGTATGCATCTCGCGTAAACGCCGTTTGATGGGGCCGCATTCACGAGTATTATACTGTGGAAGAAAGCCCCACCGCCGTGCTCATCTACCGATGAACGCCACACGGTGGGGCTGAATTCACGAGTATAAACAGGCGAGCCGCCGTAGTATTTGTACGGACACGCAGTGGTGGGGCCTATTTCACGAGTATGCCGAATATTTATCACATAAGTTATTTTGGGAGTTTGTTTAACGACTGCACAAGAAAATACTACCAAACAGTATGCTGATCAAATGACAATCAAGGTTAAACAATAATTCTATACTTAAGTACAGACATTTTGACCCAGACCAAACCAGAATAAAATGGAGATAGCGAAGATGACTCACGTTCTGTGAAGGTGCGGTAGTAGCGGACAACATTAGGATGTCTAAGGTGCTCCTTGACGATGGTTAATTCACTGATGATACTCTCTATACTCTTCTCCTTCTCTTTGGCAGTCTTACCCACAGCTGGGTTGTTGTAAGAAATCTCCTTCAGGGCTAGGAAGTTACCACCAGCATTCTTCTTCACCTGAAAACATTAAGAAATTAGTGTTTAGGCATCACAAATATTACTAAGAATAACCTTTCTTGCATTGACTTGTTTTTTATTGCAAATGCCCGATAAATTGACCTACATTAATTCAAACAAGCACAAATTTATCAGCATTTTAGTAGCAGCCACGATTAAAAATCATGGACAAACATACTTGTGGTGGATTTAAAACAACAATTCAAATCGGGAGATGACTGGTATGATTCAAGCCCTAGTTTGTATGCCCATGATTTTATTACCATGGCTGCTAAAGAATACTGATCAACTGGTGTTTATTTACATAGACGTACGGCAAGTACGGCAACTTGGAAGAATTACCTTTTCATGCTACATTACTACAAATTATTATTATTTTTTTTTTAGAAAACTTAATGAGAGCTAAGAAAACTCAGTAAAAATGATTACATTGGTATCATTCAGCAGTGATAATGTTTTTGGCAAAAAAAAAAATGATAATAATAATTCTGCAGCAAATACAAAGAGCTTCCTAAAATCAAATGTGGGCATAAAGGTCTGCGACAACATTGATTTATTTTGTTTATCACCATACTCCACCCAGGCTGACATGTAGTCACCACAAAATACCCACTGCTCTTAGTCATTCAACCTTACCTTGTAGACACTGCCAAAGGCTCCTGTGCCAAGATGTTCATATACCAGATAGCCTGAGATAGACTGACTTGGTTCTTTGTTCTGATTTGTCTCCTGGAAATTCACCTTGATAGCATCCAGTTGTTCTGACTGAAATGAGCAACAAGTATTCTTATGCATGTTACATTTCACCTAAATTGAAACCATATCAATACATAGTATCATTATCATTATTACAAACAGAAAACCAGAACTGATATTCTTCCCCCCCCCCCCCCCACATTGTCAAGTCTGTCCATAGTAGAGTACTGTGTATGAGGGGCATGAAAGTAGATAAGAAGAGATCCCTGCACAAATTGAAAATATTATTTCTCAGGATAATTGTCATTTTGCTATCTGTCACTCTATGGAGTTGAATTATTCAACCAAGCAATACCTACACACATAATGTGAACAATAGTTTTATCAAAAATCATTCTTGAATAACTTATGGTTTATTGAGAAACCTTACATTCATGGCTTCCGTGCGAAATTTTAATATGGTAGAATGTTTATGTGATATGAATATATATGCATCAAATGTGCTAACTCACATATTTTTTTAATTTTTTTTTTTTTAATCATTACTCCCAATGGCTAACAGTGGCTTTAAAGGGGAAGGCTAGTAACTGATCAGTGGGAATCAGTGGAAATGCTGGGAGATGATTGTTCCAATCCTTATGGGATTCATTCAAGAGTACATTATACATCTATTGTTGTGTGAAAACTATTTGCTTCAGAACGGTCTCATATTCAAGTAATGTGCAGTTTAATGTTTCCAGGTAAGCGTCCCTGGTCAGTGACGGGGTATTAATCTGCACATTACTTGAATATGAGACCGTTCTGAAGCAAATAATTTTCACACAACAGTAGATATACAATGTACTCTTAAATGAATCCCACAAGGATTGGAACAATCATCCCCAGCATTCGCACTGATTCCCACTGATCAGGTACTAGCCTTCCCCTTTAAATCATTTCTATACTCTGTATGCCAAAGATGATCATTGCAAGGTAGGACTGGAAAGGAAGAACACAAATACTTACAGGTAAGCCAGAGAGTTTTTCCACAAGAGGCTTGTATGCATTGATATCCCTCTGATAATGGCCAACATCAATGAAGCACTCAAACAGATCAGGAGGAAAGAGACGCTTAAAGAGTCGTCGGTTTCGCTCCATACTGAACAGGAACCTCAGGGTCCGGAAGGAGTTTTTCTGCACAAATACAAACATTGCCAGTAATATATACAGACATTCCTTAACCAACTATGGCAGTAACCTAAACATACTGTATAAGTGGAAATTTTTGCACACAAACATATTTGCGCTCTGCCCTGTAAGATGAAGTTAGAAAGTTGTTAATTCCATGGAATCAAAACATATAGTAGTATAACATAGCGAGCTACAAATTTCATATGTGACCCGATACAACAAAGGATCTGAAAGTCGCTGACGGCTGAGCCGAGAAAACCGAGTTCGAAGTCCGATCATCAAAATCGGACAAATGACTGGATTTCTGTTTTTGGCATAATTTTGTATTCTGATGTTTAGTTTATCATCTGCTGAAATTTGAAGTCAAATGATCAAAGGAAAGGCAAGAAACTAGCATTTTTCTGAGCCATGATTTTCCAACTTTCAATGGAACAGAAACGTGTTCAAAGATTTGGATTTAGCACCTCAGATAGACTCCGCCCCTAGCAATGAGGGAGTGATCTTATTGGTCAGTGCATGGCATCCTGGTTACTGATTGGTTGTGCGTAGACCGCTGGCGCTAAGCTTGCATGAACATTGCAGAGGTTGCTAAGAGCATACCTTCTATTGTCAGAGGTGAAAACTGTCTTACCTCCCCTTGAACACGACTGCGTCAGAAGGAAAACTTTGAAGGTGGTTTTCTCGAAACGCTGATTTCCTAGACCACTCAAGATGCTCTCACAAAATCATCGATATCTCTGCAACAGAGTGCTTTTAAGAGTTGCATTATATATAAAATGAAAGCGAAAGAGTAAGGGAATAATGTCATGTCATTTTCAGAAAATCAACGTCCCTAGACTTTCGGATCCTTTTGTTGCACTGGGTCACTTATTTGTGAGATAGTTTCATGTCATTAGAGATATGTGGAAGTTTCCACACTGAAAATACTTTTTTTCACTTTTTCAGCAGACCTTTGTTGGGCAGTAATGATATAAAGACAGAATATCTCTACAGTCAGGACCAGAAGAGGCCATTGGAGGCAGGTGGTGGAGGGGGGCGAAAGAGTTGGCTAGTCTTACCTGAAGTGTTTGTGCTGCTTCTTTCTCTGCCTTAGTTGTAGCCTTATGAGGGAAGATCAGCATACCAACAATGTATGTCCCATTATCCTGCATGAAAACACAACAATTGGTTTTATAACATCTTCCCCTTGTGATTGTTTGTCCTCAATCAAATTTCTCTACTCTGAATACACGACATGAAGAATATCAAGTCTGACTTTCTATCAGGGCATGTCTGTTTTAAAACAAGGCTGTCAAGTCAAACCTTTGCAATACTTGTAATTGACCCTGTTGGTGACAGGGTGCCCAATTGTGGCAAAGGCCATTTCATGTGTTGATGAAAACGCACAACCAGGTGTGAGAGTATTCTCACTTCCCATAATACTTTTGAGTAACTTCCGCTTTTGTTTTGCAATGAGACTAAGCACACTTCACACTCTTTAGCTGTTTTATCGATGAATGAAAATTGCCCTTGCTGCAAATAGGCACCAGTCGCAAACTGGGATTACTCTAGTCATATTGATTTTGATATTGAAGAAAGATATTACATCATAATGACATGAAAATACAGTCAACCTAGCTTAAGTCCACCTCGCACAAGTTGTAAACCCAGCTAAGTCAAAGATAAATTCTACCCTGTCTATTACCCTGAATGGATATAAGCATGAGCTACGTCCATAATATTGTATTTGTTGAAATTCATGTAAATTCAAGGATTTTTTTCCATCCCTTTAGATCTAACCAAGGCGAAGATGACTGAATATCACTATCTCCTTGTCTCTATCATCGACTTCATCCATCATTTCATGACGTACAATCCTCTGGAGGACCATACCTGCAATGTAAAACACTGAGTGTACTGGTAGGAGGAGGGTGGGTTACTTACTTGGACAATCTGCTGAGCGTTGGTGTCATTGTGTACCAGTTCAGTCAAGGCTGCACAACAAGCTGTCAGACAGAATATACAACAATGACAGTTATGCTTAAAGACATGAGATATGCCAATATCACATGACAATACAACATTAAATCTCTCCCACAATGGTGATTACTCAATAGCTTGCAGATAACTGGGGAATGCTGAATTTTGTCATGTCGTATTACTTCACAGGACAAAGAGGAAATTAACATGTGCATCACTCTCTGAGTGAGTCATGAAAAGAGGAAACCAAAAATATTTCATTTTTTTTCCTGATATACAGAAGCACCACCTTGCCTTCCACACCTCAATTTTCAGGCATCTCTTTGCTGAGACAGTTGTTGTTCTGAGGCAGAATGAACCTGATCAGTTGTGCACCCAGTGCCCACTGTGCAGCGGAACCCTGACCAGTGCCCATTGTGCAGCGGAACCCTGACCAGTGCCCACTGTGCAGCGGAACCCTGAGCAGTGCCCACTGTGCAGTGGGACCCTGACCAGTGTGTAGCCATAAGGTGAGGGTTGGGACAATTTTGAATAGTAAACAGATGTAAAGGACATGGCACAGACTCCAAATCTTGCAAATTGGGCCTTAGAACCTGTACATTCTATTAAAATTCCTGAATATCCACACAAGTATCCACAGTAAAGTACAACCAGGCACACTTCAGCTTCATACCACCAGTCCCAGACATCTTCACATTAACAACAGGTTTTTAATCACATGATCTGTAATAATGAAAAACTAGTATAAACTCTTTGCATCTTATTCATACAGACCAGATGAAGGTACCCCAAGTATGTTCATCTTATATAATCTTCTTTTAATCTTCTTTTTTTAAAATCCTTATTCTATGTTACTACTTTTCTGGGGGGTTTTCTTTTTTAATATTGAATCACTTCCTTTTTGTGATTCAAATTCTTCAAACTGACCAGGAAGGGAAAGCTGTACTTGTGAACATCATGACTTTTATTACTACTTTCCACCTTCAAATGTTCAAACTCACCTGACTTCAGAGAGAGGACATGTTCTAACTGCACATCACTCTGCAAGAATAAACAAAGAAAAGTCATAGTACCAGTATCTCTGCATATGAAACATGTTTCCCTATTGAGTTGTACCAAAATACTCCAACTAATATACTGCATATATAAATTTGCTAGGATTGATCAAGATGTCAGGTCAATTAGCATCAAATATTATCATCCACTTCAGTCACAGAGCACAGAGAAAACGGGAGCGCCATGCTAAGAAACAAGTCTGTGGATTGATGACCAACAATTCATAGACAAACAACAACTTAACCCGTTGAGGATGGACTGATTTTGCTACAACACGCATTTCCCATAGACAGCTGCCCTAGTATACTCGGGACTCGTCCTCAATGGGTTAACACTAGTCTATAGATAACAGCTGTAAACAAGAAAAGCATTCAGACAGCACAGACCTCTGTAAATTCAGGCGTAAAAGATATGGTATCTGCCCATATCAATACCCAAATCTAATAAAGATATGAAAGAATACAGTGGACTCCCGTTATAATGAAGTCCTCGGGACCGGCAGTTTTGTTATAACGAACAACACAGAGTAAATAAGGTGGTAGCCCGAATTTTTATTTTGTTGTAACTGGAATTTTGTTGTAACGGTGTTTGTTATAACGGGAGTACACTGTATACCTACAAGACAGATTACTACATACAGCACTGTATAAAAAGCACAAACCCACAATACACTCAATGAAATAAACTCACACTGTCTTGGACTGGAAGGGACAGGGAATGATGACGTCCAGATGACCCTGCACTGGCCAAAGCCTGGGATGAACTTTGATCTGCACTTAACTCACGGTCACTGTAAGTCATAATAGGAAGAGAATGGTAAATGATACAGATGCACACTTGGTAGTACTAGCTGCCTCTAGGAGCAGTAAAATAAAGTATACATGTCAGTATTTCTAACGAAAATGCAACAATCTTGTAAATATCGAATAAATATTCACACTGTTAAAAAAAATAAGATACAATTCTCATTGTGTAAAAAGTCTTTATCTTTTTTTTTTATATTACGAAAGCGTGGACTGTTAACTGAATAACACTCTTTTACAGAATCACATTAACTCCTGATGTATATGTGACTACAAAACAACTTGTTGAACAGACTAAGTGAATAAGATGAACAGGTTCAAAGACTAATTCCGTATCTTGTCCCCTATCTGAAAGCATGAATTCTTTTCATTCTTACTGTGTGCCGAATGATAAGATCAACTACACTCAATGACACCAAAAATGACAATGTGAAAGAGTCTGAAAAGAAGACTTACTGAAGGAGAGCTAGAAGAGGGGGAATTCCCCCCATCATTCTGACATCATTACTGGCATCCAGGTCTTGGGAAAGTTGTACTATGCACCACACCTACAAGACAATCATACAGTAGCAAAGGGCGTGGGAGCTTTGAACTGTGGCATGCAGTCTCAATAAAAGAGTGTATCTGTTCAGTACACATGATTGATATCTGAGACTAATTTCCACTCTTTCAATAATGCACCATGGACAAACACTTTCAATTCTTCTAATGAGTACTATTAGGATATTTATGCCACTTACACCTATCATTTCCTAATTTACACAAGGTGCAATGTAAACACTACATCAACATATGGTGCCCTCTATAATACTAGCATCACTAAAGGAAATCTGATCAAAGTTCCTTTCAAATTATCTATAACAAGAAAAACCAAATAAGCTCAAGTCTTCCCTAAGTTTTTGCATCACCTTCCACTGCATTTTCAAGAACAGTTTGAAAAATAATTGTCATAGTGTGTCACTAGACTTAAAATTTGCTTGATGATTAAAGTGATTGTGAAGAGCCCCTTGTTAATGTCTTATAGTATGAACATCAAGACCCTAATGACATGTCTCCAGAAGTGACGCATACAAAGTACACTCATTTATGCTGATTCATATCACTTCTACGATTTGAGGTTTTATTTGCACATTCTCTGTGGAACTATTCTTCCATTGTTACAAGCTAATGACAACTTCCTCATATTTAATCTGAATAAATCAGTAAAATGTGTATATTAAACAGAAGATAACCAGATAAGCAATACAGATAATAACAATCAATCACAAGCAGAAACAAACCATGATCATTCAAGTGAGTAGATATAGAACAGGATTTTCTAAACTGCACATCCTTGAAGGGCGATTTCTTGTTACAGATGATTGTCAGACACTATCTTAAAAACAGGATACAGATAAGAAAGAGATTTGCTAATCTGGCTAGTCAGGAGACACAGACAAGGACTTCCCCCCTTTGGTGTAGGGGGTTTCCCCCTTATAGAGGATAAGTACTAACCACATTCCATAGGAGGTTGATGTTGTCTGAGTGTAGCAGGCTGAGAAGGATGGGCATACCATCAAAGATTTTCACCTGTTCTCTAACTTGCTCCTCCTGACATAACACCTTCATGAGACTAGCAGCAAGTCTAGCATAAGATGGGAATCACATGAAAATAAATAAATCGATTGATGTCTAAAAGAGAGTATGAAACATAACTGTTCATTTGCAAAGAGCGCGATGCCACATCATATTCAAAATGAGAAAAGCAAGAGGAAAGGGCTTATTCCAAGTCCCCTTTTGATCTTCACAATGTTTGATCACATGAGTACGAAACATAATAAGCATTAACTGTTCATCTGCAAAGAGTGTGATTTCACACCATACTTCAAATCAGACAAGGAAAGGGTTTATTCCAAGTCCCCCTTTGATCAACACAGTGTTTCATCACAAGTCCCTCTTTGAATTAAACACGTTTTACTTTTCATTATCATTTACTAAGTATGACACGATAACAAGCCACATAGGAAAATATATCAAATTTGTACATGATGCAATAACCTCGGCACAATGACTCACTTTTTTGACTGTACATCATAGTCTTGAAGAATTCTGAGTAAGACCTCAACACAGTATAGCTCTCCTATCACTGCTCTTGGCTGTGCACTGAAGGAAAACAAAAATGAAACAAGACATACAATTCTTGCTATCGCCAATGTCGTAAAAAGTAGCCGGATGTGGCTTTTTTGTCAAGATTTAGTGCACTTCGTAGCAAGGGCACTTCCGGCGCAGGGCATAATTTGCACAGCACTAGCGTGCGCGTACATGTACCTTACCTATAGCGCCGCGCCGACCACGGATACTAGTACAGTATAAAGGCGGCTGTACCGCCCGAGCCAGCGAGTGGCCAGGCCTGTCATACTCGTACACTGTAGTCCCCGCATGCATTGCCCTAGGCCGGCGGCTGGCCTTGCATTAGCATGCACCACTGCACGCATATACCTAAAGCTAACACATACCGGTACAGCGTACTGCTTGATCATGCGATCGATGTGCACATCACAGATCAGTCATCTCTGCATACGCTGAAAATATGCTGGAAAATATTCACCCACCTGGATATCGTCATGGAATGCCCATCTTTTTTTTTTTATTTGTTCTCTGTCGAAATGTCGCGAACACAATTGGGAACGAACCGGGATCTCGAACTTATCCTGTCTTCAAAGCAACTTCTTCCAAGTAAGTATGTAGGCACTAGGCCTACTACCACTACTAGTAAGTCGCGTGTGCATGTACTGCGCTGTGGAGTCACCTGCAAACTTCACCCACGCGGCCACGTCACATCTCGCATGCCAGTAAAGGTCCTATTTCTGCAGATTTTGTTCATTTATTGTCGTGCGAACAACACATGGCAGCTTCGCAGCAACAACCAATAGTCGTATTAACAGCATTCTTAAGAATGGAGAAATTTCAAATCATATTAAAGCTGTAATTCAAGTCGAGAAAATAGGAAGTACACGTAGAATACAGTCGGTTGTGTGTGTAAATAGCATTAGTCACGTATCACGCGCGTACGAACGGAAGTGACTTTGCTACCGGACTATCCTATAATGCACCGTAAATGACGCTTAAATCAACATCCGGGTACTTTTTACGTCATTGGCGGTAGCGAGAATTGTACAGGCATACAAGTTTGACAAACAAACAATCTAATATAAAGGTAGTGTTATTGTGATCAAATGCTTGAAAGTAATGTTGATATCCTCAAAAAAAAAAACAAAACAAAGATATAATTGACATCTTATATGTTTATTGCATTCAAGAGTTAAAGACATGGCTCCAGGCTTAGTTTACCGTGAGGACTGGGAGATAAACGTACCTTTGAGCTAGGCCAATGAGTGCATAGAGGGAGCAGTGTAGTACCATGACATCAGAAGCTGATAGGAGCATGACAAGGGGCTGCAATCAAACACACAAGACAACAATGCAACCATGTACCATTACTTCATTTTCACACTTTGAGGATTTGCTCACACTACCTTGGTGTCTGATCTTCTACAGCAGTGTTCTGTTCAAAAGTAACACTGTCACTTCTGCAACTTTACAGAAATGGCTGACAAGCTAATTTAAATCTGATGAGTGAAAAGATGAGGTTATTTTTTTTTAAGTTATCAAAAAGCAGAAATATTACATGGACAATTGTTCAGTTAATTAAGATGCTTCATTATTCAAGAAGCAGACTAACATCAACGATCATCATCACTGCTATTGGAGTACAAACATTCCTGCTTTATACATAGAGATATACATGACAGAAATGCCAGCTCTAGTACCCTTGCTACATACACTTGCAGCAGCCACTGTAGGAGCTTAGGATTTTCTCTGTTACAGAGAATTGCTAACCTTGTGTGCTCCACAGGCTATTAACCAGTCTCGCTGTTTGACATCTCCTGCCAGTTTCTGGAAGATATCTGGCCATTCAATGAATAATACAGAATAAAATGAGCAGCGTCAAAGACATTAATAGTCAGGGCAATAAACAAATATCAAATAAACATATGAAACAAATAAAAGAAAATGTACTTAAAACATTAATATTAGCCAAATCTGGTAAGGATATTTTGCAGTACGTTCATGTCCGTGACAGTACTAATATCCATGGTCTGCGACACTTTTTTCTACAGTGGTTTGAGAAAATCCTCTGTAAAAAAAAAAAAAAAAAAAAAAAAAAAAGGTTGACAGCTGCAGTAAGTTGTTTCAATAGACACACCATGACAAAACTATCAGTACTGTTACCTAATTTGTCAATACACATATGAAATGTCATACAAACCAAAGTTAAATAGGTCATGACTTTAACCAATCACATACATATAGGCACCCAGAACCTGATTGTATAGAATACAACTTGTCACTCACTTGACATTTCCTTCAGAATGTCAACAATGAAAGGCTCTTCATCAGTTCGGCTTTGCACATAGCTCTCTGTGGCTGTTTGTAATTTCTAAAAGACATTGAGGAAGAAAAAAAGATTTTTTTTTTTGTTTTATTTCAAGTAAAAACACATTCTAAAATGTAACTCTATTGTTATCATGTATATAAAAGTTCCTATTCTACACACATGGTTGTATGCTGGTATAAAAACTTATGCGTGTAGTATTTTGAAAAAAAAAAAAGGATGTCTACGAGTAGCAGACATATACCACCATACCGATATACCAGTCTTTCGTAGGTGATGCTTTGAAGGTGGCTACTTTGACTTCATACATGTCTGCCTAAAATTGTACACTTGCAGGTGTGTGAACTTTCTTTGGCCAACATATAGGATTTATAATAAACCCATATTGTCTGGATATCTTATGTGGCCATAGTGAATAAAGCTCTAAGATAGATACCACTGGACAAAAAGCTTCATGTCCCTTGTGAAGGAATAGACAATGGGTGGCAGTGTTGACTACCAAAGGGCAAACCTGCCGCTGCCAGGAGACTCAACCCTGGGACCTCACTACTGAGAATCAGTGGTATCATCCACTGAGTTACGATGGCTTTCCCTATCCGTATCAAAGCAGACAGCAAGTCTGAAGACATTCCCATGAAATCATCCATGATTCACAAATACAACTAAAACATAATTTTCATCAAAGTGTGATGATGCCACTCTTTCCACTGTATGTCAATTGCATATCTAATGGGAATGCACTTTTGATCTCCTTTGCAATAAAATTTTGAGATGACAATAAATACAAATAGGAATATAAATATGACATAGATGGCAGCCTCTCACTGTGAAAATGAGATACAAAATCACCTTCTCAAGGAAATCAAGTATATTCCATGGACAGGTTCATATAACTCTGTCCAAAATTGTGCTTCGTTATAAATTACTAAAAAAAAAAAAAATCTTTATATCTGTAAAATTTCGCTGGGCAGTGAAAGATATATTGATAGCAAATTATTAACTAAAAGTGAAATATTAACAATAGAATTTTCCAAGAGCAACACAACAGCCCCATCAATATTTGCCAACTATTGTTTCATGATTTTCCATTTAGTTTTGCAAATCGTTTTACCTGAGAGAGAATCTTCACCCCTCCTAGATCAAACAGCATCTTCTGGTAGACAGGGTCCCTCAGAAACAATCGCAGACATATCAAGACTCGCAGGATATTTTCAGTGGGAACTCTCTCCACCCAGTCTCTGAAGAAAGCAAAGAGTGTGTCAGAACACAGATTTAGTTCATATAGCACCAGCAGATCTTGGAATACAATTCTACTTCTTCATCATATCAAACACTGACAAAGAATTTAACTTGGAAAAAAAAAAAAAAGAAAAAAAGAAAATAGCTCCCATGAATATAAGCCCATCATAAGAAAATGACATTCTCCTGTACTACTTCATAAAGCTTCGAAGCTTAGTGCTTATGCTCCAGTCACATATAAACACGGATGCTCAAGGATCTACATGGTGATCCGGGGACGTCCCAGGATATCAGGGGAGATCCGGGATTTTGGTATGACTGTACACACGGTATCAACACGGCAGCTACACGGATAAGGCCGGAAGAGCGCCGCGTCTACACGGACCATCCCGGATTGCTCTGCCAACACGGCAATCCCTGGATGACACCGGATGTTTTTGACCTCCAAAAGTTGCCGTGTTGGCCTCCCGGCGTCAACACGGATCTCTCCCCGGATCAGATCCGGGGTGGTCCGGGGTGATCCGGGATGTCTATGTGACTGGGGCATTAGGATAGCATGTTTTTGCTTCTGCTTTTTTTTCTTAAATCTAACATAAATTACCCACTTGAATACATGCATTGCACCTAATTTGTGTTTGAATTCTTTACAAAACAGCCGAAATACAATGTATGAGCCAAAATCTCTTCCCTGATATAAAGCGGTACTGCCAGACCTCCCCCCCCCCCAAAAAAAAAAAAAAAATGCAAAACAAATATTAAAACAAACAAACAAACAAAAACCAAAATATACCACAAAACCATATAATCATACACACTTAAAATAATTCCACACATACTGTTTAAGCTATCATTTTCGCGTACAGATATTTTCGCGAATAAGGTCAAGGAGATTTTCGCAAGACATTATTTTTGCAATTTGACAATGAGGCTATCATAGAGGCATTATCATCCTAGCGTACGGTGACAGTTACATGTGTTGTTAATTTCACAGTCCAAAAGTGATTTGCGAAATTCCCGAAAATCAAATCCTCGCAAAAATACAAGCTTACACAGTAATAGCCAAGACACAGAAACAAATACATAATCAAAGACAAGCCTGAAACAAACAAACTATTCAAAACAAAACATCAACAGACATTCTACTTTGCTCTTTCTTCCTATCACTGGCATAACACTGGCATACTTACAATGAACATAATCTGTTCTTCACAATGGCAGCAAAGATCTGTATAGGAAATAACAAACCATTTGAAAGATGTATAGGTGTCATGGCATGCACAGTATTAGAGCAATGTCCAAATGAAAACTTACATGCCAATCTAAAAATTGCAGTTTTAAAAAAGATAAATACTTTGCAAAGAAATAATAAAAAAAGAGGAATTGTTAGTGGTAACCCTGCTACATGTTCAGAGGGTGAAAAGGTGAATATTTAAGTACATGTGACACTGTTTTGACGCTGGTAAACATGAGGAAAAATCATGCCTTGACTGTGTGCAATCATGTCTTGCATTTGACTGCATAGATCTATGAGATGATAGAAGCCACAGACTGGCAAAAGATGCCTGGCTGATGCAGCTAAAAGTAATCATAACAAGCTCAAGAACAGTTAATTATTTTAAGTGCAAGTATTTATGACAAGACAATATCTTTCTTGGTCTTGTTGGCGCTGAACCCAAGACATTTTGATACAACACTTTTATAGGCAGACATGGATCTCATCTAAACAACCATCCCTGTATATCACTATTAAAATACTGTATAAAACTCACCTGGTCAAACTGTTTGTGAAAAGAGTGTGTGCTGAAATGTCTCTCAGCCTGGTACTTGGAGCCAAAGTTTTCCAGTGCAGTGGCTTCCGACGTCCTCTGAAAGCTCTGACCATTGGGTGGTGACACTCGGCCATGGGTCTGCCCTATGGACTTCATACATGGGCTGTTGTTGTTATTATTGTTGTTACCTGGGTCATCTACATCTATGGGCGGTAACTGTGTGAAGAACACATACATATAAGATTTGGAATAAAGACACATTGTATAAATACATAGTACACATTTCTGTTCTACTTTAACTGCAGTGCAAATCAAAATGAATAAACCTTAGAAAACATAGGACAACTTGTGATATATCTATTTGTCAAAACATTTTGCTGCTCAACTCTTTAGTTGCACGTTTGCTTATTAAAGTAGAATGTTTAGCAAATGTGCTTAACACATGAGAATAAGAAATATGCATTCATTGCTGTAATCTATTTTTACATTCTACAGAAATTAATCAAAAGACAGTGCATATCAATTCAAGTCCTCTCCTTTTTGTAATGAAGAAAAAACAAGCAAACCAGTACATCTGGGACCCATGAACAAAACAAATTTATAAAAAGAAGTTAAGTACCTGTTGTTTATTGGCTGGAGTACTCAGAAGATGCAGAAGCTTGTCTAGGTCCTTGTCCCTGATAATGGAAAAAGAAAAACAAATAACTTTACTTTTATCTGGGATGATATTGAGATTATTTGAAAATATCGGAAATCAAAATTTGTAGGTGATTTCAACGCATGGAATTACAGGATGTAGCAAAATGTGTACACACTTTAGAAGAAAAATAAAATCGGAATCAGACTTAATCTACAGGGGCCGTATTCTGAGGGCTTATTAAGTGTCTGATTAGCACTTAATTACCGAATTGGTATTCTGAGAGCTTAATTAAGTAGGGGTCTATTAACTACCATGACAACAAGCGTTTTGGCGGGAAAGTCTTACGCATTTGCGGGTATTGACGCGCGTGCACTTCTAAGAGGACTTAATCACAGAGTTAATTACAAATCGGTATTCTGAGCGTGTGATTAATGTGCTTTCTTTCCAATATTTAGATTGGTTACGAGAGTCCATTTGATTTGAGTTTTACATCATTTTAACTAGGTTAAAGTCTGCTCTTTCAGAATAACGTGCTCTTAACTAAAGATTCATGTCTGGCGACTTCCTGTTCGTTTTGTGATGCAGGGTCACAAATGAAAGAAAACATTTTCCTCAAATACTTAAAAAAGAACATCTAGTGTAATATTACTTTAAACCCATACAGATACACTGAGACAGAATTACATTAAACAACTTACTTCTTGTTTGGTTGTTTTATTTTTTTAATGCAATATTTTGAATGCTGGCCTGCTGTTTACTATTTACTGCAGGCTTAATAGATATATTGAAACAATCACCCTCCAAGCAGTGAATTTTTAAAACTGAAAAAAAAAAAAATCATAGTTAATACAAGATATCTTCTAAAGATAGTAATACAACAAGGGACCCGCGGGTCTAGCGCTCACCTGAGTATTGCAAGTTCACCTTTCACGCAGTCACTAATCTAAATTATTCACAGCTCTACCAAAATTTGACCAGGCATTCTCAAGTATCAGATGGAAATGTACAATAAGGGCCCAATTTTTTTTTTAAGATTCCTTAGTTATTGGGGATTGGGGCCCCCTGGGACCCTCTGGGTGGGGCATGGTGCCCATTTTGATAAATTTAGATCCTGACCCCCTGGGGATGCTACCTGCCAAGTTTGACGAAAATCCATCATGAGGTTTTCAGGAAGAAGATGAAAATGTACAATTCAGGCCCCCGTTTGGACCTTCCCAACCACCCCCCCCCCCACCCCTGCCCCCCAAGAGGGGCACCCCTGGATCTCCTATGAACAAACTCAAAACTGCAGTCATTAATGCACTCACTCATAGTATTTTCTTAGCTCTATAACTTCTGATTCTAGAGAAGATTTTTAAAGATTCCTTCATTTTGGGGATTTTGGGCCCCCCTGGGTGGGGCATGGTGACCATTTTAACAAATTGAGATCCTAACCCCTTAGGGATGCTACCTGCCAAGTTTGGTGAAAATGGGTCATGGGGTTCTCAAGAAGAAGATGAAAATGTACAATTCAGGCCCCCGTTTGGACCTTCCCAACCACCCCCCCCCCCACCCCTGCCCCCCAAGAGGGGCACCCCTGGATCTCCTATGAACAAACTCAAAACTGCAGTCATTAATGCACTCACTCATAGTATTTTCTTAGCTCTATAACTTCTGATTCTAGAGAAGATTTTTAAAGATTCCTTCATTTTGGGGATTTTGGGCCCCCCTGGGTGGGGCATGGTGACCATTTTAACAAATTGAGATCCTAACCCCTTAGGGATGCTACCTGCCAAGTTTGGTGAAAATGGGTCATGGGGTTCTCAAGAAGAAGATGAAAATGTACAATTCAGGCCCCATTAGAACCCCTCCCCACCCCCTCCCCTGGGTCCCAAGGGGGGCACCCCTGATCCTGCCATGAACAAACTTGAAACTACAGTCATCAATGTACTAACTCATAGTATTAACTTAGCTCTATCACTTCTGGTTCTAGAGAAGAAGATTTTTACAGATTCCTTAATTTTGGGGGGTTTGGGCCCCCCTGGGGCCCCCTGGGTGGGGCATGGTGCCCATTTTAACAAATTGAGTTCCTAACCCCCTAGGGATGCTACCTGCCAAGTTTGATGAAAATCGGTCCTGGGGTTTTCAAGAAGAAGATGAAAATGTAAAAAGTTTACGCACGACGGACGACACACAACGGACGCCGGACGAAGGGCGATCGCAATAGCTCACTTGAGCCTTTGGCTCCAGTGAGCTAAAAATGTGATGAAATGACCAAAGAGACAATGCATGACAAACATTTTATTATTTTTTTTTTCTGTTCATTCTCAAGTGTTCAGAAAATCTGGTTCACTGTTAGAGCTGCAGTGGCGGATCCAGGCAGGGGTTCACCGGCATCCCCCCCCCCATTTTTTTTTTTTTTTTTTTTGTTAAAGCAAAAGAAATAAAAAGGGGGAAAATAGGAGGGGCATGTGCGCCCCCTCCCCCTTTAATTTCTTAAAGCGCCCCCTCCTTATTGAATTTCTGGCTCCGCCACTGTAGCTGTGATCATTGCTTGTCATAACACTACCCAGTATATCAGTCTAAAAGGTTCAGTACTCAGTTTACCACTGATACACATGTAATACACATCACTAGATAGGGCTGGGTGTCTAGAATTCTGCAGATCTCTTGACAATGAAGTCTATGCTGTTGTCATAGCAACAGGATGCATTCCTGCATTTGCCATTTGGCTGCTACAAATGAATGGGAGGATTTATCAAATTAATAAATTGGATTAGCAATTTCAGTGATGTGGTTGGCAGGCGGGGCAGGTTATCACAAACCTTTGATACACAGGAGTGACATGGAGCAAGCTACAATGTATGAGCTGCTATTGCCCCTCACTGATGTATCAATTTGCAAGCAGTGATGAGAGAAAGGCATAGCTGGAGGATTTCTGACTCAGTGTACAGTTGTCTGTGAATTGTATCAGATAGCAGAATTCCATTTGAAACTCACTGCATACTTTAATAATTCAGTTTCAAAAACACTGACATGCATTAAAAAAAAAAAATCCAAGGGAAAGATCACTACAGGCTCACTACAGTATATCACGTTTTCCACACTTATAATAGCAAAAACTAATGAACATAACAAAGGCAAAACTCTGAAGATGTTCTGCAGTCTTTCCTTCTTTTATTGTGTGTACATCCATCTAAAGCATGATCATTTGTCTATCAAGCAACCTAGTAAAAGGAGTTGGCATGAGATGCTGAAAGTATGAAAATGTAGCCTGTATAGAGAGGTACCTAATGTACTTATTGATTCATTTAAGAGGTAATATACATGGACAGGTATCCAATCTCAATTGAGGCGATAAACATGTAGCTTGTATTTACTTATGTACAGTACTAACTCTGGATGATGAGGTCATAAACATTTAGCCTGTACAGAGAGGTACTACGTACAATGTACCTGAAAGCCTCTCTTGACAGACTTAAGCTTCAAATTAACACACTATTTTGTGGTTAGGAAATTAGCCCAATGTCAAATTAACCCGATATTTGTGGAAAGAAGATATGAATAGCACACTCTTTGATTGGTAAAATTTCTCCCAAAATCTTGGTTTAAATTGTGAATTAGCACATTATCTGGGTTGCGTCACCATCAGCCTGAAATTTTCATGATCTTATCATACAAACGGCACTCTGAGCCCAGAAATGACGCAAAGTGCGCATGCATCAATTTCAGGCAAATTTCCAAAAGGGGTTGTTTTCAAGCTAATGAAGATGCACATTCTTATTCGGGCTATTTTCCCAAACCTCATTATAGCCCTCTAGTTTGAACTTCAGTCTGATGAAGACACACCTCTTGGTGTTGAGGTGATAACACGTAGCTTGTATCAAAGAGAGATATTACCTTGTCATGTTGAGGTGATTAACATGTAGTCTGTACAGAGAAAACTTTGAACACCTTCCAATTATTAAATGGAAGGTGTTCAAAGAAAGCCTTTACTACCTCTACTACCTCTTGAATCATAATGATGAGGTATACATGCCATTGACATACAATGTAGCCTAGTGGTGTTACCTCTTGACCTCGGCCGGTCTGCTCTGCTTCTTGTCTCCACTTGGCATGGTGACCAAATGACATGTCAGAAGTGAGGGGAGGTAGGGCAGTATCCTTACATCACAGTCAGTCAGCTGTCAGCTACCACTCTCTGTCCTTGTATTCTACTCTGTTAAATACCCCCAAGCTGCTTGTTACAGGACTGAAAGCTACACTTCTCAGACCATCCACACAAGTAAAGTAGATGAGGAAGGCTGCTGAAGTGACATCATCTGAAACGGGAGACAAAATTCAATGAACATCATTAAGGTAAAGGACTGCCAACATTCACTAGGGAGGTTGTTAACACAGAGATATCAGTAAAATTTTAGTGGGCCAAATTCTTCTCTGTTGGTTTATAGAATGAGCAGCTCCACATTCTTTTGTCAGAGAATGAGATCACAGGTCAGAATTTTCAGGAATGCTTATTTTAGAATCAGGGAGTCTGACAGCTCTAGATCCACTGGCAAAAGTATTTTATTTATCAACACTCTTTGCCATATATTTCATTCTGAATTAAACATTACCTGTGACATTGAAGTATCATGGAACATATTCAAGATTAAAGACATAAATCACAGAGCCCAAGTAGATGATTTAAAACAAACACTTCAAACATAAATTCCATAGTAAGACAACACAACACTTTTGTATTGACAGGCTTTACAAGCGTGTATCAAGTACAAATATGATATTGCTAACAACCCTAACAGGAGCTAAAATAGCATCACATTCCAAAAACATATTACAGAAAAAAAAAAACATTTTCTTTCATTAATTTGCTGATATTGAGTTTGTACAGAGATACTTTTCTATCAGTTTTATGGGGAAGTAAAAAATGGTTGTCTTTTTATTGGTACGGTAAAACTGGTCAAAAACATTCAAAGCAAGCTAAATCTGTCATTAAATGTCAACTGGAACTTTTGAAATGAATTGTGTATCTCTAGAGACCAAAATTTTCAAATGCATTCTACTTTCACAAATCTTCGCTCCTCGCGAAAGTCGTAGACGTTTCATACACATGAAAATTTGTGGTTTTGCGGTACATCTTATCTTAGCATTACATCTTTGACTTAGTACCATGCAGTAGGGCTAATGGGTCTACCTAGTATAATGAGCATACATGTATTGATTGGAAGGGAAATCTAAAACCTGCCACATGAATCTCTGTTGACATTCCCTGGAGTTCCCCAGAGCTAAGTAAACCACAGTCATTGATTTCTTGCCTGTAGTGGTTTATTCTCCATCAAGCAATTTTCACTGGGTGGAAAGCTAGCATAGCATGTGTCCACCCAGTAATGTGAAAACATACTAAGACACAAGATTAATGCCATACAATGTAACCCAGCAGCAGGACTCCTACGTCTGTATGTATCCAAATAATACTAATGTTGTCTGTAGACACAGTAACGTATGGTACAGCATGTACATACACATTACCAAAATTGCAAAACCATGGATCGCACATCAGCCTGACAAAGTGTTGAGAATAGTGATGGAATTAAACATGTTGTACTGCATTCCTTCTCTAGAATGAAGATCAACCTTGAAGGAAATGTATCACTCTTGCCTCCAAGATGAAGTCACGTACAAAGGAGTAATCCATTTGACAAGTCTTTAGTAGGAACTGGAGCGTGTCAGGGTGTGAATAGAACCAGAGGCATTGTCACCGTCAATGACAGGATTAGCACCCACCCCTATCTTCTCAACCGATCAATAGCCATTCATATGGCTACAGGCAAGGACTATCAACTGACCACAGCTGAAAGGGTGGGGCTTTTTTCAGGTCAAACTGGACAATGACCATGACCTACTACTAGAACCTTTCTTATTGAGTTTGCTCTATTCAACTATGGTAAGTCTAGTTAAAGGGATCAAGTAAGAGGCAGCCAATGGGCATCACAGAAAAGGCTTCAGTTGTGACTAACTCAGTCCTGCTTTGACATAGGTCAAGGTTTTAACCAGCATCTAATACATAAGAATTGGCAGGTCAGTTCAAGGATGATTTGTTTTCTATCTTGCAGAGTATTTTGCTAGTTGCCAGACTGTCAAATACAATTTCATTTTCATTTCTCAGTTGATTTGTTGAAATATTCTTGTGATAGGAAATCAAATTCACTCTTTTGTTTGTTTTGTTTTGTTTTGTTTAGTTGTTTCGTTTGGGTTTTTTTTTTTTTGCCCCTGTAAAGTTTCTGGTACTTACCAATTCTGTAGCATCTCTTGTTTCCATACAATAGCTATACCAATATTCCATTTCTTGGTAACTAATTATTCTTGTATTTCCAGCAAAGTTATTGTGCTGTAATGCTTATCCCATACGACTTCTGACAAAGTTTGCACAGATCTAAAGATGTCACCACGATCACTTGTATTTCAGTGAAGATACCAAACTACTATTTAAGATTCTGCCCAAAATACAGCAAACACCACATTCTCTAGTACATCAAAAACAGGATGTAGAATAAATCCTGTCTATCAAATTATTTCCTTTTTAAAAATAATGTTTGTGAAAATGACAGTGAAGAATACACTGTATCAAAATTTAATATCTGACCTGGATTAAACGTAAGGACTAGCTTTCAAGTATAACCCTATCCCCAGTGCATTAATAGATGGGCAGTCATGCACGGTCTGAAAATAAAACTTTAAACATACAAGTTGTACATTATTACCCTTCAGAGGATACCTCCACTCTTCGGGGTAGAATCACTCCAATAAATGGCTGAATACCAACCATCTATGAAGGTGGAGGGAACTTGGCAGACAATGATCTCTTCATGACAAATGAAGGGAGAGGACTGAGAGATCCTGGTAAGATCCAATGTTTTAAATTCCCACCATTCTCCCTCTTGTCACTTCTTTCATTGTTACTCAACCATGAGGATCACATCCACTGCAGGTGGCCAATGATAATGGTTCCATTGTATTTGAAACACAGTACTGTATGACAGAGCCCAGAGCACACACTATTATGCAGCCTGTAGGGGCAGCAGTCTGTGACTTTTATACACCATACACAGTCTAAATTTAAGCTTGACTATATGGACCGGGCATGTCAAGAATATATAGGACGAGTCCCGAGTATACTCGGGCAGGTGTCTACGGGAAATACCTGTTGTAGCCAAATCAGCCTGTCCTCAACGAGTTAATGCACCTGAATAGTACTATCACCTTTTTTTACATTTTTGTTCAATCATTTCTCAACATAAAAAAAAAAAAAAATGTTTTGCTTTGAACAGTAATGGAAGATCTGAATCTTTTAAAAAGAATCTACACTACAATGTACCTTTTCATGCAAAATGTATAACAAGCCCATCCACTGGTTGACAGGAGATCTACAATACAAAACTCATCAAAACTATTCAAATTAGACTGTTATGATAATGGGAAATTTTGATTTACAATCACACAAGCATCTGGTTCTGTTCTTCCACATCTGCAGTGACTTTCACAGACAAAACTGTTTCTTGAGTTCATGACAATTATAAGTACTTCCTATATTTCCAGTCTACATAGTGTAACTTCCACTGTTTCATTCATGTTCTGATTTCAGTTTATCGTGTCTGCTTGATCAAAGAGTGAGTATCACTTCAAACTAATATTTTATTACATGACATACTATTCACTAAATGAGTTCATGTACTTATTTTCAAGCTATTCTTGTAAGCTTGTTCTACTGCAACCATTCCTCTCTTGTACATTCAAATAGAAACTAGAAATATCACTTAAGGTGATTAATACCCCCGCCCCGTGACGACAGTCTTACCCAAGGAATGATCTTTCCTTGATCTTCTGCCATTTAAATGCCGTTACCATGGCAATGCAGCTTCCGACACGTCCGAAAAATATGTCTTGCACATCTTCCCACCAAGACTATTGTGTGTGCCACATTTCATAAGCTTTAGTCAAAAACTGAGGAAGTAGTTCAATCCACAAGATCTTTCCTTGATCTTCCGCCATTAATATGCCGTTACCATGGCAACGCAGCTTCCGACACGTCTAAAAAATATGTCTTGCACATCTTCCCACCAAGACCAATGTGTGTGCCACATTTCATGAGCTTCAGTCGAATATAGAGGAAGTAGTTCAATCCGCAAGATCTTTCCTTGATCTTCTGCCATTTATATGCCGTTACCATGGCAACGCAGCTTCCGACACGTCCGAAAAATATGTCTTCCACATCTTCCCACCAAGATCAAGGTGTGTGCCACATTTCATAAGCTTTGGTCAAAAAACTGAGGAAGTAGTTAAATCCGCAAGATCTTTCCTTGATCTTCTGCCATTAATATGCCGTTACCATGGCAACGTACTTTCGGGTACTGTCAAAAAATGTGTCTTGCACATCTACAACCAAAGGCACACATCTGTACCAAGTTTCTTGGAAATTGGGCAAAAACTGAGGAAGTAGTTTGCAACACAAAATTTTCCATCATTTTGGCTCATAATATGTGAGCTGTTACCATGGCAACATACTTTTTGTCACTGTCAAGAAATGTGTCATGCTGACCTATATCCTAAGACAAACATTCAATATGAATTCCATGAGAATTGGAAGAACACTGATGAAGCAGTTTTGCCATGAAGCATTTTGCCCTATATTTTACCAATAACATGCCGTTACCATGGCAACGCACTTTTTGCCACTGCGGAAATATGTGTCTTGCACATTAACATATTCAGATGAACATCTGTACCTAATTTCATAAAAATTGATCAAAAACTGTGGGAGGAGTTCGTGACGCAAGATTTGTACCCATTTTTGCCCATAATATGCCGTTACCATGGCAACGTACTTTTGGGTACTGTCAAAAAATACGTCTTGCACATCTACAACCCAAGGCACACATCTGTGCCAAGTTTTATGGGAATCGGTTGAAAAATGAGGAAGTAGTTCGCGACGCAAGATTTGCAACGGACCGACCGCCCGACCGACCGACCGCCCGACCGACCGCCCGACCGCCCGACCGACCGCCCGACCGCCCGACCGTCCGCTGATTCCTATATACCCCCTTCAAACTTCGTTTGGCGGGGGTATAAAGAGGAGCAACCATGCTTTCAAATCCAGATGCAAAGCTTGATAATACCACATTGTTTCCAGTCTATGAATATTCTGTGCAATGTAGTTTACATGCACAAATATTACATCACGCAAAAGAAGAGGTACAAACTGTAGAGCACATGCAACATTTAACAGTTTGCAAATAAATCCATATTACATAGTTCAGTCAGAAAATCTATTTCAAAGATAAATCATAATCTTGTACTAACTGAAAGAGAACAAAAGGTACATTGTTTAGAATTAATTCTCACTTCAAATGAAGAGTTCTGGGATGGTTCACACGATACATACACTTTGCCTTCCTAACGATGTACATGTAGGATGAATTGTAAACTGGAGAGTTTCACAAGCAGTGAGGAGTGGCTATGGATAGGCCAAGATGGTGGTATGGCATTATAGTAGGTATGGTACAACATATCTGAGAGCCAATGTCACTTCTATTATAGCCCATCTAACGATGTGACTTCTATCATAGCCCATCTAACGATGACACTTACTGTCAGCATGTGTGTCTAGTCTCAGCTCAAACATTCCTCCGTTCAGCCGGAGGAGGCATCCTACAGAGATTGATAGCAGGTCCATCAGTCTTCCTCCATGGTGAATATTAACCTAGAGGATCATCAATACTCAGTAGTCTACTGTGGTGCCAAGGAGACACTGTGCATAGGTCACAAGTGAGGATACGAGATCTACACCTTATGCAGCCAACACATTACAGATGACCTTTCGTGTAGGTCTGCATTGGAACTGAAATATCATCTCTCAAAATTAATGCTAAAACAACCATCTAACTATCATCTAACCATCTAACAATATTGTACAATAAAATACACCTGATATTACATTAATCAATGGTAGAAGTGTTGTGCTGGGTCGGAATAGGGCAAAGCATCATATTCCACTGTTCCTCCCAAGCTACATAAAATCAATTTCACATCTAAAATCAAATGCATTGATGTGGTCATACTCATTACTTTCCTTGACAATGTACCTTTAGCAGATATATTATGAAAGAGTTGCATTTGGACAATGCAGGATCATTGAAATGTTTGCATTTCTGAGAGAACATTGAACCCATTGTACTTGAATTAGTAAGGATACTAAATGGACAAAATATTCACATAGTAAACTACTTCATGGCTTAATGATTTAAACTTTTTTCTTTGGTCACTTGTTCGAGCCTCCAAAATCTTTGAATATGACATTTTGGTGACCTGGAAAAAAAATGTTGGTCCAAAATAAAACGAAATGTCTAGAAATTCATTTTGATTTTTAGCTGCACGACCAGCCCACCAAAATATTTTTTTTTTCAAACTTTAGTGGCCTAACATAACTTTTTAGTGCCCATCACTACTAATGTCAAGCTGTGACTATACTTCTAGAGCACCATGGTTGCATGCAAGCCCATTTTGAACCCAGATGCTTTCCCTATGGTACATTTATTTATTTATTTATTTATTTATTTATTTATATGTTTCATTTTCACAGGGTGGCTCCGTCAGTGGGTTAAACACTGTTGTTCTTGGAGGCCCTGCATGAACACATACATACAAATAAACACAAAAATGTATGATAATCATACAATACCAACAACAAAATCATATTTGCAGTATCAAATCTGTATATATCTTAATATACTGTATACTGATATTAAACTCAAAATTTAACAAATATTATGCAACACATTACATCCTCATATCCTTAAATTTCCCCTACGTCAGAAAGAAAAAAAAAGAAAAAAAAAAGAAAAAAAAACAAACAGAAAAAAAAAATGACAACAGAACTATACTTGGTCACAGTGGAGTGCCCTCCAAAATTGGGCTGAGAACGAATGTTTAGATGGAGCATGCCTTATGTTTAATGGTAAACTGTTCCATTCGAGTGCGCCTGTGTATGAAAAAGACTGTTTCCCAGCATTCGTTCGAGCTCTAGTTACTATTAGCCCGTCAGAGACTGCTGATCTAGTCTGGTAGTTGTGTGTATTACAAACTTTCTGAAACAAGAGTGACAGGTACTCTGGAGCGTCCCCATTTAGTGCCTTTACATTGGTAATGATGCACAATCTGGTAATATGACAGTGAAGGTATATCAAAGGGGATTATGAATCCGATACAATGAAGACAGAGATTCAAACATACACCTATAGAATCACTTCTAGAGATGGATCAAAACAAAGCAAAATGGATACTATCCAAACACACTGCAGGATATATAATTTATTTAGTATTAATACACACAACAGGTAGATGATACACTATGCTGATTACATATTAAGATGATAATAAAGAAGAGGGAAAACAAATACTGCACAGTAGAGGGGGGGGGGGGGAGGGAGGGCAACACAGTGTTTGCAGAAATTTATGGTAATGTGGATAGAGAGAATGGGGGGGGGGGGGAGCAGAAACAAGGAATGGAGTGAGGTCCATAGTCAAATCATACCAGATGTAGGGCTACATGGTGGGTGAACTATCATCCTCTACGTGCAAAACTTACGGTAACAGAGAATAAGAAATGAAGGAGTACAGGGAAAATGGTCTTAGTCACAAGCCACAACAAGGCCACTGCATTATCAGTGTTTGTAAGCACTGCTCTGACAATAGCAGTATACCACAGTGAAGAGTTGATCCCCCCTCACAGACACAGGCCCTGTAGTTGGCCAGTCTATTGTGTGCTATCTTGTATTGTTGAATAGGATCAATACATCACACAGGATGTAGCACAGGAGAGAATCCTCTCAACAGGCATTTAAGACATCTTCAGAGCAGGTATACACCCATGCCTACGTGACACTCCACAGGTTTTGACTTCACAGTGACTACTACAATTGTAGCTTTCGATGCACTTTGCAATTGTGTGGTAGTAAATTCTATTTTCTTTATTGGAATATACAAAATCCAGTATCGCCTTTGAATAATTTTATTTGAGACAAACCTAATTCAGTTGGACCTTTTTTTAACTTCTGTTGCATACATTTTATCATCAGCAAAAAAAAAAAAAAAAAAAAAAAAAAAAAAAAATGCTTTACATTGACAAGAGTTTCAGTTACCTACATAGAGGGGCAATATGTAGGCCTAATACAGTAGGCCTACGTAACATTCCTACATCTTAACAAAACTCTGTGCTACTTTACTTTATAAACATGATGATAATTGTACTGACATTGCCAATTTGCAGTTTGTAGAACAATGAATATCACATGCCTACAAAGCATTGACCGCAATTTTTTTTTTCTTTTTTTCGGGGTTATACATTGTATCTATTAGTTCCATTGAACACCTGTTTTACATCATATTACAGTAAGTGTTCTGTCTCTGCAAAATAGTCTAGGCACCAGTGAAACTGATTTATTTGCAGTAGTATGCCAATTAAATTGTCCTTGAAAGTTACCTTTTTTATGATTTCTAATGCTATTTCCTGACTGTTGAAATAATTTTTGAATCATGGACTGTCTACTCTACGCAAGTGCCTTTCTTTACATTCCATCAACAACAAAACTATTGATGAATATCAACATTGCAAGGCATGAACTACAAATGTAAACTTCAAATGTTATAGGCCTACTCATAAATTGCAGCCATACAGCATGAATAGCATGTACATGATTCATCACCATAAACAAGAGAAATACCCATTTTTCCCCCATGCCAAACAAGTACATGCACTCCCATGGCCTTGCTGACAATCACTTTACAAACTGCACTCAGCAGCAATCTCTCCTCATTCCATTTAGAAGCCATCTATCTAACCCAGCAATAAACTGGGTTGAATACCACTGCACTGTGCTGACAAACCTTGCCCAGGTGGAATTGCGTTCATTGCCATAGCAACAGCCATTGATTGTCATGGTTGCAGGGAAGCCACTGCCAGATATTGATATTTACACTAGCGTGCACTGCCTGCCCGCCTACCGTACAGTGAGCTGCTATAGAAGCCTACAGACTGGTCTCTCTGTGCGTAACACCCAGCCTGGTATCTGCCTGCTCAAGTATGCATGTATTAACTACAAAGCAGGGCAAAGTGCATCTCAATTATCTCATGTAATCAAATTATCAGAGAGAGGCCAGTAACAGCAGCATTTTGTCATCTTGGCAGAATTACAGACAAGTAGCAATAGGATGTTAAACAAGAGCAAGGCATGATAATTACTGTACATTGTACCTGGGTCACCATGTTTTCAATATGTGCTCTTTCTTTTCCTTCATGAAAGCACAAATTTTGTATTTTTCAGCCAGTCTTGCCAGTTCACTGCTTTTGCAATAGAAATGAGAAGTGAGCACTAAAATAATTAATGTGTTTTCTGTAAATTCATATTATTCTATAGTGCTGCAGATGTAAATTACATTATTCATTGTTATAGTGTAGAGCTACACGTGTATGTGTAATTACCTCCTTACCTAGCTCAAAATTTTCAGTTTTTCAATTGAAAATAAAGAGTCCTCAAGATACATACATTGCACAAGGGATTAGGAAAATACTAATGCTGCCTTTCATCTTGATTGAAGATCAAAATTTTGCAGGTCATTCTGGCTAATGTCACTCTCTGCAGCCTTTGTAGATCTGACGTGAGTGAAGAGAGCCACAGCCGAGTCCATCCGGCATGGGGGCCTTTTGAGTATTTTCACAGGCAAAACAATGTGATAATCATTTCATGACCAGGAGAAAGCATAATGTGTGCATCACTCTATTCAGTCACTGAATAGTTTGTCACTTCAACCGATGGAACTGCTAAAATGAGACTTTTGCTACCAAATGCTGGATAAGAAAATTTGGTTGAATTAAAAAACACGAGCTTCATCGCTGACCTCTACAACGTACAGTACACAGTCACTGCCAAAGAATCTTAATCTTGGAGTTGGATATTACCAATAAGCAAACAATTTGATGATATTTGCTGACGGGCAATTCTATTCCATTAACGATTGTAGGCCTGCGCTTGTTCATGGTACAAGTATTTCAAATGAACCCTAATAAGCAGCAAATAAAGATTCTTCTCTTCCATCACTTCTACTCGGTCCTTACCTCTGTCTTGCAAGACAACCTTCTTTCCTTAATTACTCTTTTTATTCTTAAAGCAAGGTGGGCTTTAAACTCACTAAATTGTTTGCAGATGGAAAAAAAAAAAAACCAGCTTTAGTGCTTAGTTTTTAAAATGTAAGGGATAAAAACAACCAATGTAAAAATGCTAATCAGTATAACCAATGCAAATTGTTGAATATTATACAAAATGTGAACAATAGTTTTATTACAATTGTTTCTAGAATATTGCAGTGTACAGTTATGGTTTATTAAGAAAATTAGTGATATCTCATTGTATTTGTGGCTTTGTTACCAAGTTTTCATATGGTAAGGTGTTTTGAAATACAAATGAACTTGATGCATCGGATTATATATCTTTTTAATCCCTACTGCTAGTGGTAAACAATGGCTTTAACAGAGGCTACACTCTCTGTGGCTTACTCAGCATGGGGTAGGTTGCGGTCTTCAGTCCCAGCGAGCCTACAATCATGATAGCACAGGTCTCATGTACCTAGTCTACCACCTAGTCTCTTTCTTCTTTTACAAGGTACTTGTTAAGTATTACTTTGAAAAGGAATCTCATCAAAACAAATTGCAAACAAACAAAAATACAATACATCTGAAACTTTCAAATCAAACACTACAACATGTGCAGGTTGCAATCGACATGCTGGAATTATGCAGCTTAGAACACTCCTCCCTCCCCCCCCCCCCCCATCCCCCAACAAAACACACCTGTACACATGCACACACATGAATGATGGCTGTTGAGCTTTGAAAATTAAACAAGATCATACAAATTTAAACTATTCTATAAGTATAATGAATTCTCTAATTATAGAAAGGATCAAATCATGAATTAAAACAAATTTTACTGGTTACTCTGTCATATTGCATGCAATGTACACTAAAACGATCACTGCGCTCTCAGTCTTAAATTTGTGATTATTTTGCTAAAACATGCATTTGCCATAGACACTTGCCGGAGTATACCGGTACTCAGGACTCATCTCAACGGTCCCTACAGGGCATCAGGCTACAAGATTATTATTTACTTTCTGTGTTCATTCCCTTCACATTACCCAACCTTATATTTTAAGTCTTTATTTGAAGTCTGCCTTGATGCAGGGGAATAGGATTTCTAATTGTCAACATGTAAGAAAAATTATGGCAATGAATTGGAAAGCACAAACATCCTGGTGACAATCAGGGCTAAATAAATATTTTTTATCAAACCGATTCCAAGGTCTGGAAGGACTATATGCCTGGGATCAATTGTCTTTTAGGTGCATTGTACATTTCATGCAAGTTCAGACTTGTATCATGTGCTGTTATAGCAGATGACACAATATCAACCAATGTTATCATCTTCTGAGCATGAATTGTTTCATGTGCCAAATCTAACACTAGCCTGTGACCACTTTGCTGTTTAGTACTGCATATTTCACACTTGAACCTCACACATCAGAGCATCAAGATAACAGTGCAAAGTTAACAATGAGTCAAATAAACTTAGATCTTTCTTGAAGTACAAAGCTTGGGAACGAAAGATTTAAACAAACAAAACCAACTGCAACTTTCAAAAGATTATGATCAACATCCTAATTAAACTAGATATATCGCTATGGCGACTGATATGCCTCCGCCATCATGCATGGTTCTCCTAATAGGTCTATAGTACAATGTCTTGACAATGTGTGATGACAGTTTCACACAATTGGCAAAATATTAAAATGACAGGTTTGCCACAAATGTGCTGAATGTTCACTTTCCTAGAACTAGGTTCAATTGGATGAATTATTCAAATGTCAGAGTGCAGGTATTTGGGGAACTAATGATTTTTACTTGACTTTTGACCCTTTTATAAGTTTATGCTTTGAGTAATTTTCAAGGTATTGAGAAAAAGTATAATTTCAGTATCAAATGGGAAAATAGCATTATCTAAACCTGGTCTTTGACCGTTGACCTCACAGTTCCACAGAGAATCACTGTTAGGTAGAACATGCATAAATATGTAAGTTTCATGATGATACCTTGAGTTACTTTCGAGATATGGAGGAAAAAGTGCAATTTAGCACTTTCACTTGACCTTTGACCTTTGACCTTTTGGCAAGAAACTTCCCAAAAAATATATATTGGGTAATACATGCCATACATCCAGTTTAAAAAAAAAAAAAAAAAAACTTCAGGCATATTGCATTTTAAGGAAAGTAGTGATATTTTGAGGAGTTGACCTTGACCTTTGACCCCCCTGACCTTTGACCCATGACCCCCAACTTCCCTAGATAATCACTGCCCATCGGTACAAGCATATATACTAAGTTCTATGAAGATACCTTGAACCATCTGCGAGATATGGAGAAATATGTGGAATTTCAATTTTTTTTCACAAAATAACCTGTGACCTTTGACCTTTGACCCTGTGACCCTAAAATCCACACAAAGTATTATCCCCCAAGGATATACCCTCATACCAAGTTTGATGTAAAACCACCACACGGTTCTTGAGATATCGACAAAAACAAAACGGGACGGACGGACGTACGGACAGACGTACGGACGGACGGACGGACGGACGGACGGACGGACGGACGTACGGACGGACGGACGGACGGACGGACGGACGGACGACCCGAAAACATAATGCCTCCGGCCACTTCGTTGCGGAGGCATAAAAAAGAAAGACATGGCAAATGAGTCATTCAAATTACAAATAAGTACTGATATAATAGTTACCAAAACCAAGAAAAGTTTCCTCAGATCAAAAAACAGGAGATATCAATTTTGGCAACTTCAGAAACTGAGTAGTTGGAATGTTTACTCAGACTATCTGTAGTAACTAAATGAAAATTAACCTAATGGAAACTCATAGTACAGGCCTTATAATTCATGACAAGCAGTTAAAAAACAAAAATCAGTTCTGGTAGTAGAGTGATGAACAATCACCAATGTGTTTGTGACTTTCAGCCTAAGATCAAGTGTTCATCAAGCCTGCCTTGGGCTGTTGAAGTCAGACGTCATTCACATTGACCCCCTCGGAGTCAGAGGAACCTCCACTCACAAAAGTCTGCATATTATTATGCTTGAGTAGCTCTGAACGAACCCGCCACAAACAGTATATCAAAAGAGGCAGCTGAAAAGAGATTCAAAGAAGACCTCTGACTAACAAGAAAGCTGGATACCACACACAGAGAACTGTGGGCACAAACAGATCCATTAATCTGAAATCAGAATGATACAGGTCATGCCCTTTATTACTAATCAATATGATATCAAATAGTGAACCCAATGGCATAGATATCCTATACTGAGCTATTTAATAGTGACAAAATAATTCTCAAGTTTTAGGGCATTATCATCACAATGTGACATGTCCTCATGATCTCTGTATCTGAGCTATCATGTTCCATACTAAATGTAGGCCCTAAATGTATCTTTGAGACTGATCTGATCCGAACAGAATAAATGTATTTGAATTTGAAATTTAAAATTTGAGTTTAGCTAGCATGATTAAATTATAGGGAGCATCAATGAAAGCCCTGCATATTTACAAAGAAATGACCTCAAATTAATTTCTTTCTCATCTCACATGACAGCATACAAAACGGAAAAAATATATAATGTTGCTCTATACAAGTTGAGAAGTTTTTATGTGCCTCAACAGAAAATGTTCAGACTGAAATCTTGTTTATCATTGATGGGAAGATACTATGTATTTAAAGTACTGGAACACTTCAGTTTGTGTGTGTGTGTGTGTGTGTGTGTGCTTGAAAACACTAAACAAGAATGGACTGTTTCAACAACAACAAAAAATTTACGCTTTGCTTGATATTTACATTTTCTCCGTAGCAAAAAAAACCCAATAAAAATACATGTAAAATAAATACATGTACACTGTATATATTCTTTTGCGAATAGAAAAAAAAAGACAAAAATTAATGGTACATGTACATTCGTAATAGACATTGGCAGAACAAAAAATGAAATAGAACCATTGTAACTCAAACCATAAAATAATAAACCTGTGGAAGCTCAAAGGTCTTTTTCTACTATAAACAGTAATATTGGTAATGATCAACAATTTCATTTTATAATGTGAATATAGCAGAAAAAAAAAGCTATACTGAAAACTGTTTAAAATCCAATAGTGGTGAGCCACTGGAGTAAAATTACATGTACAATGTAGCAAAACGTGCCAGATGAGCTTTCTATCAAAGCAAAACCTTAGACTTTTGACTACAATTCATACTACAGAACGACCCAAGAACAACTCTAAAATCAGTCTAGCAAATGGTCAATAATGAATTTTACTGCAATCTTATACACTGCTAGATAACTTTCTTGCAAAGAAAAATACAGTAAAAAGATATCAGGTGAGGATACACGTTTGTAACTGGGAGAACTGTGCGCACAAAATTCAATTGCTGTGGATTGTAGAAATTGCAACAAATATAACGTATATTAAACAGAATTGCCACACCTGTTTGAGTATGTCATAGCTTCAAAAATTAAGAGTTTCTATTCATGAGTTGTGTGCAGTACTAAACTTTTAAATGACTAGGTACCACAAGTAATACATGGACACTATGTTTATAAATTGTATGCAATTCACATAGCTGAGCTCTAACAGATCTTTGCCAACAGGTCTTCCCTCCAATATGTCTCACAGACACCCACGAAGAATGACACTACAATGTATGCTTGCCTGTAATGTCAACAATTACACACTACTTCCCATTTCAGGACTGTGAAATAATTCTTATCAAAGCTTTACAGTAAATGTTACTATTTCTGACAAAATTATTTTGAAGAAGTAAAACTGTCTGAAATCATGGCGCTAAATTACTTTATGTTTTAGTGAGAAGCCACCAAAAGTATCCAGTGAAGCATTTCCTGCACTGCCACAAATGAAAGGTCAACTTCATGGACAAGGTTTGCATGTATTATTTGTATATGTGGTGTAATAGAAGACTACATTCTGTTGACGTCACAGACATTAATGTGACTACAGCACAGATTACTCTAGCCCTACCAGACGCCGTGCCACTGGGCTGTGTATAGTTAAGATTTAAAACTCTCACTTTACACATCTGCATTGTACTATATGTAGTTTCAATCTTTATTCACAAAATTTTGCAGTTGCATCGATCACCAATTTGCAGTGCATGCAAACAGTTCATTGACAGTGTTTCTTTGGACAGGAAAGATCTAATTCCATGATGTTAATTTCAGGTATCTTTTGACACTCGTAGAATTGTTGGTCATCACTGTTTAGCAAACTAAAAGTGATTACTGATTATTTAATAGATGGTTGAACTGTAGCCAGATAGAGCTTGTTTAAATCTTAAATTCCAAAACCAAGAAAGAATTATTAACTGCTGTATTTACTGTGATGTAATAATTATAGAACCCTGGGCTTTCTCTTCAGTGAAGGCTCACTCATAGTCATAATATAGTCATTGGAAACTGGTTCGCTCTCCAGATGGTGCTCCACCCAACAGCCACATTTTCTACTAACGCCCTTCTGAATTGAGTTCTGTTGAAGTGATTTGATACCTGGCTAGCCTAGGTCTACCTAACCAAACCAGCGACCCCAACACGTAGTTACAGTGGCAGTACCCCGCGCTGGGGTTATGCCAGTTTACCCAGCTCAGGATTTGGTTTTCCTCAGTAGACTATTAACTTTACACTAGGGTTTACATCTAGTTCGTACTTCTCTAGTCTAGGCCCTACCTACTACTAGATACCCGAGTGTAGTACATAGAGCTCTATAACTGTAGTAGAACTACAAATGCACCAGTCAGTGTAGCTCGCTTTATCATGCTAGCATTTTGTCTTAATTATACCACAAACCAAGATAAACATCACCTCTTCAAGAGGTCCTTGTCAGTCACCTGTTATGTCCCGTTACATGCAAGCCAGCTTTTTAGTCTATCCACACTCAAAGACAATGGCATTTAATACACACAGTGCAAAACAGGCCTACAAAGTAGTGGATTGTCCACATACATGCCTATGCCATGGCTATAAATAATGTAGGCCCTAAACTTACTTGGCCTTTTGGTGCCTGTAGTTTGTCCAAAGTCCGTTATGTAAACAGAAGGGTGGAATACAAAACTGTCAAAAGAATGAGATGACGGGATGATGTCTCGTACGACCTGATGGCATCAGGTTGATCCTGCAGCCAGCGAGCCAGCGCTTACTGCCCTGCTGCTAATTACAGAATACAGTAGAAAGTGTTCTACTTATCCGGGAACACTGTTCATAGTTTACTAGTGCACTGTTCATGACAGATAAAAGAAAGAAAAAATAAATATTTTCAGCCTCGGCGTGGCGTGCTTGACGGTGTCATATTTCTCTACAACCCCCCGCCCGGACGTTCAGGCTGCTGAATACCCCACCACACGACACGCGAAACAGTTGATTATTACTATTGCATGTGTAATTAAACTAAGCCAACTGAAATATCAACCGATCCTACGTCTGGCTGTAATAAGGCTCACTCTGCGTGATACAAGGAGGTAGATTCCCGGTAATACGGAGTTCGAAAAAAAAAAAGAGAGAAAAAAAAGAGGTAGTAACAACGAAACGAGACTTACAATAGATGTCAAGGAAACGTTTGCCGTAACCATACATACCGTAAACAGCTTCGCTCCAAAGTCCATTCACAACAGGCTGGCTGACGATGCCGCCGGGTGCAGCTAGCCGTGCGAACACAGTCCGGTTCATCTATGGACTGATGAGGGTACGATTTCCTCACAACAGAGAGCAATTTTTACATCGAAAGCGACTGCAGGGGATCTGGTGCTATGATTTTGATGTCACACACGGTTTTATCCGGCCACTTGTTGTTCGCTATAGTATACACCAACAAAAAGGTGGTAAACTTGGTTTTGTTTTGTTTTTGTTTTTCCTTCAAACCTAAGAATGTGCAGAAAGTCCGACGTCCAACGATCACGATAGTACGAACGACAGCGTCATCATTCTAGGATTCTACAGCATAGCAAGTATTTGTACTTTTCTATACTCTTTGATCATCAGCGGCCGCAGAATGTCTGATGCGTGCGTGCCGCCGCGATGACGAGCGGACGGACAGCCATACGTGTGACTCCTATTAGTAAGTTTGGGGGGTCGGGCGCGCGAACGTGGTGGGGACCCAAGGTGGTGCTTGCAAGGGAGAATCGTCTACGAACTTTTGTCATCTCACACACAAAAAAAGAAGGAATGTAAGAAGCCTGAAGTTATAGTCGGGTACCTAAGGGGGGGGGGGGGGGGGGGGGGGGGGGGGGTCACCGTGCATCCCCCCAGGACTTCTCGAAAATTACATTTTCAGGATCCTCATGACATACCAAAACATAATCAAGATGTTAACAGGAACGAAAACTGGCTGTTCTAGGTGAAATTTAATGTATTCTATTGTTTTTCATAATTTCTTATGTATTTCCTTGTTTTTCAACTTTTTCAACTTTTGCTTTTTCTTTGTTTTTCTATTGGAAATCGTCACTGACCACTTTTCTACCATAATTAGCACAAAACTAATCAATGAAAGTGATTAATTGTAAAAATAATCAGGTTTTCATGACCTTCATGACAGAGCACCTGTTTTCCATAGGAAATGTACACAAAAGCACAAAATTGTGCCCGTTTTGGGACGACATTCCGCTACAAAAATGGGCGTGACTTCGCACAAGTATGCGGGGAAGTTGCAAATTTGGTCTCGAAAGTTGCGTGAGACTTGAACAAAACAAATTCAAGTAAGTTTCGAGGAGTCCGGGGGGGGGGGGGGGGTGCACAGTGACACCCCCCCCCCCTTAGGTACCGTACTATGTTCTGTCAGGCGTACCTCAAGGCACGGTTCTTGGACCCCTTTTGTTCCTGACATACATAAACGACCTCCCAGAACACATTAAATGTACAACGCGGCTCTTCGCAGACGATTGTTTGATATACACATCTGTCACAGAAGAAGAACATATGGACATCCTGCAAGAAGATCTCAAGGCTCTTGAAACATGGCAAGACACATGGAAGATGTCATTTAATCCCTCTAAGTGTTCTATTGTGGTTATTTCTAACAAAAAGAAACCACCCACTCGAGACTATGTCTTTTGTGGGCAGACCCTCCATCATTCAAGTTCCCAGCCCTATCTCGGAGTTCAAATTGACAGCAAGCTTTCGTGGGGGGAGCATGTAGACAACACTGTCGCTAAAGCAAACCGGACACTGGGATTCCTGAGAAGGAACCTCTGGTTTTGTCCCAAGGAAGTAAAAGCAACAGCTTATTCCACACTAGTAAGACCCATACTGGAGTACGCATCTTGCGCCTGGGATCCACACAAGATAGGCCAGATTGAGAAGTTGGAAAGGATACAAAGGAAAGCAGCACGCTTCTGCCTAGGAAACTACAGCAAGAGTAGCAGTGTCACACAGATGCTAGCAGATTTGAAATGGGAAACACTGGAAACAAGAAGAGAAAGGAATAGATTGACCATGTTATTTAAGATACAGCAGGGAATGGTGGGGATACCAGCCAATAAGTACATCACATATTTGCCAGAAAGGAAAACAAGGAAGAAAAATGACATGCAAATCCAAATACCATTTGCAAGAACGGATACATACAAGAACTCATTTTTTGTAAGGACCCCCATGGCATGGAATAAATTAGAAAATGATATAGTTAAGGTGTCATCGTCGGAGAGCTTCAAGGGGGCACTTACAGCATAACCACGCACGTGTATTCAACACCAAAGTCAGCGATATGCAGTGTGCTGCCCTGCTGGCTATAACTTTCAGAAGGTTCAGAAGGTAAGCACATACATGCAGTGTACCTATATGTAGCACACCCTGTTGTCGTGGAAACAGAAGAAATACATTTATGTCAAACGCACCCACGAAGTTAAGTGACTGTCGGTTTATCAAAAAGAAAGATTTGGATAAATACTTAGTAAAGCAGTTATACCACCTCCTTAAAAATAAGATTATGTGAAAATTGATTCATGAAATTGTTCATGCAACATTGACCCTTTAAGGGGGGGGGGATCCGCCCCCCCCCCCCCTCAAACTTTCGCGCTATAAATCTGTCGCGAGGCTTCTTGACTTTGTTTGTTCAACTCTGGCACAACTTTTGAGACCAAATTTGCAACATCCGCGTATACTTTTGCGAAGTCACGCCCATTATTGTAACGGAATGTCCCCCCAAAACGGGCACAATTTTGTGATTTTGTGTACATTTCCTATGGAAAACAGGTGCTCTGTCATGAAGGTCATGAAACCCTGATTATTTTTACAACTAATCACTTTCATTGATTAGTTTTGTGCTAATTATGGTAGAAAAGTGGTCAGTGACAATTTCCAATAGAAAAACACAGAAAAAACAAAAGTTGAAAAAGTTGAAAAACAAAGAAATACATAAGAAGTTATGAAAAACAATAGAATACATTGAATTTCACCTAGAACAGCCACTTTTCGTTCCTGTTAACATCTTGATTATGTTTTGGTATGTCATGAGGATCCTGAAAATGTAAGTTTCGAGGAGTCCTGGGGGGGGGGGGATGCACGGTGACCCCCCCCCCCTTAGGTACCCGACTATTAGGTCTCATACAATTTACAAAACTATGCTACGATCCCTTCAAAGTACATTGTACTAATGTATGACTTTTTACCTCATAATATCCTGGAATATTGTGAGATTATACATCACGATTTTGAACAAAACGACAAGAAGAGGGGCTTGCAAAACAGCTTTTGGACAACAGATTTTCGTGTAGGCCCTATAGGCCTACAGGGCCGGCGGAGCGTTTTCAAAAGGGGGCCCGGTTTCATGAGCTAACGAGCAAAAAAAAAGAAAGAAAAGAAGAAGAAGAAGAAGAAGAAGAAGAAGAAGAAGAAGAAGAAGAAGAAGAAGAAAAAGGTCTTCAGCGGAAAAAAAAAAACACATAACCTTACCGCGCTCTCACTTCAACATCTCTTTCTATTTCGTTATTTCCTTTTAGTGCCGCTTACGAACTTCCGGGTTAAAAAAGTGGGGGGGGGGGGGGGGGGGGCAAAGTAATAACACCTATATATTCCTTTGTGTAGTGCACAAAAAGTGGGGGGGGGGGGGCGAGTCCCCCCCCCCCCCCCGTTCCGCCGGCCATGCTATAGATGCAAAGTTGTGGAATTCATTGCCTAATCATTTAAAGGTCCTTAAACATAGAAAGTCATTTCGAAAACAGCTTGTGGATTATTTGTTTTAGATATGAATAAGGCCTACACTGCAGAAGGGTGAAACTTCTCAGCTTTAGTTCTACGTGTACACGTTGATTTGGTTGTCAGTGTAGATCACATTAAGTAGGCTATGCAGTATGTGCTTATACAATCTGACAATAAGCTCAAGGGCTCAGTCCTTACTAGCACTTACATCTTGAATCCTTTTGGCAACTGCGTCCTGTAATATATATTGTATTATTTTTTCTCTTTCTTGCTTTTGTCTTTCTTACTTTTTTTCTGCCTTTGTTCTATACAGGCCCTATATACAATAAAACGATGTTACCAGTTTAATTCTAATGTTTGCAAAAGCATGTGTATATTTTGTGTCTAGCTTCACTTATATGTATCCATTCATGTATATCCGTGTTTTCATGGACTCATTTACTAATTCACATGTTGTTTTTGATGATAAATTTCAAATTTCAAAGCGCATAGAAACTTTAATACCAACCTTCATTTTCTTCCCTCTTCATGTAACTAGTGATAACTATGCAGTAATAGATATAGTATGAATTATATGTGGGATATAAAGC